>JAKZAP010000019.1:18960718-19335718 GCA_023053575.1 Branchinecta lynchi | reverse complement strand
TTTATGGTGAGAATGGGTGATGGAAGGCTGCCACACGACATATGGTGTTGGACACCCCCTTTCCTCCGCAAGTCGCGGAGACCCAAAATGACCATTGGCAGGTCGTTAGAGAAGGAGGAGAAGCTGGCGAGGTCTTCGATGGAGGAGCTTTGGTCGATGGAGGAGCTTTGGTCGATGGCTCAGGACAGGTCGACATGGCGAACCACTGTTGCTGCCGTATGCGCCTCCAGACGTAGGAGGACCTAAGTCTAAGTAAGTAAGTAAGTCGATACTACGGACGGAATTCAGCAAAAATCTGAATAACTAAATTTAGAAAATAACGTAATCCAGCGAATTATTTTAATTCTCATTTCAGACAGTCTTGTCTATAAGGGACATCCATTTCCAAGATTCGTCTCTGCAGAACCCGAATTATAAAGAAGTCGAGTCATGGCTTCAAGATGACGCTCAACTTTGTGCATTGGTCATATACCATCTAAAGTAAGCATATTACTTATTTTATCAAATCATGCACCAAACGCGAAAAGTGAAGCAGAAGATAAAATAATCCGGAAGCTTTAATCGCCAAACAATAGTATTATTCAGGTGTGGAGGAGGTTCTCTATCGCCTTGTCTGCGTCGCTGCACTCAGCCTAGGACTAGGGGAATATATGAAACTTCCCCTCCACTTTGTCGTTGTTCCCATTTGTCTTCCTTGGGATTCGTCTTGTCGGATAGTTTGTATACCAGACTGCAAGGTGTTCGTGTCTGATGGGGGAGAGGGGGGGGGGGTCATAGCGTCAGAATACATTCAGCCCACGCCCCAGAACTCCTACTCTCGCCTTCCCGCGAGAACAACCTCATAACATCGCTAACCACTACTAACTTGTCTCTCGTGGAGGTGATACGGCCTATACTTTTTCCTTTCCCCTCCTTTTCCTGTCTTGGACTCAAAGGACTGCATAGTCTTCCTGTCTAATCTTTGGGGAAGTCGGTACCCGTTGTGTCAGAACACTTTCAGCCCCGACCCCAAGTATTGTATCAAGTGACTAGCTACACCGCTGCCCCTTGCTCTCTCTTTTTGTTGAGCCATCAGATCTCTCTTATAATTTTTCCGTTCCATTCCTTTTCTGCTTTATTGGATTCAACGGACTGCATCCGTCTAAATCTTTTTGGATGTGGGCCCCCCATGTCAATCTTCTGCCACGTGACCCACCTCACACCTTTGCTATCTTATTTTGCAGAGTCATCAGCGCCCTTGCCTATCAAGACTACAATACGGCCTATACAGCGCAGTTCCAAGTATTAAAAATTTTCAAAACAGTTTATTCGGAATCTGGAAACTCAAATTGGCTTCTGCCTGCTTTGTCCGTGGTCCTCCGCGATACCAGAGACGTTGCTGTTTTAGCGGATAATGAGCTATCAGCAAGGGGGAAGACCAAGCCCGGCCAGATCCTTGAAAGATGCGAGACAGAGTTGAAGGAAGTGTTCAAAGTGTGCACAGCCAAGTAAGACGTTTTTTCTCAGCTCACCGTGGTCGGCACATTTTATCCCTTGCCACATTCATGAGATATTTCCCACAAATTAAGTCTTCGGTTTTCCTTTGGTTTTCCCATTAGGCCGCGACCTGGGCGGTCCATATGACTCCGACACGGGAGTCCCAGACTTCTAAATGCAAATATGTGCTTCTGTTTTTAGTCGGCATGGCTCATCTCTTTCGTAAGAAAGATCGCCAGACTCTGCGAGTGGCTTATTTCCAATATTGTAAATTCCTCCTCCGGCTCCCTAGATGGCACCGAAACAGAAAAGTCATTGCTCGATTCAGGGGCGTCCCTAGCCTTTCTTCATTGGGGGGGGGGGGGCGAACCTGGTAAAAATTGACCGAATCGGTACCTGGTGTTGACCGAATTTACAATTCTTTTCTAAAACACAGCGAGTTGCCTTCAAGAAGATATAATGTAAAAAGTTGCATAGTATGTACAAAATCAAGTCTAAAGAGAAAATTTCTTCCACTTCGGTTTTTTTTCAGGGATACGTCTTCACTAGCCTTTTACCTTTGGGGGACGTCCAGTTTTGCCAACAGGACTTGAAAATATGCCGACCAAAAAAAGCAGTTGCTGCCAAGCAACAACGTCGCAAACGGCTGTACCCAGGAAAAATTAAAGCGCCGCCGGCAAATTTTTTGGAATCCGTATTTTTTCTGGCAAATTCTAGCTTTTAACGTGGTTCAAGCACCCCAACATTCCATGCCTCAAACTCCAATTAAATGACGTACCCTTCTTCTACATAGTGAAGACTGCTAAATGTGCCGCAGGCGAATTTTTTTGGAAACACTCGTGATCAAAGTGCCTTTTTGCGATCCCAAGGCTACCTATAAACCACAGAGCTGCCTGGCGAAAAAAGTGTCTATCCAGGTTAAAGTAGATGTACAGTACGTTTATTCTGAATTTACAGCAAACAAAAATAGGCTAGTTTTCACGTCAGGAGTTCTGCAATCAGTAGAAGTATAAGTTAAGTAATGAATGGAAACCAGTTGAAGCTACCGTTAAATGGTAAAGAACAAGAGCTAAATAAATGCCACTTAAATTTCCAAGCACTGGGGTGAACCAAATTACGAGTTCGTACAACCGAAAAATTAACTACAACAATAAGGAGCAGATCGGGAGCGGTATAACGACCGAATTTCGGAATTGAATAAAACTCTTGGTAGAACCACCTAAAACAACCGAATGTGGTAAGTCTGGTAACAGAAGCGGACCAAACAAAAATCAGGTGAATTACCGAATTCAGTAACGAATTAGAACCAAATGAATCTGATTAATCACCGAATTATCAAATGGATTTGCCGAATGCGATAGAACAGATCGGACTTGCGAAAAGTCCGGTGAACAACCGAATTCGCTAACGAATGAGACCAAATATATACGTTAAATCACCGAATTTACGTAGGGGCGTAGCGAATTCGCTGAAATCGACTCGGACTGAACAGAAGTTGGATGAATTGCGAAATTCGACAAAGAATGGGAACCAATAAACACGTTAGATTCCCTAATTTGGAAATGTGGATACAAAAGATTTTATAAAACAGGCATCACGGGTTCGGCGAAAATTTGACCGAATGCCCAAAACGTAGGGGGGATGCTGCGCCCCCCCCCCCCCCCCGGCCCGCTCGGGACGCCCCTGGCTCGATTTGGACCGAATGCGATAGAACAGATACGGACTTGAGAAAAGTCCGGGGAACAACCGAATTCGCTAACGAATACGCTAAATCAACTAATTTACGTAGGGACGTACCGAATGCGGTGAAATTTACTCGGACTGAACAAAAGTTGGATGAATTGTCGAATTCGGTCACGAATCAGAACCAAAGGAATCTGATTAATGACCGAATTTTGAAATAGACTGACCGAATGCGATATAACAGATAAGGACTTAAGAAAAGTCCGGTGAACAAACGAATTCGCTAAGGAATGTGACCAAATAAATACGTTAAATCACCGAATTTACGTAGGGACGTACCGAATGCGGTGAAATCGACTCGGACTGAACAAAAGTAGGATTAATTACGAAATTCGACAAAGAATGGGAACCAATAAACATGTTAGATTCCCTAATTTGGAAATGTGGATACAAAAGATTTAATAAAACAGGCATCACGGCTTCGGCGAAAATCTGACCGAATGCCCAAAACGTAGGGGGGGGGCACTGCGCCCCCCCCCTCGGGACGCCCCTGGCTCGATTTGGACTAATAGACGTGCCCTCTCGGATTCGGACTTCGAGTGATGACCTATGTAAAAATACCATTAATTTGATTCACGTTTACGACCCCCTGCGGCCCTTTTTTCTTATTGAGTTGGTTAGTTTGTTCATGTCGTTTTGTTAGTTTTTTTTTTGTATATATCGTTTTGTTTTTCTTCATAACACTCCGTACTTTGTGTTTTACACTTTACGGGTAATAAAGTTCATTCATTCATATATATTTCTGGTTTATTTGATGCCATAAATGCCTGGTTCAGATTGCTACGATTTCGCCCAAAAATCTGACATATGTGACATACGACACACATCGTGCGACAAGCAACGCAAACGCAGTACAGTACGTTCTGTCGATATGACCAGCGATCGTAGATGTGTTCTACAATGTTGCCAGGCAGAATAGACTTCTAAATGCAAATATATCTTCCTGGTTTATTTGTCACGGTCAAAGTCCCTTTTATTAGTTCCATGATTACATAAATGCCTGGTTCACATTGCTACGATTTCGCCCAAAAATCTGACATACGTGACATATGTGACATACGAGACACATCGCGCGACATGCAACGCAAATGCAGTACAGTTCATTCTTTCGATGTGACTTAGCGATCGTAATGTTTTCTAATAAACCTGGGAAACCGACAAGCAGAGCCCAGTAAACCCGATGAAAAATTTATCTGAAAGTAGTACTATGAAGTAGTACGAAAAAGTAGCACGCAGTACTAACGATGCTACTACATGCTTCTACTTCAAGGCTACCGTGTTACTGCATACTACTATATGCTACTATTAGCAAGACCATCTAATACCAGGGATTGGAAACTTATCCTTATTCATCATGTGCAAGATAAAATAAGAATAGCATTCGGTGCTGTTATTCGTTTACGACGGATGTATCGCAGAGATGTTCTTGGTTCTATTTATACGGCTGTTGCACTTCCTCACATTCTTTTTCCGTCTGCTTTCTTTTCTTCTTTCCGTCCTTCTGAACTTTCTGCGCTAAAAGTTACTTATTATAAATTCTCTAAATTCCTTCTTGGCTTCCCCGATTTCTGCGAGTAACTCTTTCCTAACTTCGAATTTTAAAGTGAAGAATCCTTTGGAAACTTTAAATGGTAAAATTGCGAACTTTCATAAAAAGGCTGACAACATTCTTCTTCATCACAACCTTTTTCCTTTTTTCACAAAAAGGGCTTAGTTTGTTTATTTTGAGTTCTTTTTTTTTTTTTTTTCATGTACTTCATTGTATATTTAGTAGGCTAATTTGTCTTTAACGGTCAGCTGTTTATTAGTATGTAAGTGTGTGGGAGTTTGACTGACATGTTGTTGTTCCTTTTTATACATTACTCTTCTGTTTTGAAGGATTCAAATAAATAATAATAATAATAATAATAACTATGGCAAGACAGGATGCTACTATGGCAAGAGAAGATACTACTATATAAGATTGGACCAGTCTGAGGCACATTAAATGATAGTATTCTTGGCTATTACATAGTATTACATGCAACGTTTTCGTACTACTACCATACTACTACGCAGGCTACAAATTTTTCATCGGGAAATTAGGATTGTTTGAGGGAATGTCAGCAACACAATTAGAAATTAGTTTGTGCGGGTCAGGGCGTAAGTATGATGACGATGATTTGATTTAAAACCCGTCAAAATAAGCACAAAGCGCGAAGAAGGAGTAAATAATAATAAGAAAAGGAGAACAAGAAAGGAAAACACGAGAGATAATTAACTTACGAAATACACAATAAAACTTTTACCCTGAAACTTAAAACTTTACTAAACCAAAAGAATTTTCCAGTCGTGAAACATATTTTGGATATATGTTTCTGTTTGTTTCACCACTGCTGTTAATGCGTCACTAATTTTGATAACGGCTGGAAAATTCGAGTTTCTCGTCCAAGGGGAGAGGCCAAGTCCGTTTTTTCTTCTTCTTTTTTCCTTGTTTTCTTTGTAATATGGTAATTTTTTACTGGAATATAACTGATTTATTGATTGATTGATTGTATCCAGGGAACATACAAAAATACTCACAAGTCTTTTTCCTCTCTTGTATGTCTTTTTTGTACTTTTTTGTCCGACCGACAGGCAAACCCCCCTCCCGAAAGGCCCCCCCCCCCCCCCCCCGAAATAAATTCCTGGATACGGGCCTGGGAGAGGCGTAATATATATTTGCGAAACGGTAGAGTATTGACCGTACTTGTTTTTTTTGTCCGATTTGATGAGAAGTCTCAAAAAATGTGCAGTATACAGGATATGGGGTAGGGCGATTGAATTGTAGATTGCCGCGAGGAAGGGACGTTGAAAACGTAGCTTATTATATATATATATATATACGTGTATTTAAAAGCCAGTGGCCATATACACAACTACAAACACAAAAAATAAACGTAAAAGAAAAACCCTAACACTCAACACCTTCAAGTCGCTGCCTTCCGCGCCTCCACGCCTTTCTCTGTAAAGCAACATAACGCAATAATCGAATCTCTTGAAGTAGTCCCCAAAATACCAGGGAGCAGCGGTACACCCCCTCGAAAATATTTATCCCTCAATACCACAGATCAGTATGCACCTTCAATTCTTTTACGTATTTGCAGTTTTCTTACTTCATTGAGTTTACTCTCTTCCCTGGTATCTTAAAGTCGAAAAATATAAGTATAATTTTTTAGGTCTTTTTTTTTCGTTTTTAAATGCACTGAAACGAAGGAAATAGTTTGCGTTTCTATTTTTTGTTGTATGAATTTTTATTGGCGCCTTAGGCGTCTGTTGTATGGCCGTATTTAGCTTTTTCAATATGCATCCGTCTAGCGCCGTCGAAAATGGCTAGGCCGCCCAACATTTAACCCAGGGATGCCAACTGTAGGGCACAGTCGGGTTCACTTGATTTTCGGGCATATTGAACCCTATTTTTGGGATCCCAAAACGTAAGTGGAGGGATACCTATGACATCGCAAAAGTTGTCCGTCTGTCCGTCCGTCCGTCTGTCCGTCCGTCCGTCCGCCCGTCCGTCCGTCCGTCCGTCTGTAAGCACGATAACTCTCGAAGGGAATGAGATATTTTGATGAAACTTGGCGTGAGGATTCGTTGGGTCGTCGGACCAGTCAAGTTCGTAGATGGGCTTTGTAGCCCTACATTTAGGGGTGGGGGAGGGGGTTTAAATTAAGGGGCAAACAAAATATTTTGAAACAGCTAATGTGATAGTCGATTATGGGGTAAGAAGACATGCTGAGCACGATAGTGAAAATTATTTTGTCATCGGACGAGTAGTTCGCCCGGAATCCGGCCAAAACCGGAAAGTTTGTTAAAAGTAAAAGTTTTATTTGAAGTTGATTAGATGTTCGATTTAGGGGTAGGAAGACATGCTGAAGACGACGGTGAAAACCATTTCTCGACGGACAAGTAGTTCGCCCGGAATCCGGCCGAAGCCGGAAAGTTTGTTAAAATTAGAAGTTTTATTTCGAGTTGATTAGATGTTCGATTTAGGGCAAGAAGACACGTTGAACACTTAAGTGAACAAATTTTCTACCCGGACATGTAGTTCGCCCGTAAAAGTTTTATCTGAAGTTGATTAAATGTTTGATTTATGGGTAAAAAGACATGAAAAACACGATGGTGAAAATCATTTTCTCGCTGGACAACTAGTTCGCCCGGAATCCGGCCAAAACCGGAAAATTTGTTAAAAGCAAAAGTTCGATTAGATGACAGATTAAGGGGTAAGAAGAGAGGCTGAGTCGGTTTATGACAATGTTTTTTTACCCGGACATATAATTATTCCGGAATCCGGTTGTAACCGGATTTTTTTTTAAGTCAAACTTTTATTCAAAGTTCATTAGATGTTCTTTATAGGGATAAGGAGATACGCTGGTTTTGTTTCTGTATTTTTTTTTGCTGGACTAGTAGCTCGCTCGGAAATCGGCAGGAAGTCTCGGTCAGTCTCGTCAAAATAGATATGGCTTATAGAGGTATATCTGACCTTGGTTTTCTCTGATGATTAGCCTGTCCAAGACTGGATCTGGCGAAGACAAGACTCGATTGTCTGAATCAAATATTAGATTTTTGGGATCCCATCGACACCTTCGGTCTTGTTTGTAGTTGGCATCTCCTTGCATTTAGCATACTCTACATCTCATAGGCTGTACCAAAAATTCCGTATCACCAAAATTTGGCATATCAGTTTAAAAATCAGGCAGTTCTGCTAAACTGCGTGATTTTTTTTTATCTTGAAAAGACCCCTCGCACTATTCACTCTTCAACTTACAGTATTTTAAAATATTTGAATACTTTATAAATAAGCTGTGGTTTCAGCAGATAACCCATGGTTTTGACTATTTTAAGCCTTTTGCGAGACCCGTTTACTTGTAGCGAAACAGGGAAACAATTTACATAACCGTTTTTTCTGATGGAAAAACTCTCGCAGACAACCGTCGACAGCGTGATACACATCGAAGGTAGCAAAACACGGCAAGTGGGAAAATCAGCGTGGTTTTGTTAGAGGGGCTAGAATGTACCGTACGAAACTGGGGTCTTCGGGTTTAGAAATATATGGAGTGACTATGGAAGTAGGTTGCATTAGTATTATAGGTAAGAGAGGTCCTTTAAATTTCTTAACGCACTCTTCGTAAAAAATTATTTATTTTTTTTTTAGATCGGGACCGTCCGACGAAAGTAACAAGAAGCTCGGCCTACTTCTTACTGTAAACCAGCTGATCAAACTGTACTTTCGACTGAACAACTTGGATCTATGCACACCTTTAGTCAAGATTGTCAACACCCAAATTGATGCTGGCATGAAGTTTGAAAAAGCTCACGTCGTGACGTACAAGTACTACCTGGGTCGAATAGCGATTTTGAAATTGGACTTCAAGGCAGGTAAGCAAAGAGCTGACTTTCTCACCTATTTCAAGAATATATAAGGGAAGAATTGAGAACTCACGTAACCTCGATGTCAGCATGCGGTTTTTTTTTTTCCGATCTTATTTACCGGGGGTGGAGCTTATTTATTCTTGCCCATATGAAGAATAATCTGGACATAAGTGATTACTTCGTGGGCTGGCTTAGTGCCCGAATTTAATTTTTTTTATAGTTAAGTTTAATACTCTTTATTATATAAACCAACATTTACATACATATTTTATGAGAGAGAGAGAGGAGAGAGATAGGTTTATTTAAACAACATCGTAGCTGACAGCTAATATGCATTGCTTCACTATACTAAATAACGAACTAAAAAAAAAAAAAAAAAAAAAGAGAAAATATCACTAGGCTTTTTAAACCGTTTATATTTGTTTATAACCGTCTAACCATCGTTTACACATGTACACTGTACAAAGTTTCTCCGAGTAAGGATTAAAGTTAACTTCAGCGTTTACTACTGGGATTAATTTTATATTGAGATAACATTAATTCGAATTAGAGATAAGATTATCTTTTTAGAGACAAGAGTAATCCCAGCAGTAAAGACTCAAGATTTTTTTTTTTGTACAGTTAGTCTATACCTCTGACTACAGGAAAGCCCGAATGGGCCTGTGAATTGAAATTAGAAGTCGCGGTCAGTAGGCTACTGTGCATGTATACTTGTAAGTTGAGTTTTTATGGCACTTGCCCCTTCGGCCAGGTGCCATATAGCGATCGCAATTTCTGTCCGTCCGTCGGTCTGTCGTTCGGTCGGTCGGTCTGTCTGCCCCCGTTTTGCTAGTTCGGGCGCTTCCAGATAAGGTAGTACGATGAAGATTGGCAGGAATATCAGGAACTGGACTAAATTAGAAATAGTCACTTCCACGATCCGACCATCTGCGGGGTAGTGGAGGGAGGGGAATCAGGAAAAATGAAGTATTTTTAACTTACGGACGGGTGGTCGGATCTTAATGAAACTTGATGTGTTGAACGATGTTGTGTCTCAGAGCTCCCATTTTAAATCCCGACCGGATCCGGTGACGTTGGGGGGTTGGAGGGGGAAACCGGAAGTCTTGGAAAACGCTTAGATTGGAGAGATCGGGATGAAACTTGGTGGAAAGAACAACCCCTAGATACATGATTGATATAAACGAACCGGATCCGTTCACTGTGGGGGAGTTGGGGGGTGGGGGCGGGGGGGATCCGAATTTCTAGTGATGACGCGAGTTCGGTACTTCCTGATGTACTAGGACGAGGAAACTTGCCAGGCGTGCAAGGGACCCGAAGTAACTTGAGAATAGTTGTTTCTTCGATCTGAACATCCGGGGGGGGGAGGAGGGGGAATCCGGAAAGTTAGGTATTTTTTAATTTGCGAACGGGTGATCGGGTCTTAATGAAACTTATTATATAGAAAGACCTCGTGTCTCAGACGCCCCGTTTTGAATCCGGACCGGATCCGGTGATATTGGGGGGAGTCAGAGGGGGGAACCGGAAATCTTGAGAAACGCTTAGAGTGGAGGGTTCGGGATGAAACTCGGTGGTATCACCAAGCACAAATCCTACATTCATGAATGACATAACCGGGACGGTTCCGGTCACTGTGGGGGAGTTGGGGGAGGGGGGGGGGTCCGAGTTTCTAGTCATCCCACGATTGCGGCACTTCCTGGTGTGCTAGGACGATGAAACTTGGCAGGCCTGTCAGGTACCCCGAACAGATTGACTTAAGAGTGTCGTTTCACCGATCCGACCATCGTGGGGGAGTGTAGGGATGGATCCGGAATCTAGTGGCAAGCTCAGCTATTGAACAGGCTATCGGATTAAAATGAAAATTGATGCTTAGGAAGACCTCGTGCCTCAGATGTCCTATTTTAAATTCGGACCGGATCCGGTGACATTGGGAGGAGTTGCAGGGGGGAAACGAAAATCTTTTTAAAGGCTAAGAGTGGACGAATCGGGATGAAAGTTGGTGAGAAGAACAAGCACACGTTCTAGATACGTCATGTCATAATAGGACGGGATTCGAGCATTGCGGAGGAGTTGGGAGGGTGGTCCGGATTCCGGTTCCCAAGACCGGAAACCTTGGGAGACGCTTAGAGTGGAGTGATCGGGATGAAACTTGGTGGGAAGAACAAGCGCACATCTTAGATTCATCGTTGACATAAGTGGACCAGATTCGGGCAGTGTGGGGAGTTGGGGGGGGGGCTTAATTCTGGCTTCGCAAGTTCTGAACTTCCTGATGTTCTAGGACGATATAACTTGGAAGACGCATTAGAGACCCGAACAGACTGACTTGAGAATAGTCGTTTCCCCGATCCCACAATCATGGAGGTTGTGAAAAGGTTTTTGACAAGCAGAAAAACTAAACGGACGTACAAAATAGGATGCACGTTGGACAGTGTCGAGTTATAATTATGCAACCTTGATTTGTTATTTGGCATCCGCACAGTATCCGGCCAAGATAAGGGGGAGGGGACTCGGATATTTGCAGATAGGCTCTGCTCCGATTCCTGTCAAACTTGATGGACGGGAAGAGGATATTTCGGCTGTCCTCCGACAAAACCTAGTATCTGCACCTGAGTAGTTTCCGAGAAAAACGCAAAGACGTTGTTCTTTAAAGCTGCATCATTTTTCGTATACATCCAGCAAACTAATGTAGTTTTGTAAACGATAAAGTGATGATGCGGGTGATTTTCTTGCTGTGGAGCGTAGGTCTGTCAGATACTAGGTTTTGGAGAAAAAGCAAATTTGTACGTACATACTAGATAAAGCGCGAAAACTAAGAACTAAGCCTCGTAGACAAATTCTGATTTCGCCATTGAATTCCTGGTGGTATGATTAGATGGGATCCACTCCAAAGTAAAACTCGATTTTTTTGTAGATACTAGGTTTTGTCAGAGGACAGCTGATTTATATTTTCGAGTCATATTCAGCCACGGTGGGCGGAGTTGGAAGGGGAGTCCCGGAAATTTTGTGGCTCACATAAGGGTCAAAGAAGTGGAATGTACAGGTGATAGGTGCAGTGATCATATGCCCTAGATGACATATTTTAAGGTTCGAACTGGATCCGACCGCGGTCGGGGGTGGAGGAGATTTACCGGAAGTTCCCCCCAAAATGCTCAGATTCAGAAAATGCTTCAGATAGTTCTTTTAGGAGTCGTGACCAGATTCGGCCGCGTATGTGGGAGTTGGAAGGGGAGTCCCGGAAATCTTGGGCACGTCTAGGGACATAGCGAGTGTATTTCTTGCGTTGAAACTTGGAAGGTTGACGATGGCTTGGAGGTGATGTCGGAAATTTTCGGACTTAATGAAACTAGATATCCTAATTCTAGGTCCGAACCGCATTTTTGGATGGCAGGGTGTTTTGTGAAGTTCTCTTCTACTTTCTTGTACCACCTACTCGTTACACGTGCCATATGAGCTCGTAGCTCTTGTTCTTCATACTTATGCGCTATTGCCCATTCGAACATACCTCTAATACCTGTATAGTATGCTAGTTATAAATATTCCTTCAGCCAAAGCTGACTGCGAATCATAGTGCACAACGGATACGTCAGCTGAATTTTGGTAAGGGTCCTCTTCATGCTCAAAACCGCTCAACTCTCACAAAGGAATTTAGAAGTTAAATATTTAACGCTAAGCTAGAATCTTTGGTTTGTTTTCCCACAAGTTTGTTTTTTGAGCCTGAAGAGGACCCTTGCCAAGAAGGGCCAAAATATAGCTGTAATAAAATTCAGCTAACGTATCCATTTTGCACTATCAAAATTATGCTAAGTATGCTAGTTCTCTACACAGACACAGAGCTGTTTTTTGTTTTTGTTTTTCCTTTGAAGTTTTATTATTTATAGCCGAAGACCACTTGAGTATTGCATTCAAGAAGTGCCACAAGGATTCAAAGGGGAACAAAAGGAAAATTCTGGTCAACCTGATTCCGATCAAGATGCTTTACGTAAGTATCTGTCACCTCTCATCCTATCGAACCTAGGGCAATATAGGATATAAGATGCTGAACCTAGGATAATACTCCCTCCGGGCTTTGCCCCCCCCCCCCCCCCCCAGTGTGGTCACCCTTTTCGACATCGCCCCAAATAATATGCTGCAACAGAAAAGGTTGAGAATTAGATTTAGCTGTATCTTATCTGTAACATACATGGAAGTATTAGTCGATTTAGCACTAACCGCTCAAGTATACCAGGGAGTCGGGGACAAACGACTCTGTTTCCGAAACTGCACTTATATATGTTCTTGTGTAATCGTAATTTTGCAATCTTGAATGTGTGCCACTTATGAAGACGGCTAATGCTGAACTCTGTGAGATGGCTCACTTCAAAGTTATCGTAACTTCCATTGATTAATTGCTCAGTCAAATTTCCTAAAAAACCGGTACTCATAATATAACCCACACAGTCCAAAAAGTATAAACGAAAGAGTAACAATAAAACAGTAGAAACAACACAAAGTTAAAAGGACTAAATAGGAGAAAATCAGCCAAAAACCATGCCCTGGAGCAACAAGAGAAAAGTAACCCCATAAAAATCTGCTTGAAAAACAAAGTTTTATTTCAGATTTTTAGTTCAATCCATTATCATGGAGGGTACTTTGTCTTCACTTTAAAAAATAATCTTGCAGTATTTGCTACTGGGAATAATATTGTCTGTACTGAGATAAGTTTATTTCCAATTTGGATTTATCTTATCCCAGTACAGATAAGATTAATCCCAGTAGCAAATACTGCAGTTAACTTTAATCTTTTCTCAGAAAAACTTTTTACAGTGTTATCCTTGCTTCAGAGCATCGTAACGTTGGAGCTGCACAAGTTGAAGATGTGTGTAAGACTGACAAAGACTGGTCGAAATTAAGCTAGGAACAACTAGAAGAACAATTGCATTTTTTGGCAATATATTTTTCAAGAGACGAATTATGGTACAAAAAACTTTAAGTAGTGCTCGAATGAATGTGCTGAAGGAGGAACTGTTTGTGTCTCTCATTCATTGCGAAATTTTCCGTCATTCTTGTAGTTCTGCAATGTTTTCGGTTGGTCTGTCGCTCGGTCGGTCGGTCAGTCCGGTGATAGCGAGCTATGGTATTTCCAGATGTGCTAGGACAATGAAACTTGGCAGGCATATTAGGGACTTGGTCATTTTAACTTAAGAACAGTCGTTCCTCTGATTCGACCACCGCGGTGGGAGTGGAGGGTGGGGGAAATTTCGGATGGGGGTCCTGAATCCCCACACTCACCCAGTTCTGGGGCAACTGGGCCCACATTGCCCCGTGGCTAAAATATTAACTTTACCATGTTTGGAGCTAAAATGATGAACTTCCCTGTAGCTAGACCGTTAGGCCACGAAGAAAATCTCGAGACTGCACCTCCCCCACCCCTCCCCGTTCATGGGCAACTGGGCCCGGGTTACCCATGATTTGAGGTTTTCTGAACCGTCTCGGGTCACAAATTTAAAATTGGTATAGGCCTACTTGATGATATTGGGGTCTAGTTAAAAGTTTTCGCCCTGCCCTCCCTCCCTATACACCTTCACCATTCCTCCTTTTCAGGGGCAAGTGTGCGGCCAGTTCATAGCTTGCAAACCATGGCCGGGATCAAGTAGAAACTTGGAACGATCCTTGGGGTCTAGATGTGTGCGTTTTTTTAGGAGGAAGGTTCTAGCTCGATCCGGGCGGTTCAGATGCGACTAGGCGCAGATTCCCCACTCCCCAGTGACTAATATGCGTAACGTAGACCACTTAAAGATACTACAATTAAATTCCTTTTGCTTACGGTTTCTAGGCTCTTGGATATACTTTATAAGTTTCCCCCTCCCCGTTCATTTACAATGGGTCCCAGATTGCATATGTGTTAAGTTCGTGAACGATGACAAATCAAATTCAAATTTGGTACACTTGTACACAGTGCTTTTCGTAAGATGATCTCGGTATATGTCGGATTGTAATATTTTGGTGTCGACCTCCATATCATTTGAGCGATGCAAATGCAGCTTGAGTTGCAGCCGTAGTTCACAAGCTACATGAGAAAAGATCTGCGAATAGAGATCGCATAGAAACCGACAGGAGAATATTAGTGTCCCCTGAGTGTCCCTTTAATTATTTTTGTTTGCACCCGCGAAGAATTTAATAGTTTCACATATTCATCTTTAAAAATATCGAATACATTTTCTTAATCATCTTCATTAACCATTTCAGAAGATTTTATGTTTGATCCGGAACCTCAGCCTGCTCTTGTCTTTTGGAACACACACCCATCCCTCCCCCCTGTTTGTGTGCTAGTATTTGTGTATGTATAATTATGCTTAGTATTTTTCTTTTCTTCGAATTTCTGGGTAGCCTAATAAATAAATTATTATTACTATTATTATATGTCGTTGGCTGTTTAAACATTTCATTTGCAGGGTTATATGCCCAGCCTGGCGTTGCTTGAGCGATACCAGTTGCAACCGCAGTTCGCTAGCCTGATGAAAGCGGTGAAAGCTGGAAACATCAAGGATTTCCGGCAAGCCTTCAAAGACCAGGAAGATTTTTACATCAAGACCAAAACAGCGCTGGTTGTTGAACATTTAATGACGGTCGTTTACAGGAATCTTTTCAAGAAAGTGTGAGTATTTTTTCCCTTTCCTCCAACCTTTCTTGGGTGACCAATTGTCGATGATATGTTCTTTTTGGCACTTTTAAGTGCAAATGTCTGTCGGTATGCCGGTCTTTACCGGTTTTGCTAGTTCGAGCCCTTCCACGTAAGCCAAGACGATGGTATGCTTGCAAAGGAACCAACTCAGTGCTAAGAAAAGAACCTTCCCTTCCCAGATCCAATCATCCATGTGGAGGTGATGGGGAGGGGACTGGGTCTGGGATTTGTAACCCCAGTGTAATGAACGGGTAATCCGATTCGAGTGAAGCTTGGTGGATGGTACGAGCAGATGTCCAAGATGTTCCTTTTAAGTTTCCGAATCGCATCCGACCACGGTGGGGGGAGTTGAAGGGTGGGGGGTCGTTTTTCTAAAAGTCTTGTGGCATGTGCAGCTGTCGAACGAGTAATTCCATCTGAGTGAAACCTTTACAGTTGGCAAGAATACATGCCACAACTGTTCTTTGTACAGATTCGGACTGGATCTGGCAACTAGTGGGGGAGTTAGAGGTGGGGGGATTCTTTGACTAGCTCCCAGTCTCATCTACCACTCTACTGAGTGGCTGTATACAAATTGTACAGTAGTCTCGCCTCCGGTTGGCAGTCCGGCCGGATTCTGACCGAAACCGGATTTTTACGAATGAGCCTGATTGTTTGAAATACTTTTTCAGTCCATCAATCAATCAGTCTTTATTCTTCAAAAACATTCCTTACCGTATTAACAAAAAAAACGAATATTTGTTCTCTTTCCGAAAGTATTACCTCGTGGATGTGTTAAAGGGTTTATTGGGATGATATTACGGTTTACCGTACTGGGTGTTTCAAAGACCAAACATCTGCAACACCCAACTCTCCATATTAGCAAGACCAACAAATAGACCGCTTTGGATTCTCATTGCAACGTTTGGTCTTGTTCTTAGTTCAGTCTTCAGCCATCGTATGTTCTGGGCCAACGTTCCTATCGTACATAACAGTAAATTTCGAGGAAGAAAGGAAATAAAACTGAAAAAGGTATACTCGTGTGATAGAAGTCAGAACGATGCCATTGCCAGTTATTGACTGATGATTAATGCTAGTGACAGAAGCTCCTTGAGAATCTTGGTGTCAAGGTACAAGCCGGAAGAGTAAGTAAGTAATTTATTTCTGGCCCGCCATTTGAAAAGCGGAGTATGTAAAATAAAATAAAAGAATTAAATGCAGCACAACATATGCAATACACAATTTTTCATTCGTCGACCAGAAAAGAATGTGGAGTGCGGCCTAGATCCTGTTGTCCATGATTTTTGGCAGAGCCAAAAGTGAGCACAAGTAAACTGCTTTCTTCAATTCTAGCCATTTGATCAAGAAAACTCACCAGATCGACATTGCCGACTTCATGAAGGCGTTGAGGCTGTCGGGCATGGAAACTGACAGCGACGAGACTGAAGGAATTGCTGTATCCCTGATATACCAGGGGAAAATGAAAGGTAAATCATAAATGGTTTGCAGATTTTTGTGATCTAGGGAAGTCATCTCATCCGAAATTGCAATGTTTGTTAATGTATAAATGCAAAAGAGCTTATGTTGACACGTACCCAGTTCCAGACGCCTTTCGACCCTAAAGTAATAAAATTGGAATGATAAATTAAAGGATACCGCGCATCTGTTTCTACTAAGATATTCTGAGCTCATTGACTACTTAATAACTTAGCTATGATTCCAGAAAATTATATAAGGCTTTGGCTATTTTTAGCCTCTTTCCATGTCCCTTCGCTTTGGATGATTTGTTAGTGTATGTCCAGAAGAGAAATGCGTCTGTTGAAACGTATCCAGTTTCAGACGCCTTTCGACCCTAAAGTAATAAAAAGGGAATAATAAATTAAAGGACACCTCTCACCTATTTCTAATAAGATATTCGAGATCGTTCACTACTTTATAACTCCATCTCCGCCATCTTGAAACGCATCTATGGACTAATCACAGACAACATTCACTGACTTTTGTTAGTTTGGTTTTCCCATGAGTGGTAATGGTGGTAATATTTCCTGAATTTCCTTGACAAGTGTGACCAGGATAAAACATAAAACGAAATTAACGAACCAAATTACGTACAGATGTGACTGAATGTGGCCCGAACATATATCTGGTGGGACAGATGAGCAAGTGTTGTAACCGTCATCATCGGGGGCATAGCTTGCAAGCTTGCAAAACCAAGATTCCCCATATACCGATCACTTTTCCGTCGGTCGGTCGGTCGGTTGGTCCGGTGATCACGAGTTAGGATACTTCCAGATGTGCTAGGATGATGAAACTTGGAAGGCGTATCAGGGATCCGACCAAACTGACTGGAAATAGTCACTTCCCCGATTCGACCATCGTGGGGGGAGTGGAGGGAGGGGAATCCGGAATATTGAGGCACGCGTAACTTTCGAAAGGGCGATCGGATCTGAATGAAACTTGATATGTGGGAAGAACACATGCCTAGCATGTCCCGTTTTACTTCCGGACCGGATTCGCCTGCTGCGGGGGGAGTTAGAATGGGGTTCCGGAAATATCGTGACACGCTTAGAGTGGAAGGATCGGGATGAAACTTTGTGGGAAGACCAGGCACATATCCTTGATAAATTGTTGACATAACCGGATCAGATCCGTGCACTGTGGGGGGGAGGGGGAGGCTGGGTCCCGAATTTCTGGTTATCACGGGCTAAATGCGCTAGGACGATGAAACTTGGCAGACTTTTCAGGGACCCGATAAGGTTGACTTTAGAAAACGTCATTTCCGCGATCGGGAGGGGGGGGGGGAGGGATGGGAAATCTGGGATCTGGAGGCAAGCATAACTTTCGAACGGGACATCAGACACAAACATAACTTGACAGTTGGAAAGAGCTCGTGTCGCGGATTTACCATTTGGTGTCCCAGGCCGGATCCGATAACTCTGGGGGGGGGGGGGGGGGGTGGGGCGGGATCGGAGGGGGATCGAAAACTTCGGAACAAGCTTAGAGCGGTGGGACCGGAACAGATCTTAGCTGTTGCCCTCACCCTCTGCGTATGCTTGCAAGTGCCATATGTGCTTACAGCTCTTGTTAAGTGGGGCTTTGGCAACAGAATTGTTGATCCTTGGAACAGCCTTGCCGAAGATGCTGTTAATCCTGAGTCGATTACTAGTTTCAAGAGCATTGTTGATGGGATTTTTAACTCTTATCAGTTCGACTACTCAAGATTTTTTAGAGTTATTTAGAGGGGGAAGTCTTTTTTCTTGCTTTGTTTTTAACGTTTACGATAAAAGTGCAGAAAATTCGAAAGGGGGTTTGTTGGGAAAACCTCTTTGGCACACCAATTCCTCCAGTCCAACGTTAAATAATGTTTATTGAAACAACGAGTATTTACAGATGTACAATGTCAGCAATAATTGTAATCAGGAAAGTCAGGAACCCTGTAAATAATGAATCTTTTACTTTATGATTTTACTTTAAGAATGAATACTTCAATTCAAAATCAATAAATGATATCTTAATTATATACTAATATAATAATCCGAAAAAGGTTTACCTTAAAATGACAAATATTTCAAGCCATTAATCTGGTTGAAGGCTGTCTACCAACTAGCGCTTCTATCAAAATGTATTACTGTTAACTTTACCCAACACTGGTAGATGGCGTTATAAACGGGAAAGCGCGGAATATTCAAATAAAGTGAGAAACGGAATCGGATTCCCAACAGGGTTCGTTTCGGAGGCTCATCTAATGACTCAACTCGCTGCTTTGAAGTTTATTTGTTTCCAGGTTATGTCGCCCACAAGCAGCAGAAAGTGGTTTTGTCGAAACAAGCGCCTTTCCCCACCCTGCCGTCAACGTCTTATCAAACCCCGATGGAAATGATCTAAGGTGCGCCGTTTTGCTAATTTCTAATATTTTTACAATTAAAGGAGTGTTTCCGAAATTTATTAGATAGATATGGTAGATAGATATCGCTTTTTTCTTTTCGAACTATCGTGGTGAAAGCCAAAATTTGTCGAAACCGTCATATATACATGTAGACACTCGTATATAAATATTTCAACGTCATATATAAAAGTAAACACTAAATAAGATTACAAATTTTAACGAAAGACGGTACAAACGTCTTTTCATATCGTACATGGTCACATTTTACGTGTTGGAGTTTTGGGATCACCACTGAGGCCGCTCTTGCAGGTCGTTCGCGAGCAGTATTGAACGGTGGTGGAAGTATATACTTATGGATAGGCAGGGGCGTCGCAAGTGCATTTTCGTTGGGGGGGGTGCAGAGCCAAAATTTTGCCGAATCGTTCAAAATTTTTACCGAATCCTAGAACTAGGAATTCGAGCTTTAAATTATGGAACAGAAAAGATTACGTAGGAAGAGTAACAATAAAAGGCAGCATGAACGACGATAAGCCAACTATAAGGCGGCGTTTTGGCGAAGCCCACATGGAGAATACGTTGCCGGGCATGATTGCAGTAACAGCTACTATCTATTATAGCATATAGAAAATTAAATCGAGCGCCGCAGGCGAAAATTTTCGAAATCCATTTTTTTTGTTTTTGTAGGCTAAAATGTAACTGCTTCTCTTACAAATTACCGTTGATGAAATACCGAGACTCTTAAGAAGTTCTAGAAAACGGATGGAGCGACGTTCCGGCAGCAGCAGCAACTGTAGTCTAGTCAATATACTGCCTATGATAACATAAAGTGAGCGCCGCAGGGATTTTGCTTGCCAAACATCGCTCCGTTTTTATGTTTTTCGGGGCTAGAATACCTGGTGGAAGGTTGGCCCTTCGGCCTTACTGAAGACCAGGCTTATAGGATCGAAAAAATACAGAAAAGTGCTCTACTAATTATGTCACGATCCCCAAAATTCATTCAGAAACAGGGGGGGGGGGGACGAGCTATTTACCGACTGGCTGGTATTTTTTACCGACTTTTTCTGCAGAGAAACGACTATTTTCAACAACAAAAATGATTTTTTTTTTTTTTAAATCGTCTGATTTTCAGAAAAAACGACTATTTTTACACGACCCCAGTCGTGATGCCCCTGCTCAGAAATGTTTAAATTAAAGTAAACCTCAAGGGCTTTCCAGAGCGAATTCTTCTCGCATTTAAAGGACCTGTCTAACCTATAATAGTAACCCAACATACTTCCATAATCACTCCATATATTTCTAAATCCGGAAACTTCAACTTGGTACCGACATTCTAACCCCTCTAATAAAACCACGCTGGTTTTCTCACTTGCCGTGTTATGCTACCTTCGATGTGTGTCACGCTGTCGACGGTTATCTGCGAGAAGTTTTTCCATCAGAAAAAACGTCAATGTAACTTGTTTCCCTGTTTTCGCTGTAAGTCAATGGGTCTTCGAAAAGGCTTAAAACAACCAAAACCGTGGGTTATTTGTAGAAAGCACAGCCTAGTTTTAAAGTATTCAAATATTTCAAAAATACTGTAAGTTGAAGAGTAAATAGTGCGATGGGACCCCTCGCACTATACCCCTTTAAAGACTTGGCCTACCCCAATGAAAAATTTGTAGCCTGCGTAGTAGTATGGTAGTAGTACGAAAATGTTGCATGTAATACTATGTAATAGCAAAGAATACCATCATTTAATGTGCCTCAGACTTGTCCAATCTTATGTAGTAGTATCCAGTAGCATCCTGTCTTGCCATAGTAACATCCAGTCTTGCTAATAGTATCATATAGTAGTATGCAGTAACACGGTAGCCTTGAAGTAGAAGCATGTAGTAGCATCGTTAGTACTGCACGGCAACTTTTTCGTACTACTTGGGTGTTCTCATCCATACTAACACTAATTATGTACAAAAGATAATTCCACACTAGTTTGAATATCAGAAAGACTTGTCAAACATAACACAAAATATTCAAATCTATCTACAATTAATAGTTGCGTTTTTGCTGATACCATGGTATCTGTTACCACGGTCTGACGTTTTTTGCAGTTATCGTGGTATCTGATACCACGGTCAAAAGGCGTTTTTGCAGTTCTCGTGGTATCTGGCCAGTCATCGTGGTAACAGATATTCAGATACTACGGTCCGACCGTGGTAACTGGTCGTGGTATCTGAGAAGTCATCTCACTTTCATCAAATTTTGTCAGATTCATGAGAAAGAAGTTCATCACGTAACTGGATATCTGTTTTTTCTTTTGGGATGACTTCGAAAAGTGCAATTTCGGCAATAGTCGTTTCTGCTGAGCACCGTGTATCAGATACTACGATAACTGCAAAAACGACTAATTGCAGATCCAGTTACCGTGGTAACAGATACCATGGTATCAGCAAAAACACAACTAATGATGCGAGTTAGAAAGGATGACGAAAGCGGGACACAAAGTCGTTGTGTGTTTAATTGGCTGCAATTTGGGGCTTGGCTGGGCTACCACTCTCTCAGGCCTTACTCTTGCTGCTGAAAAATCTTGGGGGAGGATATCACGTAACGCTGGTGTATTCAAGATTTTAGCTCCAAACACTAACGAAAGTTTTTCACGGCACTTCAACAGGGTTTCTAAATTATAAGTATTAAGGAGGTCTATATACGGTACTTTAGGGGACTTGGAAACTACAACGAGGGCTCTAAACTGTATTCTGTCAAGCGAATCAGACTGTTCACGAGTAACTCCAAAGTGCTACACAGGGCAACAGTATTCCAGAAGTGGGCGTGTGAAAGAAAGATAAACTCTTCGGAGATGCTTTGGTGGAACTCCATAACGGGATAATACTTTGAGGGAACGGAGGGTCATGCTACCTCTCCTTAGCATTACTTCAACCTGTCTATCCTAGTTCAGATCCGCCGTTATGTGAACCCCCAAGAGTTTTCTTCTGTAGAGCTATTGAGTTGTCCCCTGGCTTATACATAGCCTTCTAAAGTTTTTCGCCAGCGTTGGATTAAAAATCTGGGGGGCCCCCCAACCCATCGAAACTTCGGTGACTCCCTCGCAAATGATTTCCAAAATTTTTATTTACAAAAATCCTAATAAACCGATATTTTTACCCAACTTTGTTAATGGTAACTTTAAAAAAACCGCCCCGCAAGTGCATCAACAAGATATCTTCACTATAAGAATGCTCGAAAAAAAATGAATAAATAACCGATAGAGGATATTATGAAAAAAAATTTAACCTTATTTAGTGTTTTATTGTATATCTGGCAAAGTTTATTATAACCAGTTTGACAAATCAGTATCAGTTTAATTAATCTAATTGTTTCTTCGGTCGTCTAGTGCAGTGGTTCCCAACCTTTTCCGTACCGCGTACCCCTAATTAAGGTTTGAAAAGGTTGCGTACCCTCTTTTTCAGAACTTGAAAAAGACGGTATGTATTATCATAAATGATAAGGCGCACATGTGCAGAAAAGTACACAAATTCAATGAGACATTTTAGGCTGCTTTGTAGCTAACAAATTTTGTCAGATTTCGGTTCGACGTCATTAACGGCAATATAGTCAGCCTGTTTCTGTGTTTGGTTTTGATATTTTCCGTGCCTTGATCAAGCCGCATTGCAAACATTTTGGTTACATAATTTGCTACTTGAATGACAGTATCCCTTGCAATGTCTTCGATTCTTCTTGAAACAATGTTGTTTGACACAGGAATGGACGGACAGACGGATAACTTTTACGAAGTCATAGGTATCCCACCACTTGCGTTTTGGGATCCCAAAAATGGGAGGTTGTGCCTTCACTAGGGCTTGTAATCAGAGGCGTCAAACGTTTAGAAAGAAACAAGTCGGCGCGAAGCGCTGTAATTTTTCGTAAAAAGGGTGGTCTTTTTTTGAAAAAACAGTCGGTAAAAATGACCAGCCCAGTCAGTAAAAATACCTTGGCCCCCAAAAAATATTTTGGCTAGTAATGCTTCTGCTGGGTTATATTAGATTTTTGGCAATCAAAAATGAGCCAGAGACTAAACCGAGATTTGGTACCTTCGCGTACCCCTTGCAAGGGTCTCCCGTACCCTTTTGGGTACACGTACCACCGGTTGGGAACCACTGGTCTAGTGTATCATAATAATTGATTGATTGATCGCCGGGCCCTAAAATGAGTGGGGCCCATCCTTTAGGCTGATCCGTTCTTTGCCTATTTGTGAGTCCGGCATTAGTTTCCGTGTTATAACGCTGTCTTCTGCTTTTTGCAGCTTTATTATTTTGCTGCAACAAATTCCAGCTTCTTGTGTAGCCTATACGGAAACATTAACGCAGTAACCGCAGTCTGTGTTGGTTAGATTTATTTTGAATCAGATTGAATTGGACTTATTTTCAAAACCATTGCAAAGGTCGAAGCTGATTTTGTGGTTCTCATAGGTACAGTAGAGGTATGTTTATGTGAACAGTTACTTTAATGTGAACAGTGCAGTTTGGGCCAAGTGGTAAAATGAAGATCCAAATACCTATTCAGGAGTTTTCAGATGCCTTTGATTACCTTGGCTAACTGGTGGTTAGTTTTAGACACAAGATGTCAACAAACGTTCACATAAGCATACCTCTTCTGTATATAAGCAGGTCACAATAAAGTTGAGAATATCGGTGGCTCGTCAGATTAAACGTCTTGTTTGACCGCTCCCTTTTTTCACGCAGTGTGGAAGCAAAAACTGGGATCTTCAAATTTTAATTTGTGCATAATTATAAAAATGGGAATCCTAATAATACGAGATGATGTCTATCAAAATTTCTGCTAGGTATTCATCGTTGGAATACTGCTTTATCAGGTGTGTTTGTGATCTGGGAATGATATTTTTCAGTTTCGAAAATTCCGCCAGTTTATCCTTCCATAGAGTTGACAGTTCGGGTGAGAGATCAGCCGATGCTTGACTCAAACCGGCTAGGCCAGTGGCGATCTGCAAAAAAAGGAATAAATGTTATAAATATTCCTTCAGCCCAAGCTGACTGCGTATCATATTTGATAGTGCAAAACGGACACGTCAGCTGAATTTTATTAGAGTTATATTTTGGCCCTTCTTGGCAAGGGTCCTCTTCAGGCTCTAAGCCGCTCATAGTTGGAAAATCGAACTTATGGGAAACACGAACTTGTGTATAGGCGATTTTTTTTTTTTTTTTATAACAATCACATAAAATAAACATTATTTTTTTCTTTTCCTATTACCATTTATCATACATTTTAAAAACAAAATATATAAAATATATTTTAAATATTAAAATTCTCTTTATGCGGACCATTTTACCATAAAACAATCAAGGAACGAACATCCTACAAAAACTTAACCGATAATTAGATAAAATCGCTCATCCCGATCAAAAGGTGCTCTTCCGTCATAGAGAACCTTTTACACGGTGGCATAAATTATACAACACAAAATCAAATTTTCTTCAAATCTCATTCCTTTCATATTTCATGTTAAAAAAAAAAAAAAAATAACTAAATTCCAACAAAAAACTAATAAAAAAACTAAAAATAAATAGAAGAGAAAATTTATTTCCAAACTTAACACGCTCTACTATCACAAATTATTCACATACAAAAATTAAAATGGTCCACAAGAGATCTATAAACATTAAATTAAATTGGCGATATTTATAGGCCAATGTGTATAGGCCAAGAAGGGCCGAAATATCGCTCCAATAAAATTCAGCTGACGTATCCATTTTGCACTATCAAATATAATAAATGTTATGCTCTCCAGCTGTAGTTGCATTCGTGTGAGTCGCTGTCCGACTATTAGCAGTTTTATTGTTACTATCTGGTGGGGAGGGCAGACAAAAATGTTAGTCAATGTGCAACACGGTGGTCTGAGCTTCGACCATTTTTGGTCCTCGCTTAACGTTCCATAAATACATAATCATTCATCAGCTCTGACCCGTGATGATCTCAACTCGTTGTGGATAATTGGATTAAAATTGGTTTGGCAAGTTATGGACTTGCGCGTGATTCAGAACGGAGTTTTGAACTTCATATCGCATGCATTTGACACCGAAGGATTGATAGACAATATAGTTGACGATATAATATATTAGTGTTATATAGTTGCATATAGTTGCCATTGGATCTGATTTTTTACAGAAAACAGTAGATTGTTAAAGGACACCTGAACAATGAAACCATATTTGAACACACCGTGGAGAATGCATTTACAGACATGGCCACGGAGAGAACTCTTCTCCTGAGCGTGACCAACTAGGGCCATTATACATACCAAAATAACACTTCATAAACTTAAACTTTACATACTAAGTTGGGTCAAACCCACAGTATACCAACTCCCCCCATTTCAGCCAAATGGGAAGAGATGGCCGCATGTGCGGCCCAGAGAGAACAGCCAACAGAGGGTTCTGGGTCTCCAAAATTCTATTCTGGAGCGAAAAACAAGCTGATCTACGGACTTCAGAGAAAGATGGGAGACCTTCACCAACAGACCTATACTCCGTCTTGTTTGGCCTCGGCCAGTTGATGGGTTATAAATAAATAATAAATAATACAAAAATAATAAAGAACAGCAAAAGCGTGTTCCCCGGGACTCCTTGGAGAATCAAGGAGAACGGCGAGAATACAAGGATTCAATGTTTTTGAAATTTGGAAATTTGTTTTTCCAATTCCTTCCCCTGCTAGCCTAGTGCTATTAGGGTTGAAATAAAATTGATTGATTGATTGATTGATCCACGCGGACTCCGCTGACGGAAAACAACGAGAATACGAGGAATGCTTCCAAAATGTATTTTGTTCGGAACAAATATTTTCAGATACCATAACGGAATTGTCTGGATCCGCTTTATTTTTGATTTTGTTGTTTCTGATTTTTTCACTTAATTTTACACTATTATTACTTACAAACACAAAACCGTGAACACGTGAAAAAGATACCTTTTTCTCAAAATCAGTTTTAAACTATAAACGAGCTCAATAATGATCTTATGAATTCTTATTAACGATTTGTAACATCTGTTTTTAATAAACAATAGCCTAACGTCAGAAACTCCCAAAACGGATTCCACTCCGAACATGAAAGGGAGTCCTTTTTTGATGATGGTGATGATAATCGGACCACTCCCCGTCCGTGGGAACTTAGGAGAATACGGGGAGTGAGCACGTGGACGCTTATAATGGCGAGGTGAGAGGTGAGATAACACACTATCTGTTGATGTTACATGAAAATTGATGAATAATGATTTCTAAAACATATAATAAAATACTGACTCAAGGCATTAACGATTGAACAAAACAACAAATACACAAATAACGACAGTTTTTGTACGAGAATTTAAGACAAGGACAATGTATATTTCTAATTTGTCAACCAATTTATTTACCAAGTTTGTTTTCCTGTTTATCTACGCAATACCAATTTATCAACACGATTGTTGGTAATGATGTGCTGGAATATAATTTTTGGTAATCATGTACTTTTTGAGAGCCTTCTTAAAATTCTTTGGTCTGACAATCTTCTATTTTCATGCAACGAGTTCCAAATGATTGTGCCGGTCTGACGAATTGAAAAGCTAGATCTAGTAGAAAGACAAGTAGAAAGATTAGCCCGTCTTCTTGTGTTATTCTCATGAAACTGACTATTCATGCAAAAAACATTTGTAAAGACAGCAGGTAAAGAGTCTTCTATTAGGTAACGACAAACAAATGTCGCCTATCGCGGTCGCGAATCTGACGGACATTTAAGACAAAAATACGGGGTAAATATCTGAAACTGATGCAGAAAAAGAAGGAAAACGAAGCTCTGATCGATACAGTATAGTATTGACCTGCAAGCGAAAATCGAACCCCTTCTCGCTCTGTCAGGAACAAATTAATGAGCATTTTCCGAAGGACCACACTGAAGCTTGATAACAGACCGAAAGTGTTTGCGCATCCTTGGGTAGTATATATTGTGACCCTTGTAAGTGTTATGTTCTAAAAAAAGATAACATTTAAATGGCTAATTTAAGTTCTCATAATGTTGAAACCTAATGTCAATGCAATTGAATAAAATCTAAAAAACAGATAACGGACAAGTCGATGGGTTGTTTTTGCGTCAAAATATAACGTCATAATATAACGATCTACAAGTATATACAGTTTTGCGACATTTATACCGAAGTCTTATCATAAATACGGTCTATAACATAATATACTACAATTAATAAAATACAAATCACATAAAATTAACGTTCAAAAGCGCTCCGAGTTATATAAACGAACAAACGAGGGGACGGAACTCTGAGCATACCTTGTTCGCAAAGCTACCACCGGCACAGGCTCGGCAGCATGGCGAACAAGACGAATTCGGGAGGGGAGGAAATCAGGGGGGAGTATATCGCGGTGAAATGGTTTCGGACTATAGATGTACCGAACCTCATACAAAGTGGAAGTCGGCGGCATGAAAGGGTATCTAATTTAAATTGCTTTAGGAGCTGAATGTATGGGACTTTCGGAGCTTTAGGTGTAACAAGCGACGCTCTATACTGTTTCCTCTCAAGTATCCTCTTCGATGAAAAAGGGTCTTACACAAAGAATCTCTACTTACCTCGCTAACGACATTGTTAATTGGTTTGAGCAGGGGAGGCTCTTTGATATCACGGACTCGATTTTTCAGAATTCGGTGCAAGCTTCTGGATGCAATGAGACCAACCATGTTTGTCTTGGTGTGCTAAAAAAAAAAAAAAAAAAAGAGAAAAAAATATGACCCGAGTTTGAAATCTAATTTATGCTACGGAAAATTGGGAAGAAACCATTTACCAGTTGGTAATGGAATAAACGAATGAATTTGGCTGCCAAAATAAATACAGGAAAGCTCGTTAGGCTGATAGGATGATGTTGGGACAAGTACTTCAAATTAAGTACATGACAACAAGTGTACTTGTAGTACTTGGGTTTTAAGTACGTAATTTACATGTAAGTAGTACTCCAAGTAGTGCACGTTTTAAGTATTACATTTTGAGAGGACATAGTCTTTGGAGATTTGAGTGGAGCTAGGCCATCTAGTAGTGTTCTAAGCAAGGGCTCAGGGGAGGCTACTTGAGATACTTCCCGGGTTTCATCATTTTTTTTTCTGAAGGATTTTAATTGTCGAATATTTAATTGTTGGAAAATGTTGTTGGTATTTTAGGTTCTAAGTACATAGTTATATACTTAAAGTTCAATGGGCACATCAAACTACCCCAAACCCACTCTGTAACAACCTAGGAACAATGCTTACCCCCTAGATCAGCAGCTTTTTCAACAGTTTCCTCTCTGTGATATTTCAAAGTGTAATTTTTTGGGCCAGTACATGCTCATTTTACTAGCTTGGACAAAGATAAGAGTGATGTTTCTTATAATACTTAGTAGATCTTTATTTTAAGCATAAATCAGCTTGTATAATTCAGATCTGAATAGGTTATTTGTTTTTGAATGATTTTTGTAGCTATGTTACTTTTTATAAGCTTATTGCATATTCTGGTAAATTTTATTAAGCAAGTTAATCAAGCTTCACAAGACTATTCCACAAAAAAAAAACTTTTAATAGGCACTTTAAGCCATGGAACTTCTGATGAAACACTAGAACAATCAGGTAAACTGCATCTGCGGCTTGACTTTGGTGACATCTCAAATATATCCTTTTCTATCAAGCATTGCTGGGAGTTTTTGAATTAGCGTCGCATATAGTAGATACAGCTGAATTGAGATGGCGCTAGGACTCTCCGTGCCGGCGACGTCTGAGCTTCAGTGTGTAATGGATTCCAACCGAGCCGGTCGAATTGTCTAATTTAACGATATTAAACACCTTGGGTAAGTCAAATTTCGTCTTATCTCTCGCCAAATTTGGTCATGTCCAGCCATATTAAATGTTTTATTGATAATCAAATAAAACCATCATAACCGAGTCGGTTGTGCGTTGATAAAAATTTTCACATTTAAACAAAAATTTGTCATTGTTCGCTGCGAGCCAGCGAACGCACCGCCAATCGCCATGTATACTCCGTCTTATTCCTACCCGCTGGGTGGAACTATAAGGGGTGTAAAAGGCGTATGACAACTCCCTCTGCACGAGGGAGAGGCATCCAGAAACACGTTGTGTTTTTTGTATGCATTATTATATAAGGTTATTCACGTGTGAATGACCAATAAAAGAAGGCTATGGCCAATACAAGAAAGCTTATATAAGGTTATTCACGTGTGAATGACCATTTATAAGAAGGTCCATGTGCGAGTCACTGGATGTTTGATTATTAAAGCCTTCCTGAAAGTCGTACTAAAGCCACTAAAGCCAAATGAGCACATATTCTTACGTAAATGCAGTTAAGATTAACTATGGAACATGGTACCGTACTGTGTCTGTAGGACCAGTAGTCCAATATAATGATACGTATTATAGATTAATCTCCAAGATGTCAAAAAAGAGATCTAAAGAAATGAAAGATTTGACCCGAGAGGTCACCGAGAATGTCAGGAAAGACCTTAAAGAAATGCTTCATGAAATGTTGAAACCAATTTTATCTGGAGACTATGATGATGATTGTGAAGAATTGAGCCTTGATAATGAGGATCTGTCTCAGAAAAATGATGATAGTGTGAATATAAGTGATGCCATGTTTACTCCGTCTTATTCCTACCCGCTGGGTGGAACTATAAGGGGTGTAAAAAGCGTAAGACAACTCCCTCTGCACGAGGGAGAGGCATCCAGAAACACGTTGTGTTTTTTGTATGCATTATTATATAAGGTTATTCACGTGTGAATGACCAATAAAAGAAGGCTATGGCCAATACAAGAAAGCGTTCATTCGGCCACAAGTACGGTTTTGGCCATGCAGCAAGTGAGTGGTCTAAAATCAGGAGGGGCGAATTCAGAATTATGTGACAATATTAGTAAGCAATGTGGGCTATCATTGCAGCTTTTGTCCCAGGCTAATTTTGAGATAAATAATCGAAGAAAGGAATTTATCCGGCCTGAAATGGACGAAAATTTCCAGACCTTGTTGACTGCGCGAGCGCAGTGTGGGGAGTTCTTGGTGGAAGACTGGAAAGAGAAAATGACGAAGGCGGAGGAAGCTCCCAAGCTCAAAGCCAAACTAAAGAAATCCCTTAAACCCCTTCTTCGTTATAGCCGGGGTGGATATAGTTATGGTTCAGGAAATAACGGCTCAGGTTTTCGTGGAGGCCGTGGAGGCGCAGGAGGTGTTTTTTTAAGACGCCGTCCCTGGCGAGGCCAGTTTCGCGGCAGAAGACCGTTTCATCCCGGCACAAAATCGCGGCCAGAACCTTCAGAAAGTCAACGGAGTGGAGAGTTACCGAAACTGAAGAAATAAGTGGGGTAAGAATTGTTCCGTCCTGCAAATTTTTTTGCTGGAAGAACTAGTTTGTTTTCTCAGAATTGGAAAAAGTATGCGACTGATCCAGATTTGTTAGCTTCAGTATCAGGTTATGCAATTCCATTTGCTACAAACCCACTTCAGTTACGTGTGCCGCTCAGAACTTACTCGTCTGCGGAAGAAAAATTGACTAGTTCAGAATTAGTGAAATTAAAAGAAAAAGGAATAATTTGTTTTGTACAAGATTTGTCACCTGAACAGTTCATTAGTACGGTATTTACGGTGCCGAAGCGTGATGGGTCAGTTAGGTTGATACTGAATCTGAAGGGTTTAAATGAATTTCTGGAAAAAGTTCATTTTAAGATGGATACGTTAGAAACGGTCTTGAACATGGTGGAAAAAGACCCATATATGGCATCTATTGATTTAGTTGATGCGTATTATTCGTTCGCGGTTAAATCGTTATTTCGGAAGTATCTGCGCTTCTGTTTCATGGGTGTTATTTATGAATTTACTTGTTTGCCTAACGGGCTTTCTTCAGCACCCTGTGTTTTTACCAAGTTTTTGAAGCCTATTGTCAGTCATTTAAGAACTCATGGAATGAAAGCAATGAATTATTTGGACGATTTTTTCCTCATTGATAAAAATTTCGAAGATTGCTGCAGTGTCGTTAATTACACTGCGTCGGTCTTGCAAGATTGTGGTTTCCTCATAAATGTAGAAAAAAGTGTGCTTGTACCTTCGAAGACGGTTCGAATGCTGGGCTTTATTATTAACTCCGAGAGCATGACTGTAAGTTTACCAGCTGATAAGTGGGAAAAAATTAATCAGGAAACCTTTCGGTTTATTGAACTCGGTTTCATGTTCTGTACGTACTCTTTCAAAATTGATTGGTACTTACGTCGCCGTTTTTCCAGCTATTTTGTACGGCAGAGTTCATACCAGGGAGTTAGAGCTTGCAAAAATCAGAGCTTTAGAAAATAACAAACAAGACTGGGATGCATTTCTCAAGATTACTGAAAAAATAAAGGAAGATCTTCTTTGGTGGTACCATCATTTTGAAGATGTGAAGTCACCAATTCGGCAACCAACCCCTCATTTAACCTTAAATACTGATGCAAGTCTGTTAGGCTGGGGTGTTACTTCAGGAGACTTTAAAGCTGGGGGGCAATGGGGGCTGATTGAAGGTCAACAGCATATAAACGTGTTTGAGCTCTTGGCTATTGAATATGGAATTCTCTCCTTTTGTCGTGATGTTACAGATTCTCACATACGAGTCATGACAGACTCCACAACGGCCAAGGCCTATGTGAACAACATGGGAGGAACTCATTCGAATTCTTGCCACCAAGTTGCTAAACGAATTTGGAGCTGGGCGGAAAAACACAGAAATTTTATTTCTGTTTTCCATGTACCAGGAGTTTTTTGAATGTGGGAGCTGACCAAATGTCCCGAGAATTCAATGAGAATCTTGAGTGGTCATTTGATGGTACCATTGTTAACTAGATAGAAAAGAAATTTGGAAAGTTTGAAGTTAACCTATTCGCCTCACGCCTAAATTACAAGGTAAAGAAATACGTATCTTTCCAGCCGGATCCAGAAGCCTGGAAAGTTGATGCTTTTTCTTGCGAGTGGAAATTTAAGGCGTACGCGTTTCCGCCTTTTAGGTTGATCGGAAAGATTCTGGCGAAACTTCGGGACGAGGGATCGAATCTAGTTCTTGTAGCACCAATGTGGCCGACACAAGCGTGGTTTTCCCAACTGTCGGAGATGTTAGTAGAGGTACCATGCCGTCTACCGGTAGCACGGGGCCACATATTTTGTCCAGTCTCGGGGAAGACCCATCCAATGTGGCAGCGCCTATATTTAATAGTATGTCGTTTGTCAGGGAACATCTCGCAAGCGAGCAAGTTCCGACAGTCGCTGCCGACATCATTGTCCAGTCCTGGACAAAATCTACAGTATACCAGTACTCTGCATACTGGACGAAGTGGGAAGTTTTCTGTAGTGAAAGGAATTTCGATCCCATGGTATACTCTGTAAATAGTTGCCTCAGTTTTTTATCATTGTTGTATAATAGCGGTTTAGGATATAGTGCGATTAATACCGCCAGAAGTGCTTTGTCGTCATTCATTTTCGACAAAAATGGAAGTCCTGTTGGATCCCATTATTTGGTTCGTCGTTTTATGCGAGGTATTTTCAAGATTGTCCCTACGCGACCTCGTTATGATTCAACTTGGGACGTCGAACCGGTGTTTAAATATCTGCGAAACTCTTTCAGTGAAAGTGACAAATTGGGTCTGATGAAACTTTCAGAGTGTACCGTTTTGTTGTTGTCTTTAACTATAGCCTGCAGAATTCAAGTCCTGTCTCTACTGTGTATAGATAGTATGTCAGATCAATCCGATAAAATTGTGTTTTTCGTGGGAAATAAGCAGAAGCAGTCCCGTCCTGGGAACAGTTATAGTACAGTCATTGTTGATGCTTTTCACGTGGACCCATTACTGTGTCCGGTTGTAGCAATTACAAGATATTTGGCTGTTACCTTGGATATCAGAGAGTCAAACTCTTTGTTTATAACTTGTAATAAACCGCATAAAGCCTCTTCTAAAAGTACGATATCGCGATGGATCGTAAACTGTATGTCGAAGGCAGGTATTAATACTGAAGTTTTTAAATCACATTCAGTTAGGTCAGCATCAGCATCTGCGGCATTCCGCTTGAGAATACCTGTAGACACCATTTTAAAAAGGGCAGGATGGTCCTCGCGTTGTGTTTTTGCAAAATATTACAACAAAACAGTTGAACCGGTTTTTTGTAGTCCAGAATGTCTTAGCTGTTCAGACATCATAAATATTAGATTTTGTTATATATATATATGTAAGTTATATGTAGTCGGATGATAAAAACCTGTGTGTTGGTACTTCGTCGAAAAATTGTTTTCCTTTGAAATCTCAATTCAGCTGTATCTACTATATGCGACGCTAATTTGTAAATTAAACAAGACTTACCTGTAAGGTGAAGTTTGATTATAATTAGCGTCGCATATTATAGTAGATACAGATTAATTGCCCGCCCTCCACGTTTAACCCCATTTTGTGTCCAGTGTATAATGGTCTTTTTCTCGAAGTACTTTTTTCTTCTGTGACAGTCAATTTGAAACCTGAAGCTCAGACGTCGCCGGCACGGAGAGTCCTAGCGCCATCTCAATTAATCTGTATCTACTATAATATGCGACGCTAATTATAATCAAACTTCACCTTACAGGTAAGTCTTGTTTAATTTACAAATTTCCTGCCACGATATCCCAGCTCCTAAGATTTGGATCGAGAAAATGCCAGAGAGGTAAAGACACGGGATAACAAGAAAACGGCCGATTTTCGTAGCGACTTCTAAAGGAAGTCGGAAATGTTTATTTGTGAAGCATTTAATAGAAAGTAAAGCATTATGAGTGTCCATTGTACTTTAAGTAATAAATACTCCAGGAAATTTGCACTTAGGTAATCCAAGTACTTCAGTTTTTACTGAAGTAGTACTTAAAATGCTAGTACTTCAAGTATCCAACCGATCTTTAAATGTGACCGGGAAGTCCTACTGGAAATCTTGAGATCGTTCATGGTCTACTAGAATCTGGGCATTAGTCGATTTTTTTTTCCTTAAAACTGAAATTTTTTCAGAATTTACCTTCCAAATCATTTTTTGAAGTTCAGAGGCGAGCTTCCTTTGATCATCTTCTGGTTTGAGTCCTGAATTCTCAGCTTCTAAGAATATGGTCAGGCCTTCGATAACTAGAACGAAAAAAAGATCCTTTAGGTCAGTGGTTCCCAACCTTTTCCGTACCGCGTACCCTTCATCAGCACAAACGCTGCATATCCCTTTTTTTTTTTACAGACCGTTGTTTTACTATTTTTTTTTTTTTTTTTAACACGGTCGGAACGTCAAAAAAGACGATATCCATTGTCAGCAATGATAAGGCATAAATGTGTTCATTGCGCATGATGGGGTATCTGACCTTGAGAACAATATCGAGTCTACGTCAGAAGACATAAAAACAACTGGGGAGAGATTTTAAAGCTACAGATTAACTTGATTTTGGGACAGTCGCGTACCTCTTGCGAGGGTCTCTCGTACCTCTTTGGGTACGCGTACCATCGGTTGGGAACCACTGAGTTTAGGTCACAATGTTTATTTTTTTCTAAGGGAGGTTTTACTGGATAGGTCGTTAGAAACGAACAAGAGAGGGGACGAAACTCCGAGCATACCTCATAGCTTGACGATGTGAATGAGTTATGGCGGGAGTACAGTGAGGCGGAGGATTTAGTGAGATGGATGGTGGTGGAGGACTATCGCCGGTTGTATTTGGAGGCAGTGTTCATGGAGTTGACAAGTTTAGAGAAAGCTTACCGTGGTCCAAGACGTTGTTAAAGAATATGGCCAACTGCTGACAGGCTTCGTCGAGTTTAGTGTTGGCGATCCCGTGAGTCGCTTAAAGAATAAAAAGAAAACAAATCATAAATTGAATATCTGAGCGCAAATAAACACTAGTTTCGAATGTTGATGGACTGTCGAACTGTCGAAGCCTTTCTCTCCGTGAGTGACACTCCGAGGCGCTAAGATGAATGACTTTGACCTAAGCACTCATCATTTCTTCTCATGTACGTTTCCCATTGAGAACACGGGACTCTTGCTTTGCGCACCGCGCAAGGGGTTGCCCACTCCCGATTGTGGTGTATACCAAGTGCTCGGCCGGTGCCGGCTTCGGTTGCCACGATGTTAGGATATAACAAGTGCGCAAGCGGTCAAACCTGGAGTTTGAAAGTAAAGACGTCATATCTTTTATACATATCTTATATACATATCCTGTCGTATCTTCTATACGAACAGCGTCAGCAACTCCACTATGCAGTTTCTACCTCCTCTGGGAGGAGTCCCTCAAACACCTCCTATTCGATCGGAGTAATCTGACGGGACAAAGAAGAAAACTGATATCCGCTTCCGAGCAAATGGACTGACACCATTCATTGAATCAATCAGCTATGAGTCTCCTCTCACCAAACCTCAACTATCATCAGTCTTCGCTGAGATCTTCCAGTTCCTAAACATCCTTCAAGTAACCGTATCGACCGGCATGACGAGTCCGACCACGTCAAAACTGAAGTCTTAGCAGCTATAACCAGTTGAAGAAGAAGAAAGAAGACCTTTCACATCCTCAGAACCCAAACAAGTACTGAACTAGCCCAATTTGATTTATCCCGCTTAAGGAATGGTGGCAACGAAGTTTTTCAGGCAGTTTAAAAACGTCTAATGTAAACAGACGGATTTGAAATCCAAAGATCATCTTGTGACGACGGTTTAAATTTCAAGAATGAATGTCTCTTGCCAGCCAGTCCGACCTTTTGAACCCTGTTTGCGCTAGCAAGGTAACAACAAGTGCAATAAACCTAATCTTGGAATTTAACTTAAATCTTATTTGTTGCTCCAATGTCCTCTGACTGTATCAGGGACCCGATCCAACTGACTTGTAAATAAAAATTTACTAAACCCGGTAGTAATGGGGGGAGCAGAGGGAGGGAGAATCCGGAATATTGAGTCATGCATAACTTTGGAACGGGTGATCGGATTTGATTGAAATTTTGTAACTGAACAGAGGACATGTCTCGGGTGATCTTGTTCATGTCCGGACCGGATCCGACAACAACTGGAGGGTGGGGGATACGTGACCGGTTTAGACTGGAGAGATCGGGATGGAACTTTGTGGGAATAACAAACAATGCTCTGGATAAATCATTTACAGAACCGGATAGGCTCTGGCGACTGTGGGGGGAGTTTGAGGGGGGGGGCGGAATTCCGGTGATTGCGAGTAAAGGTACTTCCAGATGTGCTAGGACGATGAAACTTGGCTAGAGTATTAGAAATCCGATAAGATTGGCTTAGAAATAGACACTTTCCAAATCCGACCATTCATTAAAGTACCAACCATGACCGCAAATAAAAATATTTTCAAGCAAAATATGAATTTTCATGATCCCTATGAGCCCATTAAAATTTTTGCCTCAAGGGTTTTGCTTACCAATGAAGTTCTAGCTCCCTTAAAGTGCGCATCTTCACTGCAAGGTCGAAAATTACTTTTTATCAAACGATACATCTGAACCCATGATCATTTCTGCCACAATGCACATTCTCCCTATTCTCCCGTTTTTCTCTCATTCTCTCTATTCCCCCGTTTTTTTTAAAATTATATGAGAAAGTGGTACACGCCCAGTTAAGCCATTATATTGAAAAAAAATAAAATTCTAATGGAAACCCAATTTGGGTTCAGAAAAGGGCTATCTACAGATATGGCAGTTCTAAAACTGGTTGATTGGATTAATGATGCATTTGAAGCTGGTCTAATACCAGCAGCTGTGTTTTTGGACATGAAAAAAGGGTTTGATACGGTAGGTAGACCACTCGGAGCTTATTCAAGCTCTTGACTCGATTGGGGTTAAAGGTTCAAGCCTGGAGTGGTTTTCATCGTATCTACACAACCGATATCAAGTGGTTCAGAATGGTTCTTTTTTATCAAGAAAAAAGAAAATAGAGTGCGGGGTACGACAAGAGTCAATCCTGGGACCCCTCCTTTTCATTATTTTTATTGATCGAGTGAAGCATTACCTATCAGAGGCTGGTGTCATCGTGTTCGCGGGGCTGGCAGCGCCTTTACTCGATATTTTATATAATAAAATTGACAATGCAGTTTCTGAATTTTTAACATTTTTTCAACCAAATCTGTTAATTTTTTAAAAATTTTAATGAATTTAAATTTTTTTAAAAATTTTAAATTTTTTATTTATTTTTTTTTTAATTTAACTTTTTTTTAAAAACTTTAATTTTTCAAAAACTTTTTTCATGGTATTTTCTAGACTTTCGTCGAGTGAAGGTAATGATCAAATGACAGTTCAAGGAAATGTGATAAAAAGAGTAACAACATCAACAACAAAATACTTAGGATTTTTAATTGATGAAAACCTATCGTAGAAAAATCATTCAAGTGCGAAAGCTGAAAAATTAAGCAGAGCCCTTGGGGGTAATGCGAAGAATTACAAATTTAATCCCAAAAAAGATCCTTAAAAGGATTTATTTTTCTATATTTGTTCCATACATTAGCTACGGAGTGCTCAATTTGGGCAAGTAATTTTGTAACGTGCTTCAAAAGAGTACAAAAACTTCAAAATAAAGCTGTGAAATTATTATCGGAATCTGTTGATTCTGATGAGGTCCCTTCTCATGAGCATTTTAAAAAGAATAAATTAATGTATGTATCCCAAATTCGCGTCTATCAAGTTGCAATTTTCTCGTATAAATATCTGAATCAGCTGCCTATCCCTGCTTTTGAAAATCTTTTTACTTATAATAGAGATCGTCATTATCATAATACAAGAAATGCGAATAATTTAACTCGAGTGTAGAAGCACAACTCGGGCATCTTTTGTAATTCGCCATTATGGTCCTCATGTTTGGATTATATTGCCCGAGTGTGTGAAAAATGCGCCTAGTCTTCCTGCTTTCAAGTCACGGGCAAAGAAGTTCCTTTTGTCTCGGGAATGAAACTGGTGAGAAACCCGATCCAGGTTATCCATTCTATTCAAGGTATGGTTATCCATTTTATTCATGGTATTGTTCTCCGATTTTCGTTATTTGTTGGTGCACCATCTTCTTCTTGTATTTTTATCTTTACCATTCATTAGTTGAATTTTTAGTGTATGAGTAGCTCGGTATGAATGTAATGAATAATTATAAGTTAATTAGATCGCTTGCCCTTCCAAGCTTCATTGACTTTCTTGGCAGGCGAAAGGCGAATAGTGTCTGTTTTTTTTTTAAATAAATGTATCTCTACTCTAGTCAAGGGCTTTGCTAAAAAAAAATATTTCTAGCACCCTTAAAGTGCGCATTTTAACCGAAAAGTGAAAAAAAAATACTTTTGACCAAACGGTATATATCAATGATCCCTAAGAGCCTGGTATCGTTTTTGCCTCAAGGGTTTTGCTTACAGATGAATTTCTAGCGCTTTTAAAGTGCGCATCATTACAGCCAAGTTCAACAAAAAATACTTTTTCTCTAGCTCCCTTAAAGTGCGCATCTGAACCGCAAAGTCGAAAAGTACTTTTGATAAAACAATCCCGTACAAGTGCCATATGAGCTTACAGCTCTTGTTCATGAATGGAAGGGTGGGGAGAGACCCATGAAAATACATATCTAGGCATAGATGTCCTCAAGTATGTCAACACTGAATTTGATTCAAGTCACTGGTGAAAAACTTAACTCACGGGCAATATGGGCCCAGTCGCCCACGAACGTGGAAGGTGGGAGGGTGGTTCAACTCCAAATATCTTCTCAGCCATAAGATATAAAAGCACAACGAATTTCATCGTGCTATCTCCGATTATTGTCAAGTTAAGAACATCAAAAACCGGGGGCCAATCCGACCAAGTGGGAACCACGAACTTTACTCTTGGGCAGTCTCGGCCAGTTGCTTATGAACGGGGTGGGTGGTGAGGAGATGCAATATCTTCCCGACCCAAGCAATTTCACCGTCCTATATCCAGCTCTCTTCAAGCTATGAACATTAGTCACTGGACAATCTGGCCCCGATTGCCCCTGAGCCGGGTGTGTGTATGTGGGGTGGGGGGAGGGCAAAGGGCACAACTAGACCCCAATGCCAATGCATTGAAAACCGGCTACAGCGTGACCGCTGTAGCGGACACAAGAGTAGATCGTTCATAAACGAACACTACTAAAAATCAGCATTTTTAGAAGCAGTGACAGATGAATAGCCTAATTCATAGCCGGCACCAGCCGGTTAATTTCGGTTTCTTAAAATTATGCCAACGCTAATATAATACTGACCCCAGGAATGTATATACAGTTTATTTGTATTACCCTGTTAATTGGGTCAGGTACTTACTCGCCATCATGGCTATTGTCATCCCAAATAATACAAGGTTATCGGATCTAAGGTAAAAAGGTAAGGTACAATTTTAATGGCAAATATAAATAAACCGGGTGTTTCTCAAAATCATCAGACATGCCAGTGGCATAAAAAACGACGCTTCACTAATTCTGATGGGTTTGTAAAAATTATTAATACAATTCTAGCCTAAGGCATGGTAAAGAAAAAACAATCAAACAACTATCACACATCAACATTAAAATTTAAGGACAACACAAGAATTTACGACAACAGACATATGACTAAAGAAAAAATGAAAACAAAAAAGGTTTGCGACATGGGTCTGATCTTCCTCCGAGCACAAACAAAAATGAATCAATTAAATCAGACACAAGAAATACAATTGCTAGATAACATAAATCTTTTTAGAGCTCTTTTAAAAACTTTCCTATCTTCGGACACTCTTAACAGTTTCAGGCAATGAATTCCATAGGCTACTTTTTATGGAATTCATCGTATAGAGAAAGCTTATATAAGCAAAGCTTATGCTTAGCTGCGTTCGTTGCGCTCCGGGCTGTCACTAGTGTTTAGTCACCAGTGTCCGATTCTTCCCGTAAAACGCGTTCTTTTGGTTCACCGGTGAGTTGATGAAAACCGGCTAACTTCTCGCTGAAGCCGGGCTTACGAGCTGGTTCTGGTTAGTCCGCACTGGTGAGATAAAAACGGACAGTGGTTAGTTCAAAAACGGGTTAATTGACTAGTGAGAAGTCACCGGTGGATGCAAAAACGGCTTATAAGAAAAACCGGAGACCACCGGTGAGAACTCCCGTGACAAAGAACGCAGCTCTTGTATAAAAGCAAAAGAAGATTGAATCTACTCACCCAGTACTCCCAGGAATGCGTCTGATATCTCCGAAATTGTTGCGTTTTCACCCTTGGATAGTGTTGATGCATAGTCGACAAAAAATGCAAACCAGGCAGCATCTACCGCCATTTCTATTTCGTTCAAGGTGGCGTACTCGTAGTCTCGCAGAATCTCAAGGGAGCGGGAAAGGTTCCCAACCGTGCTATAATTTAATGCGGTTACAAAAAAAGCAAAAAAAGAACGAACGTCACAAAATCAATCAACACCATAAAATCGGCAAAGTTATATATTCCTTCATTTCAAGATGAATGCGCTAAAAGGGTAAGTCAGCTGATATTTATTTTAGTGATGTTTCGGCCCTTCTTGGCAAGGATCCATTTAGTGCAGTCAAACATTTTTATTTAATCTATATTGTGCAGTAACTATCATGAAATAGGCAATAGTTGCGTGTTTGCAAGATTTTATTTACGTACTAAAATTATATAACACTGGACAACTTTGTCTATTGGCCTAGAAGGAAAAGAATCTTGTGTAGGCAGATACCATGGTATCTGATATTCAGATACCACGGCCTGGCCGTGGTAACTGATCGTGGTATCTCAAAGGTCATCTCACCATCATCAAATTGGTGAGAAAGGAGTTTAGTACTTAGTGATGTAACTGGATATCAGTTTTTCTTTTGGCATGATTTCGAAAAGTGCAATGTTTTTGCAGAGCAACCATGTACAGTCGTTTTTGCAGAGCAACCGTGTATCAGATACCACGGTAACTGCAAAAACGACTAATTGCAGATTCAATTACCGTGGTAACAGAAACCATGGTATCTACAAAAACCGTGGCGCTAGATGTTTGCCATGTACATGTTGGGGCCGCTCTTTATTTTGTGAGTAGTTTTGGAAGCTTTCTTCTCTCATTTCTGTCTGTAAGCTAAATTTAGTTAGAAGTAAATTGACTGATTGATTCAGTGTTCCAGTCCGCTTGTCCCTGAATTTTTTCCACGGCTGGGGATCAGGCAACACTTGCATTTAGCGTCAAGTTCAAAATTTCAAGATATAAAAAAGGAATACGACAGGCATTCTGTCCCAATCAAGGGTGCACAAATTTGAATTTGAGAAACATTTTTCAGCCTGGGCGAATACTCTATATGACTAAGTCGAAAATACGCCACTGATCCTCAGGAAAAAGAAGTAAGCGTGTCAGTACAGTACGACTCAAACTCAACGACCCAAATCATGTTAGCCAAGTTCTGCCTTCCCTCCATTGCATACAGATTTTTTAGAGGAGACCTAATTGAAACATTCAAATTAATCAATGGAAGTTATGACAATTTTGAAGTGACTGATTTAGTAAGATTCAGCATTAACCGTCATCATCGGGGGCACGCGTACAAGCTTACAAAGTCAAGATTCCACAAGGACGTTTTTAAGTGGGGTTTTGGCAACAGAATTGTTGATCCTTGGAACAGCCTTACCGAAGATGCGGTTAATGCTGAATCGATCAATAGTTTTAAGTGCATTGTTGATGAGATTTTTAACTCTGATCAGTTCGACTACTCAAAATTTCTTAGAGTTATTCAGAGGCGAAAGCCTTTTCTCTTGCTTTGTATTATTATTATTATTATTATGTGTCAATCAATCACGGCGATCTTTGGGAGCAGTTGTGACACCCCTTCTGCCTTTCTTCCGCTAGCTACCCGGAGAGGCCGGAGATTTTGCATCGGCATCGGCAATCAGACTAAATATCAACTTTCATGAATTCTTGTTTTTTAGCGATCGTTCTTCTTGTCAGTCTTCCCGTGTGTGTAAACATTTCACTATCCCCCTTGCTACTTCTTTCAGGTGGCTGGGTATCACTATCACTAATTCTCTACCGTCTCTACGACAATATACCGTTTCTTTGGGTTAATAAACTTACATACATAAACTTGCATGCGTACACCAACATACCAAAAAGATATCGCCCATTATCAATGGGCGGTATCCCTTTGGTGTAGCCTGCGTAGTTGTATGATATTTATACGAAAAAGCTGGATGTATTGATATGTAATAGTAAAGAATACTATCATTTAATGTGCCTCAGATTGGGCCAATCTTAAGCAGTAGTATCCAGTAGCATCCTGTCTTGCTTAATAGCATCCAGTCTTGCTAATAGTAGCATGCAGTAGAGTGCAGCAACACGGTAGCCTTGACATAGAAGCGTGTAGTAGCATCAGTTCGTAGTGCATGCTACATTTTCGTACAATTTCATACTACTATTTTCGGATAAGTTTTCATCGGGATAATAACCGAGCTATCGGTCGGCTGTATTTTAACTTTTTGCGACTATTGTATATTCCAAGTTTTCTGGGCTATATCCTCTTCTTAGAAAGGAAGACCTTCTTTCTCTCAGAAAATTTGTTTCCGTTACTGTAAATTCTTTCTTTACCTCCCCCTTTGGCATCATAATAGAGTAATTATTCGTTAAGTTCGGTGTCCCAGATATTTCGAAGAAATTACTTATGCTACACAGGAAGTTGTCGGGTTCAACCTACTCTCAGTTTTCACCACACCACCCTCTTACCCTCCTCCCCCCTCCGTTTATGTGCTACGATTCTTGTATGTATAGTTATTTTAGTATTGATCTTCCTTTCTTTTCTTTATTGTACTCCACTTGTGTTTCCTATGGAATTTGTGGGTAATAAATAAATAATTACTTTTATTATTATTGTAATCTTCAGGATCAGAGAAATTCCAGCTTCTCTTTTGAGACGATTGATTCTCACGGACTTATTTTCAAGAATATGAAGTACTTACTGTGGATCATTCTTGATTTGTGGCATAAGTTCCAGCATTTTGTCGACCTCCACCCGAGGGAAGATGGCATCAAAATACGCTTTCATTTCTAAAAGAAGAAGGAACGACTTGAATTAATCAGTTCATTTAGTAACACGTAATTTTGACGTCATGACGCAACTGGCTTTCTCAGCTACCACTTCGGATATTGAAACATGCAGCTTTTGATACCCTGGTGGGTATAACATCCAGACTCTGGACACTCCCGCGTGTCCGGAATCACCCCATTCTGTCGGGATGAATCCGGACAACAAAAGAAACAAGACCAAAGGTTTCGATGGATCCCAAAATTGAATAATTGATCCAGACAATCGGATCTTAGAGGTCCAGTCGTCGCCAGACTCCTTGAGCACTAAAATTTAGAAACAGATGTCAAATGGTAATCATTTGAAAAGATCAATTTCAAATATGGATACAGCATGTGTGTTTACCCCTTTAGCCCTTTGTCATATCTACTTTGACGAAAGTTCCTGCCTTACTTCTGAAAAATTTCCGGTTTCAGCCGGATTGCAGGCGAACTACTTGTCTTGCAAAAGAATGAAGTTCAAAAATGGATTCGGCGTATCTCCTTACCCATATGTCGAACTTCTAATGAACTTCAGATAATACTTCAAATTTTAACAAATTTTCCGATTTCAGCCGGATTGGTGGTGAACTATGTGTCCAGGTAGAAAACGATTGTCATGCACGAATTCAGCATGTCTTATTACCCGTAAATCGAACACCTAATGAAAATTCATAAAACATTTTTCTTTTAACAAATTTTCCGGTTTCGGCCGGATTCCGGGCGATCTACTTGTCCGGCGAGAGAATAGTTTTCATATTCGGATTCAGCATGTTCCCCTATCCATGAACCGAACCTCCAGTTAACTTCAGATCGAACTTTTATTGTTGACAAAGTTTTCCGGTTTTTGCCGGATTCCGGGCGATCTATTTGTCCGACGAGAAAATCTTTGACACATTCGAATTCAGCATGTCCCCTTACCTCCTAAATCGGACATCTAATCAACTTTAGATAAAACTTTTACTTTTAACAAACTTTCCGGTTTTGGCCGGATTCCGGGTGAACTACTTGCCCGGCGAGAAAATGATTTTCATATTCTTGTTCAGCATGTCGTCTTACCCCTTAATCGACTATCTCATTAGCTTTTAAAACGTATTCTTCAGTGTTTTGCCCGACAAATATTTGCAGGATTTCATTCTTGCGTATAAAAAGAACCCGATGTGCCGACGAGTCGACAGACACCTGACAAAAGCATGCACAATCTTATTTCTTTTGTGTTTGCCGGCGCTTCGCGGGGGGGGGGGGGGGGGGGCATTCACCGATTGACTGGTAATTTTACAAACTGTTTTTTTTTTGAAACAGCGACTTCTTCACACTTCTTCATTTCTAGATCCAACAAATCGTTGAAAACTTATAGCACACAAAGTGAACATAATCAAAGTTTTTAAGCGATGTTTTTCCTGCCAGAGACTGGGTGCTTTCCCGAAACGAAGGCGGTGTCAGCGCGGTTTGTGAATTGAAGAAGGCCATAGATGGCACTATATTTAGCAATTTTTTTAGTTTTTGAACAATTGTTACTGAGATATTTGCTATCTCCGGAATTGCTCCGGTTCACCCTATCGCGCACACACGATAGTAAAAATAAGATCGTCCATTTACTACTCGCTTGACCTACACCTCTACCTCTCAGAACGTTTCAAATGTGAAAAATTACCTGTGTTCATTGGTGGAGGCTAAGCTGATTATGTATGTAAGTTTATTTACCCAAAGAAACATTAAGTTAAGATTTTTAACAATTTATAATAGTTGAACCGAAAGGGCTAAGGTAGGACAATCTAGTTACCCATCACTTAGTCACTTAAAAGTCACCTGAATGAAGAGTACCAAGTATCATCCCTATCTGTATGACTTCCGTTAACATTGCCTGCAGAAAACCCAATCCAAATAGGACCAGTATCGGGACCAGTATCCGGGACCAGTATCGGGCAGCAAAGCTGGCTTTTCTAGCTTGGCTGTGGGCTGGCAAGCAGCCTGGTGATGAGCTTGATGCAAGACGTCGGTCCCTCAACCGATCGTTTCGAAATGCGTTAAGGTGGTGCAGAAAGAATGTGGAGAGTCTGAAAGCATCCGCCCTTGCCAGATCACTACTTCATTGTAAGTTTAAGGAGTTTTGGAATCGTGTTGCTAAATGCAATAAAAACTCTGTCCCTAAGCCTCCTGAGACTGTAGGGGGTGTTTCAGGGCCTGCCCAGATTGCTGAGCTTTGGGGAAGGCATTTTGCGAGGTGTTTTCGTCAGTGCCGTCTGATACTGGTCCGATGGAGCTATCTCTTAGTGCCACCCTTTCTACAACCAGCAAGCAGCTGATAACATGCGAGGATGTTGCCAAGGTGGTGTCTGGGCTGTCTGGTAGTAAAAGTGGTGGACTGGATGGGTTGACTGCTAATCACCTGAAGCATGCAGGACCGATGCTAGTTTGCATGCTTACCGCTCTGTTTAATGGTTTTCTGGCGCATGGTTTTGTCCCGGATGGTCTAACGGAGGTCTGTCTAGTACCTATCCCCAAATCATTGGTGCTGGATCTTAGTAGTATTACTAACTATAGACCTATTGCTTTGGCGGCTGTGATATCCAAGGTTTTTGAAAAATGTCTGTATGGGATTGTCGAACCTCAAATACGGTCATCAGCTTACCAATTTGGCTTCAAGTCAAAGACCTCTACTGAATTTTGTGTCTTCGTACTAAAATCGGTGGTGGAATATTTTTGGGCTTTTTCAACCCCCGTATTTGCATGTTTTATTGACGCAAAGGCTGCTTTTGACCGTGTCAACCATGAGAAACTTCTTCGTAAGTTGCATGATAGGGGAACGTAGACCCCCGTATTGTACTAACCCTTGCATGTTGGTTTAAAAACCAAAGATTTTATGTGAAATGGGATGGGCTGCTTAGCTCCCCATTTCGTGTCCTAAATGGTGTTAGGCAGGGGGGAGTACTATCCCCACTCCTTTATAACTTATATGTGGATGAATTAAACAGTGCGCTTGCTGATGCAGGGGTAGGTTGTTTTATCCAGGGTAGTTGTTTTAATAACATTAGTTATGCGGATGATTTGGTGGTGATGGCTACTACCATTCATGCCCTAAATGAGTTGATGAAAGTTTGTGATGTGTTTGCTTCGGCACATGATGTGATATTCAACACGAAAAAAACCCTTTGCATGGCATTCGTCCCACGTGGCCTGAAGCTGGTTCATCTTCCACCCGTTCTACTGTCTGGCCAGACACTGAAATTCGTGGATACTTTTAAGTACCTTGGATTTATTTTTACGCCAACGCTGAATGATGATCACCATGTTAATGCTTTAGCAAGGTCATTGAGCGCTAGAGCGAATCTTCTTATTCGTAGGTTTGGGTCTTGCAATGCGTCTGTCAAGACATTCCTTTTCAGAATGTACTGTTCCCAACTATATTGTTACTCTCTTGTGACTAACCAATCTCATAAGCGCGAAAAGACCTTTCGCGTCTTGTATAACAACTCTTTCCGGTGGTTACATGGGTTTAGATGGAACTGTAGTGCTTCGGGTATGTTTGTTGGTGAAGGAGTCCCTTCTCTCCCTGAAATCCGTCGTTCCTCCATTATTTCTCTTCAGTCTCGAATTCTGGCGTCGAGCAATCCTCTGCTGGTGATTCTGTGTGGTCCGCAAATGCGCCTGTCTCTGCCTCTGTGGCAAGCATGGGGGAAAGAAATTTATTGTGGGTTTGACCCATCCTGATTTGAATGGGTTGAACCATCGTGATTGAGTATTTTGTTTGTTGGAGGCTTCGTGCCTTCAGCATATTTGTTTTTTAGTTTTAGTTTTAGTGTATATAAATTATTTGTTATGTAGCAGCCCCAGTTGGCTATATTTTGAAATAAATAAATAAAAATAAATACGATATAGTGTTTCCAAGCTATGATTTTTGCTCCGTTTTGCATCTGTCCTTATTTCAGTACCGAACAATTTTAGAAATGAACAAATGTCTCCAATCAACCCTTCTTCTGGAATGTTTTTTAACCAGTTAAGCCCAAACGTATATCTAGAAGGAATTCCAATACGATCCGGCCAGCGCTGTACAAGATTTGAATGAATTGCGCTTTTTGTCTTGGAGTCTGCATGTGCAAACCTCCAGAAACGAACATACCTATTCTGAAAACGTCACGCTCAGGAGAAGAATGCTCTCCGTGGCCATGTCTGTAAATGCATTCTCCGTGGTGTGCTCAAGTATGGTTTCATTGTTCAGGTGTCCTTTAAAGAGGCTTGAAGACCCGATGTAAAGGCGTTACTTCGTTGCTCCGCTATTCACAAATAATTGTTTTTACAATAACTCAATTTCTATATCGGATTTGTAGTATCTGTATGCGCTTGTCAGGCCCGTATCCAGGAATTTATTTCGGGAGGGGGGGGGGTTCCTTTCGGGGAGGGTTTTGCCCGCGGGTTGGACAAAAAAGACACAGATCATAGGGAAAAGCCTATGAAAATGATTATTTTATTTTAATTTTTTTTTAATTTTTTTTATTATTATTTTTTTTCGTAGGTATTCTGAACGTCAGTATACAGTTGATAGTAAAAAAAAAAAAAATCTCTTTACACGTGCTGAATAATGTTGTGTATACAGTTAAATGATACAAAGATAAGTTGGCTTTTCAGTTAAACTTTAAGCGTGATTGAGTATAGCCTCGGTGGTGGTACTGTTCATTTTGTTTAATGTTTAGTCGAATCTGGCACTGGCCAACAAGGCCGATAATGACAATGCGTTTCTACTTACCTGAGTGTTTTATTACGACTTTTGCGGACGATACTGCTTTAACTGTTTCTAGTCGATCCGTTGATGATTTGTTGTTGAAAGTAAATAGGGTGTTAAAGTCATTTCATGTATTTACAAGTTTGAGCCTTTTTGTCAGTGAACGTTAAAAAAAAACTAATTTTATGATTTTTAGGAGAGTTTGTAAGCCTCTAAGTGTTGATTAGAGAGATATTTTTTAATGGTAAGCCTTTATCACAGGTGCATGAAGTGCGTTATTTGGGCTTCCAGCTTGATTGTAATTTATCTTGGAAGAACCATAGTGATCTTGTTGCAGCTAAAGTTGCTAGAGGTCTGGGAATTTTGCGTCGATTAAAGCAAGTTTTTCCATTATTAGTTCTTTTATTATTGTATCATACTATTGTTGCGCCTTATATTTCTTATGGTTTATTTGAAGTTGATTAAATGGTCGGTTTCGAGGTAAGAAGACATGCTAACACGAAGATGAAAATCATTTTCTCGCCGAACAAGTAGTTCAGCCGGAATCCGGCGAAACCCGGAAAGTTGTTTAAAAGTAGAAGTTTCATTTGAAGTTGATTAAATGTTCAATTTCGAGGTAAAAAGACATGCTGAACACGATGGTGAAAACCATTTTCTCGCCGGACAACTAGTTCTACCGGAATCCGGCCTAAACGGGAAAATCTGTTAAAGCAAAAGTTCGATTAGATGACAGATTAAGGGGTAAGAAGAGAGGCTGAGTCTGTATATGACAATCATTTTTTACTCGGACATATAATTAGTTCGGAATCCGGTTGTAACCGGAATTTTTGTGTAAGTCAAACTTTCATTCAGAGTTGATTAGATGCTCTTTAAAGGGATAAAGAGATACGGTGAAACCGGAAACTTGGCAGAAGTAAAGCCGGAAGTTTCGGTCAGTATCGTCAAAATAGATATGGCTTATATAGGTATATCTAAACTTGGTTTTCTCTAATGATTAGCCTGGCGAAGACTGGATATCGCGAAGACAAGGCCCGATTGTCTGAATCAAATATTAGATTTTTGGGATCCCATCGACACCTTTGGTCTTGTTTTGTTACGTCACTCGTTCTGAAAAAAAGGTAATATTTTTATAAAATACCTTCGAGAACGGTAGGGTTTTGTAACCCTGAAATACGAGGATTGGGTATTTTGGCTCCGGGTGGTTCTGTTGTAGGACCTTTAGTCGCGTTTTATATAATTCAACAAGAATAAATAGATTAGAATGTGAGATTTTAGAAAAAGGATATTAAATACTACTTGTACTCGGGGCTTCACGTATAGGCCCCCCCCCCCCCCCGGGAAAAAAATAGTCGATTCGGCGCGAAGCGCCGCGATTTTTCGTAAAACAGTCGATTTTTGTCTTAGAAAAGCAGTCGGTTTTTCGTAAAAATAGAATCAGTCGGTAAAAATGACCAGCTAATCGGTATAAAACCCTTCCTTCCCCCCCCCCCCCAAACATTTGGCTGGTATCACCTCTGGTACTTACCGTCCACGGTTCCAGTAGCACTTGGACGCACAATCGTGTAGTAAATTTCTTCCGGTGAATAACGGTTGCATTTTGACGGGGAAGAAGCTGACGCTGTAACCAGCAAAACTAAGGACAGAAGTTCCTAAAAGAAATACATAAAAAAAGAAATACGTACGATAATGTGCCGTCATTCAAGTTTGAAAAAAGCTTCGTTTCTGCGTGGAATTCATGCCGCCTTGACCTTCCAATAGTTGAGTCGAGTTATTGGGAAACGAGAATACTATGATATAAGGGACTGATCGTGTGTCCGCCCTCGATAAAGAAAGAAGAAGAAAAAGTAAACTTCTTTTCTGGCCCAATTTGACAGGTAAGGCCGGTAAGGGTAGTCGGCTGGGGGGCACACTTTTGATTTGCACGTTTTGGTGAACTTTAGATAGTGCACGCTTTTTCACAATCTTTTACCATTCCGAATTTGTCCGGAAATATAAAAGCTTCCTGATCTGGAACAATCGTTTTAAAGATTTCACAGTACTAACGGAAAAGTGCGAAATGTACGACAAAAGTCCACGAAATAAAAGAAAATCTTTGTGTTTTGGACTGTCTGGTTTTGGCCGGATAAGGAATTCGGACTTTCTAAGCTCGGATCCGAATCGTAGGACACCTAAATCCATGTTCCCAAGTTCTAGTTCCCAAACAACCCACCATCTCGAAGATGTACACACCTTGGCTAAGAGTCATAATACATAACCTATTACAATTCACTATTATTAACATTAATACTATCAATTAACTAAACTCCTTACCCACATTGTCTTCAGTGCGTTGGTTACGTGGCTGTTATCTATTACCAACTAAATTGCTTATCTCTAGTACGACGTGGAATAAGATCAAACTTACACGTGTTTAGGTTTCTTCAGAGGCTACTGATAAGTGGTGTTCCATATCTCAGGTCATTTCTCTTACAGAGAACGGCTCCAAGTGCTCCGGGATGGGAGAGGGGGGGGGGGGGCATCGAAATATACGACTGATTATTTCCCGACAAGGTTCAAATAAATACGGGTTAGAAGTAATAACAGAAAATAGCACCACAGAATGAATGAATGAATTTATGACGCACTGCCCAAGGGCGTAAGTGCAGTAAAAAAAAGATAAAGAAATATAAAATAATCGCAAAAAACTCAACAAATATTTTCCATAAAGGTTCACTAATTTAGAATCACGTTGATGGGATCTTGGACAGGTAATTTTCCAATCGGAGAACACAAATTAGAGGAGAGGGCTTCAAGCGTCAACAACGGGTCGGAAATTAACAAACGGCGGATCAGGTAGCGATTCCGTGTGCGCCGGGGTAGGTAGAGAAGAGGACTGACATTCTGACACGCATTGCGTTTCCTTTCCAGGCTGTCGATTCTCAACCCGAGTTCATCACAAGTCGTTTTTACGGAGCGTATCCAATGCGCATCCTGACAGGGGTTCCGTGTTCTGTGACTTCACGCGTTTTCACCTCCCGTGTTTCTTTCGAGTTCAACACCGAATTCAAGTACAAAAAAAATTCAATTTAGTTATTCAAAAATTGTAGCAAACCGTGGAAAATATAACAGAAGAGCTCTTGGGCGTTTATTCTCGACGTTTTCTGATCATTCTGTTGTTTATTTTTCGGGTATTCATTCTGTTCTGAAGCTAAAAGATTTGAAGAAAATGAAAGTTACGTATTTCAAATTTTGCAAATTTCTGCTTTCTCTGCCACCGTGGACTAGAAATCGGTATTTGGTTAAAAAATATAATGTTACGGATGTAGTTCAAAAGTTCGATGACCTACACAGAAAGCTTTCTGCGGATGCATTTTGTAAAATAGGCCCTGATCACGGTCTTATTCAATTTTTTGTTGAAGAGGATAGTGTTTAGTTGAAGTTCTTTTTCTTTTTATCGTTTACTCCACTTGTACTACTTGTTTTTTTGTAGTTGTGGGTGATAAATAAATAATAATAATAATAATAAACGGGCTCGGAGTATCAAATCTTGTGCCGGGTTCTCTTATTCAAAACACGGGCACTGAAAAGGGGTGACAGCGCAATGTGTTAGGATTTGAGTTCAACACGCTAATTGCTGAAAACGCAACTGAGAACATACGACCGAGGTTAGGATTCTCTGCAGCATGGAGGATGAGTCCCCCCTCCTCCATTGGAACCGCACCTGCTTACATGGGTCTTCTTGCTGGTCAGCATCTCTAGTTCATATTTGACAGTGCAAAACGGATACGTCAGCTTAATTTTATTAAAGCTATATTTCGGCCCTTTTTGGCTAGGGTCCTCTTCAGGCTCAAGCCGCTAAGAAGGGCCGAAATATAGCTCAAATAAAATTCAGCTGACGTATCCGTTTTGCACTGTCAAATATGATTGGCAGTCAGCTTGGGCTGAAGGAATATTTATCTGTAGTTTAATTTTCTGCATGCTTCCTGTTCCTCAATTTCTTTTGGTCTTTCTCGTTAGTTTTATTTACTGAAACCCCGACCGTTAACGAATATCAAAGCTCCAAGAAAGGAATTTCTTCCTTGCTTCCAGACTTCACTGTTTCTGGGTTTCCTATCCATCAGCGACAGATGGTGAACTCATAAAAAACACACCCCAGAACGCACGCTTTGGGATACATTGAAAAGTTTCCCGGAGTAAGGATTAAAGTTAACTGCAGTATTTTCTACTGGGATTAATCTTATCTCTACTGGGATAAGATAATCCGCAATTAGAAATAATTTTATCTTAGTAGAGACGAGATTAATCCCAGTAGCAGATACTGCAAGATTTTGTTTACAGTGTACTTGACTTTTGACTCTTATCGAGGGTCTACTTATACTAAAAATATAACATTTTACTAAATTTCGAGGCAGGACAACTGTTACTAAAATAGCAAATTATGCAGAGCTTTCTTCGAAATGGACTAGAGTTTTGTTCTTTCCTACGCTGGCTCCTGCTTTGAACAGAACTTGCTTCACAACTCCATCTTTTGGTGCTCGGATGACGTACTGGAAAAAAAGCTTGTTAGAGTTGCAACCCAGCTTACAGGTTATAACACCCACACCCCGGATATGCCAAATCATAAAGGTTACAAAGAAAAAAGAACACTAAAAACTATTGTATTATATATATCACCCTTACCATTCGGTAGGAATGGTTATTGTTAAAAGAACTCTACCTTTTCTTTTCGCAAAATGCTAGAAACAGTCAACATTGACACAGCCATTGACTTCTAATCCCGCCGCTAGATCATCAACAGTCGTACGATCGACTGACCCTTGACGGCCGCCAGGGATGGTATCTTTGTAAATACTAAGTTTTCAAAGAATTAAAACTTTAAGGAAAGGAGATATTAAGGAAGGAAAACAAAGAAAAGGTTTGTGTTGTGTTGAAATGGTAAAATGAGAAATAAGGGTTAAAAGAGGGAATAAGAAAGAATATTAAAAAAAGATAATTAAATGTAGAGATAGCGGAAAGTGTAGGTGACGCTAAATATATAGGTCGGTCATTGAAAAAAAAAAAAATTAAATATCAGATGTTAGGACCGTTGGCGTCACCGAGGGAAGTGGAAGCGTAGTCACCTGGCCAAATCATATTTGACAAGAAGAACGGAAAAGATGCTGCACGGCAATTTAAAAAAAAAAAAAAAAAAATTGAATGCTTCCAAATCAAACTCCTTCAAAAGATAGTTGCTAGCTCTCTTGTAGAACCCCGCAAGGAAACAGCTCGAGCACCGCAGAGTACATTCTTGTCGCAAAGCAGGGTATGCCATTTGTATGATATACGCTTCAAAGCTCTACGGAAAAGAACAGAATCGGATCTCTGTAGTAAAACACGATCAGAAAATGTTCTTTTGTATGCCTCCTCTTCCTCTTAGGTACACAATGTATCCATCTCTTTCCTTTTTAAATTTAAATTCTTTACTTCTTTACTACTTCTAATATTAATTTAACCTTTATTTAAAAATAAAAATATTTGTTTTTTTACTTTTTACAGTAGCCCTAGAAAAAATTCAAATCAATGAAAAAAAATCGAAACATAACTCCTAAGATCATAAAAACACAGGAGCTCTTAGGTCCAAATGCGAAAAAAAAGAAAACTTGCCTCCATTTTCATCGCAATCATAACCACCAACGGGTCTCCAGCTTTGACTGCCTGCCCGTCCGTGACTAGCACCTTCTCAATTACTCCTGGCATAGGGGAAACGGCGTCGCCGGCACTGGCACCTGCAGCTGACTTTTCAGCAATATACTTCGGCTCTGGCTGGACAAAGGAATAGCTGCCTCGCTACAAGAAAGGAAGATAGATGAACACACATCAACGGATAGCGACATCTGGATTTCCAGAATCTTTCGACAGTTTCCGTCTCTACCGTGTTAAAGCACTACTAATGTAATGCAATACTAAAGTAAAAGACCCAGTTTTAATTTTGAGGAAAATGATGACCAACTTTTATAAAAAAAAAAAAAAAGCTTCGGTAGCCCTCCAAACCCACAACCTGTACCCATTTTTTAACAAGTGAATAATATAGTGCGTAAATAAGTGTAGCTTAGTTGTCGAAATCGTGTGTATTTTGTATAATATTTATGTGTCACTGAACCGATGACACATACCAGATGGGTTAGGCATAGTTCTGTTTTATACATTATTCTGTACTCCTCAGCTCCGAGGAAATAAATGAATAAATAAATGATTTGCGCCGCCACAGCTCTCCTGCGGTGTCACAGTAAGCGTGTTCCACCCTACTTACCGTAGTTACTGCGCACGACTTCTGGCTTTTTGCCGTCAAGGCTGGAACGATATTTCTATTTTCCAGCAGAATATCTCACCCCCCCCCCCCCCCATGCTTCAGAGAATGGTGCTCTCAGTCGTATGTTTCGAGCTTGTCTGTATGACTGTCGTGTGATTGAGCTTGCCAGAATGACATAAAGGGAAGGAAATGACTTCCCACCACTGGGGGAAGAAGAAAGTTTATAGGTAAAGTTAAGCTATGTTCTGGTCCTTACTTCTGCGCAATGTGTGGTTCACTAGGGGAGGATATATTGCATCTGGTGGGTAGGTGCGTTGAATTAAATGATCTGCGTCAAGAGATTTTTGGACATAGTAGGATGGAGGAGGAGGATTTGGTTAAGGTCATGGGGAAGAAAAACTTTGGGACCTTCGTCGGCTTGGGAGGTTCCTCAAGCAGTCTATAGAGCATCGAGAGCGTTTTTGGAGTAAGGGTTCCCTCCTTTTGGTGTAAACGTAGTGTTTGTGAGTGTTATTTTGTGTTTATGTTATTTTGCTGCCACGGCCCCACGGGCTTTTTGGAAATAAATTCATTCACTCATCCGTCAGAAGCTGCTATGATACCGTGTCTTGGCTCTCTCAAGTGAAAGTTTATGCGAAGAGTATGCTGGAATTCCAATTTTTTTGTTTCATTTCTGTAACTGCCTTTTGCATCATCTTTTAAAAATGTATGTTCATATTTCTTAAACCTCTAGTGCTGCGTTTTTTGTCTATTGTTTTTTTTTCCGGTATAATTGCCGGACATTAGCCAGTCGTATGTTTTGAGGTCTTCACCCCCCCCCCCCATCCCCCATGCCAAAGCACTTCGAACCGCCCCTGATTAGAAGGGTGGAACACGCTCAGTTAAGTTCACTTCAGTTTTATTTCAACACCAATTACGGACTAGCCGAATAGCAGGTGGTACAGTCAAACATACATTAAAAACTAACCAAAACCTAGAAAAAAAAAAAAAATATCTCACGTGTCGACAAAACACTGGTTGAAGGGTAGGGACTGGTTCAGAAGCTTGTTTTTGAGGCCTCTCCCTTTCTGTTGTAAAGTTGAGGGGCAGGATGTCGCGAAGGACTGGGTTCAGTAGAGTCTGCCCTCCAAACTTTAAGCACAAATTTTCACGACGGTGAGACAGGGTTGTCAGATTATATTTTTTCAGAAAATAATATAAGGGACTTTCAGAGACTTATCCGTCATTAGGAGAGCTCGGTATTGTATGCTCTTTAGAGCATCCGATTACCCGCGAGTCACATCAAAATGCCATACAGGACAGCAGTATTCTTAGACTGGGAGAATGAACGAAAAATAAATGCGCAACAGATGTTCGGAAGGGACACCATGACCGGAAAGAAGTTCGAGTCCCCGAAGGCCCATATTGGCCTTCTTTAAAATGGGATTACGTGCTTTTCCTACTTCATATCATTCGTGATGTGGTTTATTTCAGTTTTATTTCTTTAACATGTTGCGCATTGGGGATTGAAGGACAAAATCTGGGTATACTTTTTCGAAAAGAGATCGTTAGGATTTTTCCGTGTTTACAACCATCTGGTCTGCAGATACCTCATCACAAATATAATCTATGCTATGCTGTGCTTTGCTTTTTACGTTTCTATGGCAGACTTCTAACAAGGAGAGGTCATCTACGTATTTCCAGCGATCATCCATCAATGTCGCAAGCTCATCGACCATAACCAGAAACAGACCCAAAAGCGTACCTTGAGGAACTGCACAGAAAATTGGAAGGGGGTCAGACTATGAATTTTTATATTTAGTCAGTCCTGTTAGATAGAAAATTTGCAACTATTTTGACAAGAAATGATGGCATATCCAACTTTACTTTCAATTTATCTGGTAGTATGCTGGTCTTTACGTACATCAAAGGCAATCACATTGACCTAATGGTCCGCGTTCTCTAAGTTTTTTAAAATGGTATCCACCAAACTAACCAAGTAATGGGCTGTAGAGGTTTTGGGGAGATTACCAAATAGCGTCTATTAACTTTAGAATTTTTCCTTTTAACCAAGAAGAAAGGAAACCCTCGTAAATTTTGCTGAAAATCGGTGCCATAGCTATTGGACGGATTCCAGAAAAATCATTGAGAGAACCTTTTTTAGGGATAGGAGTAATGTAGCTATTTTTCCAGATTGAGGGGTACTCCCCAGTTTTTGTTATACAATTAAAAATATCACACAATGGACCAGAGAGTTCGTCCGGGAAAGCTTTACTAATTTCCACCGGAATATCAACAGGCGTAATACTAGTGCTTTTAAGTCTTTTAATTTTCCTGGAAATTTCCGCTTTTTCAATTTCCGGAAAATCATTAAAACCTTCCCGCGACTCAAGTGTGTCCGTGTGTGGGGAGATCATAAGTAAAGGCGAAGAACCCAATTTAAACCAATTTTGCCCTCGTGCCACGAAAACGTCCTAAACGACACAAAAAAGGACCTTCAAACTTATTTTTCACTTAATTTTTTCCTTGAAAACAGTAAAAACGTACCTCCGTGAAAACTGTCACGTTCCCTTCCTTTACCAAAACCCTCGTCTTTGAAACGTGATTTGAAACTTCAGAACGTAGCTCTGTAACGTCGCCGTTTCGTTCCAGCCGCCCCGAAACGTCGTACGTCTTTCCGCTGGGCAATGTAACGGTAACTGAACCGTCGGGTTTGTACTGGAGGTCCACTTTGTGACCTAAGACAATTTTCAAGATTAACACCCAACACAGAGATTAATCAAAGACTTGCAACGACATCTACCTTCCGCGCAGCAACCAGGGCATCCCCTTCGCCTCCAAGGACAGGCGAGTTCAATCCGGATTAGAGCATTTCGGTCTGATCCAAAATCCGCCACTTTTTCCGTCAGCTCCGGTTTCGGCTTCTATGTGTGGAAATACTGATTTCCGCCCGAACTTAACGCTGCCCTGCCAGATTGTGTTGTCTTCAAATGCACAAACCTCTCGATCTTCAAAACGGGTAGGGTTAGGAACCAGAAAGCTTATTGAGTCTACAGAGTTCGTCTTTTCAAATATCCGACTATTTCTCGAAAAAAAAAAAACTGATTCGTATCCTGTCGAAATCTTCCCTAACTATTGGGCCATGCCATTTATTTACGATACTTTTCCGTTTTCTACCGGACATCGAGTCCGGTGACGGTTGTGTTAAATGGTTATTACCCGTACGCGACGAGAGACGCCATGTTGGCATTTACGGTGTGGGAGTTCGTTTTGAAAAACAACTCCTCATCTTCCTATACGCGCACACCGGATTTCTGAGCCTCGTTTTTGTTGCACGCTGCAGGTCCACTTCTCGGCCGATTCCGGACTGATTCTTTCTACATCCGTTTTTGCACTGCAGGGCTTCCGAGGAAGACGGCAGCGCTTCTCGACAATCGCGGACTTGCTTACCGACTAAGTCTGTGCATCCCTGCAAGGTGCTGCAACTGCCGCTTCAACCAAGAAGAAAGTGAATCTAAAAACGCATAATGTGCAAAAGCAAAGAAGTGCTGCAGCAGCGATGCGGCAGCGCTATTGCAACAAAAACGATGCTCTGATAAAATGAACAAATATCTTCGTTCTGAATTCTGTCTGCAAGGAAGGATTCGAAAACCTCCGGATCCAAGTTTCCAACCATTCCATGTGGAAGATGCAAGTTTTGGGACCCCCCCCCCCCCATACTGTACTACTTTGAACAAGGATCCACATTTCAAGCTTGCAAAATCAAGATTTCACTAGGACGTTTTAAGTGGGGTTCTGGCAACAGAATAGTTGATCCTTGGAATAGCCTTATCGAAGATGCGATTAATGCTGAGTCGATCAATAGTTTCAAGTGCATTGTTGAAGGGATTTTTAACTCTGATCAGTTCTACTCCTCAAAATTTCTTGGAGTTATTTAGAGGCGAAAGCCTTTTCTCTTACTTTGTATTATTATTATTATTTCTTCAAACAATATTTAGAACGGATACGTCAGCTACGATCATCTGATGAAGAATCGTAGCTGACGTATCCGTTGTAAACTTTGTTTGAATAAATGTGTCAAAGTCAGCTTGGGCTCAAAGCATATTTATTATTATTATTGTTACCAATACATAACAAAAGCTAGCCATGGCCTTAGTATCCGTTGTGGGGTTGGGCTTTTTCTTTTTTTTTCAGCATAATGGGAGATTCTGGCGTTCTCACGGGTCCAACTCCCAAAAGCAAAGCGAGAATCCGCAGAGCTCAAGAACGAACGCAAAGTCATTGCGCCTTTAAAACTTCTCTACTTGCACAGATCCACTCGCGTAGTGCGTTCATTTTCCAAAACTATCGGGGGTGCAACAACAGCTCTACGCCTCGTTTTTGTTGCAATAGCGCTGCCGCATCGCTGCTGTAGCACTTCTTTGCTTTTGCACACTCTGCGTTTTTCGATTCACTTTCTTCTTGGTTGAAGCGGCAGCTGCAGCACCTTGGAGGGATGCACAGACTTGGTCGGTAAGCAAGTCCGTGATTGTCGAGAAGCGCTGCCGTCTTCCTCGGAAGCACTGCAGTGCAAAAACGGTTGTAAAAAGAATCAGTCCGAAAGCGGCCGAGAAGTGGACCTGCAGCGTGCAACAAAAACGAGCCTCTAACAGACGGCGCAAAAACTAATGGGGCTCTCCAGGTCGCCCTTCACCGAAAGAAGAAGGTGATCCGAACACGATTCGGAACTCGATTTGCAGCTAATGACAAGGTCCAAAATGGACGATTTCTCAGCGCTTTACTGTTGGCCTGCTAGGGTACTGTTACAGCCAAATTGAGTAGTAATAGAGTAAGCGATTTATATGTAACCCGCCATTTTAAAAAAGTGGAGTAAGTGAAAGAAAATAAATAAAAAACGGAAAAGAAACGTCTTCGTCCAGAAAGCGACATAAAGGACCTGTCTTACCTATAATACTAACACAACCTACTTCCATAATCACTCCATATATTTCTAAGCCCGTAGATCCCAATTTCGTACGGTGCATTCTAACCCCTCTTACAAAACTACGCTGATTTTCTCACTTGCCGTGTTTTGCTACCTTCGATGTGTATCACGCTGTCGACGGTTGTCGGCGAGAAGTTCTTCCATCAGAAACCCGGTTACGTAAACTGTTTCCCTGTTTTCGCTACAAGTCAACGGGTCTCGGAAAAGGCTTAAAACAGCGAAAGCCATGGGTTACTTGTTGAAAGCACAGCATAGCTTTAAAGTATTCAAATATTTTAAAATACTGCAAGTTTAAGAGTAAATAGTGCGAGGGGTCCTTTAAGGAATACCACTTACTGTTTTTGTCCACATTCAGAGTAATGTGTCTCTTCAGATACATATTCAAAGCGAACCCTGGATGCACGGCGAACGGACTGAACGGATCGGCCGTCCTCAGCTGAGCAGACCGAGCAGCACACTGCTCGTCCAGCACTAGAGCAAGGGCAGCTTGGCATAGGACCTCATCTGAGACTTCCCTTGGGGGGAAAAGACTGTCGTAGTGTTGAGGGATGAAGTCAGTGTGGACATCGGCGTCAACGAACTGGGGATGGGCGGAGAGATCCAGCAGGAAATTGACGTTCGTGTTCAGGCCACTGATCTGAAACAGTCACGTTTACTAAACAATAGGCGCGTTCGTTTTCGTCGTTCGACGTTGTCAGTATTTGTCATTTCTTTGGCACGTTATATGAACGTCATTTCACGAACGGAAGTTGTCGAAAACGCTAATAGTCGAACTAACTTAATATTTGGGGAGGCTGTAGCTGATGGTTGAGTTATTACGCATACGTTTTATTTAATTTTTTTTTGTTTTGTTTGATATATGCTTGTTGGTCTGTTTTATGTGATACGGCCTTGTTATGTCATAGTAGTCGTTTTATATTTTTGGCCAGTTATGTATGTGTTTACTATGTTTTTTACTCTCCGATTTCTGGAGGAAATAAATTATTTGAATTGAATTTGCAACAGCAGCTATAAGAAAGTACAAAAACGGATTTTCGCATAACATGCCCACTGTTTTTAAACTTGGTTTACAAGTTTGATTTGTTTTGTCGATGATTTTGAAAATGCGCGCCTAATTCCTGAACCGACATGTTGAAACTTACTTTCCGGCTCAGTTCGTCGTTTCAGGAACGATGAATGAAACGGCGGTTCAACCGAACAAAAAAAACTCCTTATTCTCGGCAGTTCAAAGCCGTTCACGAACGGCGTTGTAAAGAAAAGCTTGTAGTAGAACGACTGTTGGAGCGACGAAAACGAACGCAGCTAATGGCTAAAAACGTAAAGTCAGCTACGGTGTTTGTCGGCGACATTTATCTTTTTATTAATACAAAAAGAGGTTAAGCCGAAGCTTCTCCCCTACAAAACAAATGAACTGTTGTTTAAAGTTCAATGGGCACATCAAACTACCCCAATCCCACTCTGTAACAACCTATGAACAATGCTTACCCCCTAGATCAGCAGCTTTTTCAACAGTTTCCTCTCTGTGATATTTCAAAGCGTAATGTCTTGGGCCAGTACATTCTCAATTTACTAGCTTGGACAAAGATAAAAGTGATGTTTCTTATTATACTCAGTAGATCTTTATTTTATGCATAAAGCAGCTTGTATAATTCAGATTTGAATAGTTATTTGTCTTTGAATGATTTTTGTAGCTGTGTTATTTTTTACAAGCTTATTGCATATTCTGGTACATTTTTATAAAGCAAGCTAATCAAGCTTCACAAAACTATTCCACAAAGTAAAAACTTTTGATTGGCACTTTAAGCCATGGAACTTCTGATGAAACACTAGAACAATCAGGTAAACTGCATCTGCGGCTTGAATTTGGTGACATCTCAAATATATCCTTTTCTATAAAGCATTGCTGGGAGTTTTTGAATTTCCTGCCACGATATCCCAGCTCCTAAGATTTGGATCGCCGAAATGCCAGAGAGGTAAAGACAAGGGATAACATGAAAACGGCCGATTTTCGTAGCGCCTTCTAAAGGAAGTCGGAAATGTTTATTTGTGAAGCATTTAACACAAAGTAAAGCATTAGAAGTGTCCATTGTGCTTTAAGAACACTGCACTATACACTGCTATAACGAATATACACTAAAACTGGTTCACATAGGCGCTACGACTAAACTGAGTACCACCAAGATGTTACTTAAACGAGAGTAAATTTGGTTGGGAAACACTCTCCACAGGTAAACCGCTCCGTGCCTGGCATGCACGGAAACAAAATGAACGGTGACCAATTTTCCTGTTTTCGGCACTTCTTGGCAAGTGTCCTCGCCAGGCTGACGCTGGACAATTATTACAAGGTTGACTGATGGAAGTTACCGACAAAAAACCTATTATCTTCGACTGAAACCCTCTCACTTTAAAACTTGCTATACTTTCAACGGCCTTATGATCCCCGGATACTTGACCAAAGGTATGTAGGGGTGTTGCCACTTCTATTGAAGTCGACGGTCTCGACGATCGCTGGATACAGCCACGCCACATCGAGACCTTTTTACAATTGTGACAACGAAGCCTAATCCAGAGGGGGGATACCAAGTTACTAGATCTACGCGACCTACCTTACCAAGTGAGAATGGCAAAGCTGTGCCTTCCCCCTCATCAGACAGAGAGAGGGCACCGATTTTTGACAGTGCAAAACGGATACGTCAGCTGTACTTCACTAGAGTTACTAGACTTTATGGGCGTACTTTACTAGAGTTACAACCGTAGGCAAAGATGCTTGGAGGGAGGACACATATTTTAAGGAGGTCTAAAAAAGGAGGAGGTTAAATGGGTGATTTCAGTCGGTTCCAATTTCATGACACTCGGAAAAGCTAGGGTAACGGATGGCCTTTCCTCTTGGTTGATGTGTGGGTAAGCGCTAGAGAATACTGAAGATTTTATGACTGATTGCGAAGAACTAAAAGATTTAAGGATGGACGTGTCTGGGGTGAACTCCGGGGGGGGGGGGGGAATGGATGGTACAGAGGTTGGGAGAAAAATATTTTCTTGGAATTAAAGTCTGTATGGGAATGTCGCACATGGAGCATCTTCTATAGTTTAGTACGGTTTAAGGTTTGGATTGTGTCTGTAAAATATGCACATTTTGTTCTATTAACACAATCATCAAAACAATTCTTTTGTGATTACCATGGCCGCAAGGCTACTATTTAGCTATACATAAGATATATAACTATCCGGTTGCGCCGGGCAAATGTTAGCAGAGCTTGATTTCTTACACATGAAAGAACCCGATGTGCCATTTTTGGGGGGTTTCCTTGTCCGCCGATTTCAACTTACTGTTAGAAAATGAGAAGGGCAGAGATGAGCAAATTCGGACTCGAATCCAGATTTCGTCCTTTTCACCAGATTCGAATCTTCTGTTTGTCAGGCTGAATTCGAATTCAAACCCAGAATCTTACGAATCCACTCCAATTTATAATCTTTTCTCAATTTGTACAGACTGTGCTTCAGGTATTATGCTTACACCCCCAAATTCATTCCTGATTGCATTCCTGATTGCCGAGAGGAAACCCACACTATAACAAGCAATGATGAAAACCTTGAAATATAGTTTGCATCCTCCAATCAACCATCTCATTTGCCTTAGGCATCCGTGCTTTTTCTCACCTTCGATTTTTAAAATGAAACCAATGTACATGATGATTTTGTTAAGGTCGGATTCGAATCCTCAGCATGAAATGGTGGATTCAAATTCGGATAGCCCTGGATTCGGATTCAAATCCTTTCATGATGCGACTGCCCATCTTTTCGTAACGGTCTAACCTCTGCGGTATTTACGGAAACTATAGACCTCTAATAAAGTGCAGCTGACGTATCCATTGTGCGCTGTCAAAGATGACTCGCAGTCAGCTTGGGCTGAAGGGCTTAGCATATTTATAAAACAAAAATTGTTTTATAAATATGCTAAGTACCTACTCGGCCTTCCCCCATGCGCGGCTTTACTGATCCGTTTGTGGCTGTGGCCCAACGCCGTGCCGAGTTTGATTCTTCTCTGGAAAGGTGCCATCCGTATTATAGTGCGTTTGTATAGTCATTTTGTTTAGTTTAGTCTCATCTTTTTCTTTCCTTTATTGTTTTTCATATACTCCGTATGGGCATGTTCTGTGCCATTTTTATACGGGTTAATAAAATTATTGATTGATTGATTGAATATTTAAGGAGCAATGATACTTCCATCGTAAGATGAATATTCCTGTCCAAGAATAAGCTTTATGGCAAGCTTTCGGACACTTCAAATAGAGTATATTTTTTATTTTATTCTCATAATTAATACTCAAGAAGTATACTTACATTATACTCGGCAAGACGCAATCGCAGTTTCCTCAGGGCACTTGTCCTGTCTTCGGCCCACACGACCAATTTCGCGATCATAGGGTCATAATGAACGGAAACCTCATCCCCTTGTCTGACTCCCGTTTCAATTCTAACATCTGGAGCAGGAAGGGGGGTTGTTAAATACTCGAGGGGACCGGCGCCGGGGAGAAAACCACTGGCTGGGTCTTCAGCGTAGATCCTGGCCTCGAAGGCATGACCATTCAGTGGGATTTGCTCTTGTGTCAATGGGATTGGTTCACCTGCCGCAATCTGTAAGGTAAATTAATTATAGATAATTCCCATCCCAAATCTTATTTATATTACTTTGGAAGTTAGAGATGCGCATTCCCCTGTTCTAGACTACAATTATAAGGGAAGTGATTTTTCTACTTCTGCTAGAGGGGTTCCTTAATCAATCCATTAACCAATAATTTATTCTAATACCGAAGCCGGACGCAGCCGATAATTGTTTTTTCGTCACTACAAACAAAAGAACAAATATAAAACATTTATACATGCTAAATAAATATGCCTTGAGCACAAGCTGACTTTGAAACATATATTCAAATAAGGCATACAACGGATATGTCATCTACGATGACTTGGGAGCAATATTTCGGCCCTTCTTGGCAGGGGTCCTCGTCAGGCTTTCAATCTTCAGGGTCAACTTCGGGGAAGGAAACAAACCTGCAAAACTGATTTACAGGTTTGTTTCCTATTTACTATGGAAATAACGAATGCCTTAAATCTGTCTTGCTTTGACAATTGGCCAGAATAGAGGGTATGTTCTACCTACCATAAGTTGAAAAACTGATTAGGATTAGGTCCAGGTCTGAACAGGGACTCTAAGGGAACGATAATGAAGGGCTTTAAGGGACAAGTGAGGAGAAACATATTAAACATTGTATTACCTTCAACTGCCATTCTACCAAATCAGTTCCAGTAATCATTTCGGAAATCGGGTGCTCCACTTGAAGTCGGGTGTTCATTTCCATGAAGAAGAACTCTCCTGTTTTAGAGTCGTAGATAAATTCAACGGTCCCAGCTCCAACGTACTTAACAGCTTTCGCTGCTTTTACTGCAGCTTCCCCGAGTCTTCGTCGTGTCTCCATGGTTAGGCCAGGCTGAAAAACAATTTAATAATAATACAGAACTCGAAGTTTTGTTCGCCGTTCACTTAGCCAGTTGCATAATTTCCCTGTTCGAACGCCGTCAAACACCGTTTGCTTAATTAGTGTTTTTACGACTCTGTTGATCCTTGCTCGGTCGACGTTTCTTCGACGATTCAAGCAAACTTCGAACTTCCTAGCTTGCGACGTTTGACGGTCAGAGTTTGAAGGACAAAGAAACTATGACCGGCGACCAAAAAGGTATTTAAATAAAGACCTTTGAGTTTGAAGGTAACTTCGAACTTCGATCAAAAACGCAACTAGAGGCTAATCAAAAACAGCCTTCGTTTAAAGATTGGCTGAACTAACATATTTAGTCGTTGGCCTTCGTTTCAGTCACACTGCCTACACAGAACTCCAATCAGAATTTCACGCCGCAGACAAATTCTCAGAATTTGCGTCGCAAACAGAAGCTCAGAATTTGCCCGCAAACAGAAGCTTAGAATTTGCGCAGCAGCCAACATCTCAGAATTTGCGCCACAGACACAAGCTTAGAACTTGCGCCGCAGACAAAATATCAGAATTTGCGCCGCAAACAGAACTTAGAATTTAGTCCACAGACAGAATCTCAGAATTTGCGCCACAGACACAAGCTCAGATAAGATGTTCCTTCGGCCCAAGCTGACTGCACATCATATTTTGACGGTGCAAAACGGATAAGTCAGCTACATTTTATTGGAGCTATATTCGGCCCTTCTTGGCAAGGGTCCTCTTCAGGCTCAACCCGCTCAAACTGGAAAATGAACTTGTGAAAGAATATCTACCCTTTCGACGACCCAATCAAACAGCAACAAGACCAAAGGTCGATGGGATCCCAAAAATTCACTATCTGATCCAGACAACTGGGTCTTGTCTTAGCCAGAGCCAGTCTTCGCCAGACTCCTTGAACATTTTTACAATTAAAATTCAGAAACAGATTAAGGCCAAATAGCTAATCACCTGAGAAAACCAAGTTCAGATTTGGATTCAGCATGTGTGTTTACCCCTATAAGTCATATCTGTTTTGACGAAAGCCAATTTCCCGTTCCGGCCGAACTCCAGAAATACTTGTCCGGCGAAAAAAGAAAGCTCAAAGACGAAATCAGGGTATCTTCTTTCCCCAGTAACGAACATCTAATCAACTTCAAACAGAAATTTAGCTTATAACAAATTTTCCGATTCCAGCCGGATTCCGGTCGAACTATATGTCCGGGTAAAATACGATTGTCATACAGGGACTCAGCATCTCTTCTTACCCCTAAATCGCTTATCTAATCAACTAGAAATAAAACCTTGACTTCCAACAGTTTTCCGGTTTTGGCCGGATTCCGGACGAACTACATGTCCGGGTAGAAACTTGTTTTCACATAAGTGTTCAGCATGTCTTCTTGCCCTAAATCGAACATCTAATCAACTCCAAATAAAACTTTTAATTTTGACAAACTTTCCGGTTTGGGCCGGATTCCGGTCGAAATACTTGTCCGTCGAGAAAATAATTTTCACCATCGTCTTCAGCATGTCTTCCTACCTCTAAATCGAACATTTAATCAACTTCAAATAAAACTTTTACTTTCAACAAACTTTCCGGTTTGGGCCGGATTCCGGGCGAAATACTTGTCCGTCGAGAAAATAGTTTTCATCATCGTCTTCAGCATGTCTTCCTACCTCTAAATCGAATATCTAATCAATTTCAAATAAAACTTTTACTTTCAACAAACTTTCCGATTTCGGCCGGATTCCGGGCGAAATACTTGTCCGTCGAGAAAATAATTTTCACCATCGTCTTCAGCATGTCTTCCTACCCCTAAATCGAACATCTAATCAACTTCAAATAAAACTTTTACTTTCAACAAACTTTCCGGTTTTGGCGGATTCCGGGCGAACTACTTGTCTGATGACAAAATGGTTTTCACCATCGTGTTCAGCATGCCTTCTTACCCCATAATCGACTATCACATTAGCTGTTTCAAAATATTTTGTTTGGCCCTTAATTTGAACCCCACCCCTAAATGTAGAGCTACAAAGCCCATCTACGAACTTGACTGATCCGATGACCCAACGAACCCTCACACCAAGTTTCATCAAAATATTTCATTCCCTTCGAGAGTTATCGTGCTTACAGACGGACGGACGGACGGACAGACGGACAACTTTTGCGATGTCATAGGTATCCCTCCACTTACGTTTTGGGATCCCAAAAACAGCAGCCATGTCTAGAATGAAATCACAGGACCATCTTCAACTCCAACCAATTTTCAAAGAAGAAGTTCCCAGAATCGGATATTTAAGGAAGAATATTCAACTGTTTTTCACAAGTTCATTTTCCAGTTTGAGCGGCTTGAGCCTGAAGAGGACCCTTGCCAAGAAAAGCCGAAATATAGCTCCAATAAAATGTAGCTGACTTATCCGTTTTGCACCGTCAAATACAAGCTCAGAATTTGCACAATCTCAGAATTTGCGCCTCAGACACAAGCTCAGAATTTGCGCCGCAAACAGAAGCTCAGAATTTACGCCGCAGACAAAATCTCAGAATTTGCGCCGCAGACGAAACCTGAAAGGGATATCCAAGATTGGTTCTGAAGGTATATATTCACATCGCGGTTGGGGGGCCTTGTGTTAACGGATACCGAAGTCTTCGCTATATAGAAACACCATGTCCTGTTTGATAAAAATCAAACCCACACTCAAAATAAAACCCTATGCCATTAGTTGCCTTTCTTTAACCGTACGGTCTCGGCTGTTGTCAGCATATTAAAGGGCTTGCAATAACTAGCGCTATTTAGCCGAACTTCCATGGCTAAAGACTGATTTGACCGTATGGATTACATTACTTTTTTGAACTGTCGATTGTACACATGTATTTTTAACTGACTTATTGGCCGAGAAATGAGTGAGACGCGTACTGGCGAGTTAAATTCTAATTGGCTCAGTTTTAATTATTTTGTATGCTGACAATCGAAAGGGTGACTCGAACCTCAGATACTTTTTGTTCAGCTGTTAAAGAATAATTGCATAGATATTGATTGACTGATAGAACGTTCTTGTGAACTAAAGGCCTATGCTTAAAGCACATCTCGCAGTACTTTACTGTTTATATTCCATAGTAAAGCTATGCGCTTCTTTTAAAAAAGTATATGGCCCACCGATTTCTAGCAAGATCTCGGCAAAATTCAGAAAACCGGCTTTACGCATCAATAGCATGACACGCGAAAACTCGTCTTGAGCGTTATGCGCATGGAAACTAGTGAATCGCGGCAAGAGCAAAGATTAGTTCGGGGGTTCAGAATGTAACCTAGGAAATTTGGATCTCCGAGTTTGAGAACTATAGATGATTTTACGGAAGTAGGTTGCATTGACATTATAGGTACGACAGGTCCTTTAAAACGAAGAATATCACGGCGGAAGTAGGAATGGGGGAGCGGCTCCACTATGTGTTCAAACTTACCGCGGGTGCCTCCTCGATAATTTTCTGATGTCGCCTCTGCACGCTGCAATCTCTCTCGAAGAGATAAACGCAGTTTCCATGTGTGTCCCCGAACACTTGAACTTCCACGTGTCTCGGTCTTTGAACAAACCGTTCAATGAGCATGACGTCATCACTGAAGGACTTCATCGCTTCCCGTCGCGCCGAGTCGAGCTGACCGTCGAATTCTTCTGATGTCATAGCGATTCTCATGCCCTGGACGGAAGTAAAAGATAAAAGCGGGCCATAAAAAATGGTATTTCTACCACATACACAATGCTAACCTTCCTTACTGTCACTATGAATGTTTAAAACCACTAAAAACACCGTAAAACAATGAGCAAATTAAAAAAAAAAACACCAAATTTCCTAGGTTTGAAATAACTCTGTCTGGACTAAATTTCAGCCGATTATCCCGGACAGCCGTTATGGCACGTAGGGAGCCAAGGGTCAAAATAATAATTTCCATCTAATGCTCCAACTGTTTATTACAAATACAAATAAATTAAAAAACCAAGACCAGTGTGGTACCTCTGAAGACATACAAAAATTATCAATTAGGTCTTTTAATTCTTTGCTAATCAATCCTGGAAAATCTCGTCATCTAGAAACGAAGACTTTCGGCGTGGGTTTTATCTTGAGCCGAAACAGCAACCCGGCAATCGCGTTCAATTCAAAATAAACCTGTGGCATGAAATAACTAAGAAAAGGTAAACGGAATGTTTGGATTAGGACTTAAAACCGCGTTCCATTTAGCCTATCACACTCCTGTCAGCCAAATGCCGTTTTATTTATCTGTCTCAATGATTTTCGCTCAGTTGCTTTAGCACCCGATAGCGGCAGAATTAAGGCGTTTTTACGAAGGTACTAAGTTCTTAATTTTATCATTCCAATTTCTAATAATACGTAGATGGCAGTCTAGGACTCCAGAATTCGAAAAAAAAATCGTTTCTGGTTTATTGGTCGCGGCACACGTTCCTTGTACAAAGTGCCATCTACGTATTATTATTAATTTCCGTGATATGGGGATGTGTACTTGTTATACGAATTTGTCTTCGGGCGGGATCACTGTTCCTATGGCCAGCTTCTACTAGACTACAGTAGTGGTCTGCGAACTCTGTTCACAAGCCCCTTGGTAGCTCAAATGGTAAGAGCGCCTGCTTTGTAAGAAGGGTCGTGGGTTCAAATCCCGGCTGATGAGCATTTTTGTTTTCAGTTCACTAATTATGAAACATTCCAATTTGACTGTATCAGAGTTTTAAAAAAAAAATGAGGTAGTCGAAAATTTTAGGAAACGTTCAAAGAAGCACTCCTCTACTATAGTTGTTGGAATGATAGCGAACGTGTCCGAAAGCTTTCTGGTGCTGTAAATGCTACATTTTCTTCTTTTTTTTGTCCGAAAGCTGTTACCTTTTTTTCTTCTCTGACACTTCTCGAATACCAAAATTTAAGTCAGGAGGAAGAAGAAGAAAAAAGAATTAGCTGTATAAAGCTGACAAAATGGATCAGCTACTGATATCCAACCTTCTTATCTTCTTGTCTTTCCTTTCTTCGTTGGCCATGATGGCCAGTTGTCTTAGAATTTGGAATGTTTGCCGGATTGTCAGTTGTCTTTTTGAATTTGTTATGTTTGCCGCCGAAAAATGAGAGGATCGCCGTACTCCCCAGTTTCTTCTTCAAAATTCAGCACAAAATTGAGCATTCTTGCTGAATGTTTCGATGAATTTTATCCTGAAATAATGCTGCATTAATTGAACGAAAATTTAAGTCCGAAAGCGAAATGCTGCATAAAATGCTGAATTAATTCAGCATTTTCGTTCGTTTCGAAGCTTTCGGACACGTTCAACATTTGCAAGTAATTCGGGCTTAAGTACAGGACCACTTGTCAACATATAGAGCGTGTTCCACCCTCGTGTCAATAGTAACTATTAGTTACTATTTCCGTTCCAACCTCACCAAAAGTTACTACGCTGACCGTTCCAACCTTCTCGAAATAGTAACTAGTAGCAAGAACAAATAAGAGCAAGAACTGCTGTCTCCCTATATCTGTCACACAACCAAGCTGAGACGAGTCGACTCCCGACGCAAACGAGCGGAGGTGGATCTTACCCGGGACATCAAAAGTCGTTACCTCTACAGAGAAGGTGTAACGCAGTAAACCACTGAGGAAGAAAAATCGAATGGAGGCAGCAGTGATAAGCCTGTTCACACTGGGCTGGGCGGGCGCTGAAACAGCGGTTGCCGGCTCATTGATTCAGACAAGCTTTCGGGGGTTGACAAGAAAATTCCTAAGAATATCAAAATATACAGAAACTGCCATTTGGTGCACAGCAGATTTTACAAATGCGTCAAATTTAGTTAAAAGTACGACAAACTGTATATATATCTTATTGAAAAACCCAAAGGCCGTATACAGGTAACGTAAGATATATGGTAACGTAAATTGTATCTTTTCGGGGTCAATTCAATTAAGTGGTGTCAATATCCAGAACAAGAAGAGATAAATTTCATTCCAGGTATTTCCTCTCATATGAGAATATCAGATGAAAACAGGCAGATTCTTTAAAAAAAAAAAAAGGCCGTGTTTCAGGTTTAATAGGCTAAGTGGAAATGAACAAATATTACGCAGATCTACTCCGACAAACTAACCAGAAACAATTTTGAATTGAATTTAAAAAAAAAAAAACTAGGACTTCTATGTGGGTCCTAGACAAACTAGAACCCATGTGGCAAGGCCTCAGTACGAAAACCAAAGACTTTCTTTAATGGGAAAATACACCGTTGACATCGAATTATTTGTAAGTAGTGAACTAAAAGACAAACGAGATAGACCAAGCTGAGGTGAACTTTCGTCTTTCAATTAACTACTGAATCGAAATCTAACTCACTAAATCGAAATGTATACAATTATATATTTCGGAAAAAAAAGAAGAAAAAACACAAAATATAAACTCACCTACTGGTATTATTTTGACTATTCCATGCTATTCTACCATTTCGGTAATTTCAGTAATCCTCGAAAGCCTTAATTACGTTACTCTTAGTTTACACTCGTCTGACAAAGTTAATACTACAGATGTTGAAACTCAATGGGTCATGACTTCAGTGAGTGTGCTTCAAATCCCAGTTTGCATTGTATGGTTCTCCCGAGAGACATAAAAAGGAATGTCACAAGGGATTTCAATCTTCATTAGTATGGTCATGGTGTAACAAAAGCGATTATGAATGACCATCGTCAAGTTCGCTTTTTGTTTTTCGCATCACTAATATTCACTAATCCGACGCCAGCGTCTACTCAAACAAAATCAACGCTGTTTCCTTCCCGTGTGAACAGGCCAGAAGATCCGCCTCGCTAGTGGCTACGTTGTTTTCTTCGTAAATGACTTCAAGTGTGTAACGGCGGAGAGTCGGAGACCAACGAGTATAGACGGGCGACCAAGAAATGGGTCCACCTCCGCTCATTGTTGTCGGAACATTTTTAGTCGGTGGATGGACGAGAGACCATTGTTCTTACTCCTTATTTGTTCTTGCTAGTAGTAACTATTTGCTTACCACGCTCGGGAGCGTAGTAAGCGCAGTAACTACGGATCTCTGAAACGTGATTGGTCGGATTCGCCCGCGGCATGATATTCTGCGGGAAAATAGAAAAGTCGTTCCAGCCTTGACGGCAAAAATCCAGAATTTGTGACGTCATGCGTAGTGACTATGGTAAGTAGGATGGAACACGCTCATAGCCTACCTTCTAGGCAGGTCACTCTTATCTTCTTTTCTTTTGCGGCTACAGGCGATCATACATTAATTGACCATAGCAACTAATTTACCTTTCCTCCTCCTCCTCTAACAGCCTTGATCATAACAGGGTATCCAATCTTTTCAGCTTCAGATTTCAGTCTTTCGTTTGACTGGTCCTCCCCATGATAACCTTCAATGATTGGCACACCAGCCGCTGACATAATATACTTTGAAGTGCTAAAAACACAAGAAAACAATCAAAACAGGTGTTCAAGTGATATTTATCTTGTAATGTATGTGCTATGTTCTACAGTTAACTCTAAACAACCCTATTTAAACGGAAACGTCACTGGAAAAGGTAGCCTAATACTCGAATAAGCTTGATCAGTAACCCGATGAAAAATTTATCTCAACCTAGTAGTATGAAGTTGGCCGAAAAAGTAGCATGCAGTACGAACTGATGCTAGTGCTACTACGGTACATGCTTCTATATCATGGCTGTTACTGCATTCTACTGCATGCTACTATTAGCTAGACTGGATGCTACTCTAGCAAGACAGGATGCTACTCTAGCAAGACAGGATGCTACTGGATACTACTGCTTAAGATTGGCCCAGTCTGAGGCACATTAAATGATAGTATTCTTTACTATTACATATCAATACATGCAACTTTTTATACAACCATGCAGCTGTAGGCTACAAATTTTTCATCGGGATGTCAGGATGGAGCTGTGTCCTCGGAGCAGGGAAATAAAATAATTAATATAATAAACTGGCATGGGTTAAAATGACACATACCTCTTAATGCCCATATCTCTGATGGCAGAAGCAGGTGGTCCTATGAAAATAACTCCTTCCTTCTCACATTGCTCCGCAAACTCAGTGTTCTCTGAAAGGAAGCCATAGCCAGGATGGATGGCCTTAGCACCACTCTTGTGAGCTATTTCCAAGATTGTATCTTTCCTAAGATAGCTCTGCTGTGATGGTGCCGGCCCGACCAAGTATGCTTCGTCTGCCTGGAAAAAAAATTGAAAAATATAAGATTGTTTTTATTTCCTCCCCATTTATTGTCACCTATTACTCATTGTCACCTATTAGCCTTGAGGTGTAGCCTACCAGGTTCAGTCATTGGCGGCAGAGAGGGTAAACTGAATCAAGCAGGGCCACTTCGCATCCAGGAAGAACTGCTCAGCACACAAAGATGAGCTCCACAGTAACTGGATCAGTTAGCTACCTTCTTTAGTCAGTGGCAGTGCACCAGGATAAATTCGAAATTGTTTAATAGTCAAACATATTGCTGGAAGCAACATCCAAACATACCAGAGTGAGATGATCGTTCATGTCAGGAAAAAAATTGCTCTTCGATCAATTCGACATTTATGGATTACCACTACCGGGACCGAAATTCGACTAAACTAGAAAATTCCAAACTACCAAATTCCAAAGTCGAACACCTCATCTCAATCTTAAGGTACAGTGACAGTCTGGTCTGAACTCAAATCCTCAATCTGGACAAGTGGGGCAGCCTGAGAGTGGTAGAACCAGATCAATCACCTGAACACTCTCAGGCTCCAACTTGAGCGGTTTTGACCCTGAAGAGGACCCTTGCCAAGAAGGGCCGAAATATGGCTCCGATAAAATTCAGCTGAAATATCCGTTTCGCAATATCAAATACTCTCAGGCTTGACCTACATACATGCCTGGATGTAGCAGGCTTCATTCTGCTGGCATGTAGCTTATATTTCATCTAATTAATAGAATTAAGACTATTTTGCATGAATGTAACCTACCTCTTATTCAGCCAGAAATGTTTGACAAAATTTTAAGAAATCCCAGAATTTCTTGGAAGGGCAATCCCCCCTTAATATTATTCTCATGACGGAGGGTGATGAGGCTCCATCTGGACCAAACTTGTCCAGGTTGTACCATTCCATATCAGACTGACTTCCAAACATCAAATTGCAGTTAGGGATATGCAGGCGATGGCCCTATGGTTGCTTGTGCAATTTTCTAATTACATTGGGTCTTGGAGAAATCTCTGATAACCCTCTGTATTGTGAATATCTCACCAACAACATAAATAACTGGCTTACCATAGAGACATGAAGAGAGTTTCTATCTGCTTCGCTATAAACAGAAACTGTGTTGATACCAAGTTTTCTTGCTGTTCTAATCACTCGGCATGCTATTTCTCCTCTATTGGCAATGAGAACTTTGTCAATGTGGCTGGAACTTTGGCTGTACAATCTCTGTCCAAATTGGTACCTGAAATTTTTAGTGCATACAGGAAAAATCACAGGTCAAAAGTATGACAAAGAATATAACTGAAATGAAAACTATTATTCTAAGAAGCTGGGTCATTACTTTTAGAACTGACCCAGCTAATCGGAAATTCTAACTGTCCAGAAATGTGTTACTAGCTTATAGTGGTATTGGTGTCCTGCAATAGCTCTAGATTATTAGATTGTGCATATTGGATAGTAGGTCACTGGTAAGACTGTCCACCATAAATGATACTAACCAGCAATCTGAGTTTACTGTAATCAATAGTTGTTAGGGTGGCTAGATTTGGGGTAGCTTACTATGGACACTAAGGAACATGCAAGGCCCAGATAAACTATTGGTCAGCAAAAAAAAGGTGGACCTATCTTATTTCTTACCTAGAGTTGATGCACAAGGAACTCTAACAAACAGCCACATTTTTTCCAATCACAAGTTCAGACTTTGGTCTGGAGAAGATACATATACTTCTGCAATCATTTTGGCTACCAATAACATTCTCCACTGACAACTGAACTGTTTGCAAAAACATTTTTAGAGATATTGGATAACACTTGCCCTATAAAAAGATTAAAAAATAAAAACCATAGTTTTCCTCGTAAACCGTGGATCACAAAATGTATTTTAAATTCAATACGTCAAAAAAACAAATTGTATAAAATTTACCTTGCAGACCCTTCGGATTTTAATTTACGGCAATTTAAAGAATATAGAAATGCTTTAAACAAAATAAAAAGAAACGCATTAAAACTTTTTTATTCTAGTGAATTTGAGAAAAATAAAGCTAATATGAAAAAAACTTGGAAAACAATTAATTCTCTAATTGGGCGTAAATCTAAGAGTGAAGTAGTGACTAAACTCAAAACACAGAATGGGGATTTGACAGACCCATTGGAAATTGCTAATCATTTGTGTGATTATTTTACGAATGAAGGTTCTAAGCTGTGTGAAAAGGCTCGTGAAAGACTAAGTGATCCCCCAAACCGTGTACAGCAGGAGGCAGATGTTACAACGACATTTGAGTTTCATGAGTGTTGTGAAGTGGAGGTAGCAAAAATTGTGAGTGATATGAAATCTAATTCCAGTGGTTTGGATGGTATACCATTAAAGGCTGTAAAAGTAGTGAAGACAAATGTGGTCCCAGTATTGTGCCATCTGATTAATAAATCAATGAAAAAAGGTGTTTTTCCTGAGGCATTAAAAATAGCGAAGTTAATTCCATTGCATAAAAGCGGAAAAAAAGATGAACCGACTAATAAAAGACCAATTTCTATTCTTCCTTTTTTTTCAAAAGTATATGAGAAAGTTGTTTGCTCTAGGTTAAGTAAATATATAGAAAGTAACCAAATCCTAATTAATACCCAATTTGGATTCAGAAAAGGGTTATCCACAGAGCTTGCAACAATTAAGCTAGTTGATTGGATTAATTCAGCATTTGAGTCGGGTCTTATCCCTGCTGCATTATTTCTGGATCTGAAAAAAGCCTTTGATACGATTGACCACCAAAAGTTACTTTTTGAATTACAAAGAATTGGTGTAACTGGTGTGAGCCTTAAGTGGTTTGAGTCTTATCTGTCTGAGCGTAAGCAAGTTGTATCAAATGGCTCAGTGTTGTCTCATCCACTTCCGGTGAAGTGCGGCGTACCCCAGGGATCCATCCTAGGCCCATTGTTGTTTTTAATATTCATCGAACGAATAAAGCTGTATCTGTCACAGGCTGGAATTATCCTATTTGCAGATGATAGCTTATTGCTTGTGGCAGCCCCATCGACTGAACTTCTATTTTGTAAAATGGAAACAGCACTACTGGAGTTTGTCCAGTGGGCCGATTATAATCTTCTTACTTTAAATTATGATAAAAAAATTATATAATATTTTCGAGGATAAGTACCGTTGATACAAATCTGTCGCTGAATGTACATGGAAATAAAATCAATAGAGTTCGGGAAACGAAATATTTAGGGTTCATCATAGATGAGAATTTATCATGGAAGGAGCACGCTAATACCATTTCACTTAAAATATCAAGATCCCTGGGCGTGCTTCACCGCATTAAACATTTAATGTCCGAATAAACTATGAAAACAATTTATTTCGCTATATTTTATCCATACGTGTGCTATGGTTGCTCACTATGGGCAAGTAACTTTATTACGTGTTATAAAAGAATTCAGAAAATACAAAATAAAGCAATAAAACTTCTTTTTCACAATGATGTTAATAATTCGACACCTTCTGAAATTTTCTTGAAAAATAAACTCTTTGATGTTTCAAAAACAAGGGATTATCAAATTAGCATTTTTGTTTACAAATACTTTAATAATTTACTGCCTTCCTCTTTTGCAAATTTTTTTTCTACGAATAGTGATTACCACAATTATGAAACAAGGGGGTGTGGGGATATAGTTCATGAAATCCGGCAAACAACTCGTGCATCGTTCATTATTAGAAATTTTGCTACGAGTGTTTGGAATTCAAGCCCAATTAAAGTCCGTGAGGCCCCGCACCTTGCTGCATTCAAAGCCACAGTGAAAAGGTTCTTCCTCACAAAAGAGTAAGCAAGAGTCAGTCGCTTTCTTTTTTTTTTTTTTTTTTTTCTGTTTAGTATTTGGTTTAGTAATTAGTAATTAGAAATGTATTGTTAGTAGTAGTATTTATTTTTCAGTAGTAGTAGGATTTATTCTTCATTAGTAAATAGATATGAATTTCGTTTTTCGCCTGTTATTTAACAAGTCCCCCGGGACTTTCCCTGCAGGTGATGCAGACAAATGTTACGCGTTGGTTTTATATTAAACATAATCTAATCTAATCTAATCTAATCTATATAAGAAACAACTGAAAGTAGAAGTCTCCAAAGCTGATTCATATTATTTTTTTATATTACAAGTGAAATCAATCTTTAAAGAAAGAAACTGAACTTTCCTTGAGCCAAGGATTAAAGAGCTCTAGCTGATGATAGATGTGCATACTCTATGAATATTCCTTCAGCCCAAGCTGACTGCGAATCATATATTTTGACAGTGCAAAACAGATATGTAAGCCTTATTTTATTAGAGCTATATTTGGCCATTCTTGGCAAGGATTCTGTTCAGGCCCAAGCCACTCAAGCTGGAAAAGGAACTTGTGAAAAAACAACCAAAGATTCTAGCTTGAGTATCTGATTTTGTGAAATTCTTCATGAAAATTGCTTGTAGTTAAAGTAGGTGCTGTGAGTCATTTTGGACATGACTGCTGATTTTTGCTCCTCGGTTAGGTGCTTAAGAGGGTAAAGATTCTTCTGCATTTTTCAAACCAAAGTCAACCAAAATGCCCTTGTGGAATGCTTTTTCAGAAGGAACCGTCACCAGTGAAAGATCTGAATCCTTAAAGAAGCAACTTGACAAGAACTAGAAACCTCAGCCATAGAAGAAAGACTGGTACGCTCCTGAGTTGACAACCTGAAAGTAACCATCATCAACAACACAAGCAACTTCGGGATTCTACATCCTTATTGCTTGCAAGTACAACTTAAGCGATCTGTTTTGCACTGTCAAATACAGGAGGGGTATCCAACCTTGAATTTACACAACCTCATACCTGGCCTAAAAAGAATTGAAGGAAATTTCAATAGAGTCCTAAAAAGGTCCTAACTTTCAAGAAGGAAACCCTGAGTGTTCCAGGACTTGTTTTGGACTGCACAGAAATTTCCTTGTAAGGTTTTCAGGCCATGTCTGAGGTCATATAAATTTGAGGTTGGATACCCCTCCTGTATCATACTATATTATTTCTATGATCCATTTAGCCTCTATTTCCTTGTTAAAAAAAAAAGGCCAACGACATCAGTAACACAGAAACAAACTAAGACACCTTTAGTTCCTTCAAATTTCACTGAGGCTTCCTAAATCAATAAGTGATGGTAGATAAACATGTCATAACATTCAGCATAATATCAACACAGCATTTTGATACAGTTACAAAAAGGTACCTGCACTGTTCACATTTAGGTAACTGTTCAAATAAATATACCTTTACTAGGCTACTGTACGGTGGGTTACAAAGGTAACAGAAGTAAGTTAAGGCATTTAAAAAAGATAAAATCTTAGGTTGCAAGCTGACAATAATTTAAGTCTTCGATTTAGCCTTGTTCCGGTCCTGGCAGCCAAATGCCATTTTATTTAACTGCCTTGTCCGCTTAATGCCATTTTGTTTGTCCTGTCAGCTGACAATTGTCAGTGCCCTTTCAGACAGGATGCCGCTGGGATGCCGTGAGTAACGACATGCTCTTGTAGCAAGTTTCGGTCTTGTCTCAGGTAGATTTCTGGATTGCATTATATTAGCGATGCTTGTCCGCTGAATCATGGAATCATTCACCTGATAAGGCTAAATAAAATGGGTTTAGACCGTGGCAAGGCAGTAACAAGAAGACATGACCAAGACAAGGAGGACTCAAACTGAATGCACCTTTAATTTAAAACCACGGCTAAATGCCTAAAAGTTAGGAGAATCATAAATAGTGTCTGAACTTGAAGGCCCAGACTTCGAAACTGAATTTTATAATAAATTCATGCACAAAATAGATGAAAATCATACTGTACAAGGGAAACTAAAATCTGTCTAGCTTTTCCTCTTTCCATGTTCTGTTAGGCCTAGGCCAGCTTCAGACTAGAGGATTTGTTTTCTTTTTTCACAGATGTGTGAAAGTTTTCGGTATCAACAATGTCCCGGAGTTCTGGATCATCCACAGATTATACTAGATGACGCCCTTGTCATTTCAACAGAATTTAAGAAAATGAAGATCAGGGCCTTAACAGATACACAAATAGTACTTGGATATCGAATTTTTTGGTTTAGTCGAATCATTCTTCGATCATTCTTCTTAATTCTTTTCCTATCTTCTCGGTTTTCGCGTTGCTTTGCTTCGCAGTCCGTTTAGTAGAAACTTGGCAAGTAGTAAGTTTGTTAAAGCTAGCGGCAAAACTTGCGATGACAAGTTGATAATAATTTACTACTCTAACTTTCGCTAGGCTATCTTTCCTAAGGAGGGAAGAAAAGACTATAAGGATTAAACAAAATCAGAAATTTTAAAGATGTTATATCCCATGTCAAGATAGCTCTGTGATAAGGTTATTACTTGATTTTGAAGGGGTATACCCTCAGGGGTCCCTGACGCTTGACCGCATTGCTTGAAAAGAGTGAAAAACAGCTTTATGGCTTGCTTGGAATGACAAAGTGCTTGCTACTAAGTCTGCTGTCACCTTGTGCTTCAGAGTGCCCACCAAGATCTTGCTTGGACTGTTACTGCCCGCTTTATTTTGCCCCCTTGTGTGCATTTCATTTAGTGCTGACTGAGGGCTGCCCCCCTCTGTGTGTAATTGCTTGCTTTGTATTTAGTGTTTTTAGTTGCACTTGGTTTTTGATTTTGGTATAGGCTAGGCAGAGTTTTATACGTTGTTAATTGTATGACTATTCACCCAGTTGTGACAATGGATGTGACCAATGGTAGCCCTGCTACCCCTGACCCTAATATTTGCAGCGTGAGGATTTCCGCCATTGCGGTTGATGGTCCAGGCGAGACCATAAAACCATTGACGTTAGGTAATAGAACAGTTATTGGTAAAAAATTGTTCGAGCACCTACGGAACCATGACTGTCGTGGCCAGTATGGGTCGATGTTGGAAAGACTTGGACCTGATGGTTCAATCATAATAATCGCTGTGAACCAAGAAGTAGCTACTGCGGTTCTTTCCATTTCAGATATAGCGGTTAATGGTTCAAAGGTAAAATTTGTGCTTAGTTCTAACCCAAACCCCACGACAATCAGAAACAGAAAAGGTATTGTTTTCATCCCATCTGACGAAGTTAATGATCTCAATGAACTTATCAGTGAGCTGGAATGTGATGAGAGGATTGAACAGGTCAAGATGGCGTTTAAAAACCCAAGCCCATCTACTGTCCCATTGGTGTGCACGTTTAACCTAGATGTTCAGTTCCCATTGAAGATTTCAGCTTGGGGAGCTAGGTACACAGTGAAGCAGTTTATCCCGCGCGCAATCCAATGCTTCAACTGCCAAGGTTTTGGTCACATGGCCTCAAACTGCCGCAGAGGTAGAAGGTGTCTCCTCTGTAGTGAAAAGCATTCATTCGAGGAATGCCCACAATCAAAGACAGCAAAAGAACAGCAGGCACTCAAGTGCCCCAACTGCAATGGAAACCATGCAGCAAATTTCAAAGAGTGCCCAATACTCCTGGAGAAGAAAGCCATCGTGACATACTCCTTCACTAAAAATGTCCCCATGAGGACTGCTGCTGAGGTTCTGAAGAAAGGACTTCCAGCTCAAACTAGACAGGCAACCCCTGTAAACAGAGACCAATTCCCTCCACTGATTCCCAACGCTCACCCAAACGATGAGTTTGACAGGAAGTATATGACCATGTTTGAAGGCGTCACAAGACAGATCTCAGACTTGACACTCGTCGTCACTTCCCTCTGCAAGTTGGTATCACAGATATTGCCTGCAACCTTCCAAAATGAAGCTGTCAACCTCAACAACATCATAGGTAACATCAATGCAGGTGGACCCAGCTCCTCTACATCTGCAGGTCCAGCTGTAGTTGGAAGCCCGGGCAAAACTGAAAGGAAAAGGAAAGTTAAGGATCCTGCAGCTAGCCCCGAAGGTGTCGTAGCCCCGATCCAGAGGCCTAGGTTAGCCCCCCCAGTTAGCAAGAATGATTAATTCCCTTTTAATTTTCCAGTTGAACGTCCGGGGATTTAACCAAACTAAAAGAAAAGAACTGCAAAATGTTTTAGTCCGGTACACACCTGATATTTTCCTACTTCAAGAAACATTTTTAAAACCTGAAATTGCTGTGCATGGTTTCAAAGGGTACCAAATCTGCCGTTGGGACAGAGTCGGCACAACAGGAGGCGGCCTTGTGACCCTTGTTAAAAACGAGCTCGCTTTCAGAACAAAAGACCCTAGCCCAAGTGGTGAAATGGAGGTTGGAATAGTTGATGTGAAACTATCTGGTAGTGATAAATGGATCAGCATAGCTAATTGTTATGCCCCTAAGACAAGTAATTTCAGTTTGAATCAATTCAAGATGGTTGTAAATGCGTGTGGCCCCATGAAGATAATCAGTGGGGACTTCAACCTCCACCACAAAATGTGGGACTCTGCTTCTCCTGAAGATGCCATTGCAACTCCTTTGACTGACTACATCCTGGAGCCTGAAAACAAGATATCCCTCATCACTCCAAAAAATTTGAACACACGCTTGAACTCACAGACAGGAAGATACTCAACCATTGACCTCACCTTCACTTCTTCAAATATTGCCAACAGTGTGGACATCCACAAACCCTGCGACTTCAACTCAGACCACGAAATCATCTCCCTGAAGCTGGACATCAACCCTTCAAGAGCGGAATATCACCCACTGAAATTTTGGAAATTCCAGGATAATCTCTGGAGTGATTGGAAAAAAGACTTAGAGGTCATGGCTTCAAAAATCAACACAAGTGAAGAGTCAGTCCAATCGCTAACCAGCATAATCACTTCTACGATCATCACTACATCAGAGAAGATATTTGGATACAAACAACCACACCCCAAAAGACAAAACTCTACCCCAGGATGGAACAACAAATGCCAGAAAGCCCACCTTGAGAAAAAAAAAGCAAAAAGTAAATTTTCACGATACCCTACAACTGAAAACAAAATCCTTCTGAACCAAAAGACGGCGGAATTCAAGAAGACACTCAAATCCGAGACCCAGGAAGGGTGGAAAAGACTTATTGAGGACAAATTTGGTCACAATACCCCTGTTCGAGATTTGTGGAGAAACTTTCAGCTTTTTTCAGGTAAGAAAAGAAGACACCCCGTTCCTGCTTAAGTACAGATGGGAAGCAGGACAGAGTCTTCAACGGATGGAAAACTTAATCTTTTCTTAGAGAAGTTTTTGAAAGGTGAGACACCCCTGAATAACATGCCTCACCAACACCCTCAAAATACAAATAACCCTACCCCTTTTTCCCCCTTTTGTTCCCAAGAAGTCAAGGATACACTTTCAAAGCTCCGGCCTGGTGCAACTGGACCCGATGGAATACACAATTTGATGTTGAAAAATCTGCCAGATGTTTTTATCGATCTGTTGACGGAGCTGTTTAACAGATCAGTTACAGAGTCCTCAATACCGTCTGAGTGGAAAAGGGCAACAGTTGTTCCCCTACTGAAGGCAGGAAAAGACCCCAAGCTTGTTGATTCATACCGCCCCATAGCCCTCACCTCATGCGTTGCAAAACTAATTGAGAGGATCATTAAAGGAAGGATTCTAACCCCTTTATCAGATCACATCCAAATTGAACAACTTGGTTTTCTTCCAGGAAGGAGTACTACAGATGCCCTAGTTAGACTAGAGAACCTGATAAAACAAAGTTTTAAAAATGGAAAAGCAGTCCATGTTATATTTTTAGATATGGATTCTGCTTTTGATAGGGTAGATATAGGACAGTTAGTGGAAAAGTTGTCAGTACTAGGCCTACCAGATTTATTGTTAAAATGGATCCATATATTTTTGACAGGTAGGGAAGTTCAGTCCTCTTTGGGGGGTCTTCATTCAGAGTTTAAGAAAAAAGTTTACGATGTTGGACTCCCCCAAGGGGCTGTCCTAAGCCCCCTACTTTTTTCTGTTTATTGTAAAGATATAAGCCTAGAGAATGTACTAGGGGCAAAGTTGTTTTTGTACGCGGACGATATTGCCATTGCAGTTGTTGGGAGAGACCCTGCGTGCTTGCAGGCTGCCTCCCAGAAGGCAGTGGACACATTGGCGATTTGGGCAAGTATGAATAATATGGTATTTTCAAGTAGGAAGTCAGTCAGCGTATTTTTCCACAAACTGCCAAACCTAAACCACTTTGAACCTGTGGTAAAACTGAATGGGAATGGCATATTGGTTGCTGAACACACACGATTTTTAGGAGTGGTATTTGACCAGAAACTCACGTGGAAACCACACCTGGATGAGCTGATTGGAAGCCTAAAACAACGACAAAACTTTGTAAATGCTCTCTGCCTTGGTAGAAGAGGAGCCCCAACAGCATTTGCTTCAACAATTGTTAAGTCAGTTGTCATATCTAAGATCGATTACGGATCTTTTATTTATGGATCTGCCAAGAAATGTCTCTTGAAGAAGCTCGACACAACCCTTCATGCAATTTTACGGAGAGCCCTCGGTTGCTTAAAATCAACACCAATTGCTGCAATGTACTGCGAACTTGGCATCCAGTCCCTTCACACTAGAAGGAGATACCTCCTCGCAAGATATTTCACAAAGAAGATTAAAGCGAAAGGACACATTATTCATGAAGAAATTGTTAGCTGCCACAATCCCGATATCCGCTTCAAACCACACGAGACACCTTCTTTCCAAAGATTCCTTGGCCTGCCTGGTGTAGAAGAGTTTATGGACAATGGAAAACTAACTGTCGAATTAGATGACGATACCTCTAGAGCTTCCAGAGGAATCGGCAAATTGGTCGTCCCAAAGATTAGCACCTCAAAAGGAGAAGGACACCCTATGTTGATGAAACTAATCTTCCTTGCAAAAATTGCAGATTACCAAGATTACACTCAGGTATACACAGATGGATCGAAGATGGAAAAAACATGCAGTTGCGCAGTCGTCATACCAACCCTGAGTTTAACTCTCTCTTACCGTCTACCCCCGGAACTGACGATTTTTTCAGCAGAACTGATGGCAATCAAGTTTGCTCTCCAGGCACTATCGAGACAAACCAATGACCAGCATCGGAAGTACATTATCTGCTCTGACTCACTATCAGCCCTGAGTTACCTTTCACGTCAGCAAAGTCCAGCCCGAAACGTTGCCCTTCAGATCGAAAATTTGATTACAAAATTGGAAAGGAAAGGTATCTCAGTACTATTTGTTTGGGTCCCTGCTCACTGTGGAGTTGCAGGTAATGAATTAGCGGATACAGCCGCGAAAGCTGCTTCTCATCTGGACGTCACCACGTTTGCTCACATGACCAGCCCTGAACTTCTGTCATCAATAAGTACACACATTTTTGATGAGGAAAAGGCTTGGCTCCGCCTGTCCCACTCTCAACTCCTGGATTTATATGATTATAAACAGCCATCAAAAGAGATGTACCTCCCCTCCCGACTCCTTTCAACGTGCCTGTTTCGCCTCAGAAGTGGCCATGCAAAAACAAAATCCACCCTTTTTCGATGGAAATTTGTCCCTTCCCCAAATTGTGATATTTGCGGAGTGTATGAAGATATCCGCCACATTATTTTCAGTTGTAGGAAATACCACAAGGAGAGAGAAGTATTAAGAAAAAGTTGCGAGAAGTCATTCCAAGCGTTCACAATGCGTGCCGTTCTGGGCCACCACACGTCCCCGCTTTGGGCTAGAAAACTAAGCACAAATTTTCTGGGTAGATTCGTTCATGCTACTGGTTTGGTTCACTCCCTGTAATTTAAATTTGTTTTATTTTTACTGATTTTTATTTTTGGTTTGTTATGGTTTTGGCGGGTGCTAGAATCAGTTTGTTTATTAATAGAGAAGATTATAATTGTTAGATAGTAATATACAATAAGGTATTGGTTTGATGTATTTTAATGCAAATAGATTGAATGAAGTTAGTTAAAGAGGATAGTGTTTTAATATGAAATAGAAAAAAAAAAAAAAAAAAAAAAGGGAAAAAAAAAGTACACCCTTTTAGAGATGGGAGAAAAAAAAGAGAAATAATTCCCATAGAAAAGATGAAGGACTGAGAAATAATATGTGATTTGTTGTATTTTAGAGTTGTAATTTTTTTGTTTTATGAATTGACATGCTCACGACAAAGTGCACGTTTTGACATATTTGTTTTTATGACGCAGGTATTTGCCGCAGCAACACAACCCCAACCAACCAGCAAGACAAGTGATATACATAAGACGAAATCAGTGAAAATATTCGAGTGATACCCAAGCAAGTTAGTGAATATAAAGCTCTGCAAGAACGAGTGATACGAACGCATATGACCTTTCGGTCGAACGCGTCAAACCCCAAACAACAACAACAACAACATCTTTCCTAAAATTTGGTTACTAGCCTAGAATAGCCATTGCCCAGGCTACGTTAGTCAGGTATAGGAGTCATTTGTGATTTAAAAAATAGAAATCGTAGGAACCTCAGACAAATTGGGGGTACAGTTTTGGCAAAGCCTTTGCATGTTAAGTTAAGCTGAGGTGTTGTTAACATAAAATCATAAACAGGCTAATCTAGGCTTAGAAGATATGACAGCTGAGTTCATTGCTAAGTTCCTTAGGCAATTGCTTCTTAACATACAGTATGGTTATCCCTGGGTTCTCGAACCTTGAAATAAGTAACCTGGAAATTGTCTGCCAAAATGTTTAGTTTGGATAAAATTCTTAACCTGTTTTACTAGGCTATTTCAAAGTAGCAATGATTGAATGCACTAATCAGATGTATCAGCTGAAATAGCTGAAATCTGCTCCTGTGGCTGTCTGCCGTACCTGTCAATGATCCTCTTCCGGTTGTACAGGATACCTTGCTATTTCTGCCACCCCCTGTGAATGAAATATATGCATGCAATTCTCACTGTATCTTTCCAGCCTCTGCACTTACCAAATCATTGAAATTTCGGCCTTAAATTGTTTTTTTTTCATTGAACTAAGCCGCAGTGTTGCCAAATGCCTTTGACACACCTGCTGACAGGGGCGTCACTATGGGGGGGGAGGGGGGGAATCCACCCCTAAAGGTCCTGAGAAAGTACTTTGATCGGGCGAAGCCCGGCGAAAGTTAACTTGTTTGTCGGCAAACACAGACAAAATTATATTTTGTATGCTTTTTATCAGGCATCGGTTGATTCGTCGGCACATCGGGTGTTTTTATATGCAAGAAATAAAATCCTGCAAATGTTTGTCGGGCAAAACACTGAAGAAATCAAATTCTGCATGGTTTTGTAGCGCCCTTGTATTCCCGTTGGCACATCGGGTTCTTTTTATACTGGAGGAATCCAGAAGAAATAAAAACAAATTAAGTTTTTTTCGGGCGTCGGTCGACTCGTCGGCACATAGGGTTCTTTTTATTCGCAAGAAATGAAATCCTGCAAACATTTCTCAGGCAAAGCACTGGAGAAATCGAATTCTGTATGCTTTTGTCGTGCCTCGGTTCGTCGCCATATCGGGTTCTTATACATAAGAACTCCAGAAGAAATAGTTTGTTTATGCTTTTGTCGGGCATCGGTCGACTCGTTGGCACATCGGGTTCTACTTATACGTAAGAAATCAAACCGGACGTCCCCCCCCCCCCCAAAGGTAAAAGGCTAGTGACGCCCCTGCCTGCTGACCATGGCAAAATTGTTTGTGCATTAGCTTCTGTTTCCAGTTTTCTTTTGCAGATTCATTTGCTCTATCTGGTTAACCCAGTTAAGCTTGAGTGTGACTATTTGTGCCAGTGTTTTTTTGTCACATGCATTGCATCTTTTCGACTTTGTTTCGTGCCAGTCAGTTCTTGTGAGGAAATAAAAGTAGGTGGATTACATTTGATATCAATAATTTGGCCATGATAGATCTATTTTGGTGTTCTACATGTGATCCTTGTGATTTAGTCTTTATTTACACAAGTTTACTACACCAGGGGTGGTGCAATTAGCAAGGTATCCTGTACTTGCAGGTTTGTTCTTTTAGCTGCTGCTTGAAGAGGACCCTTGCCATTAAGTAGTGAAATATTGGTGTGTGTAAGTCTCAGTTATCTCTGTGTAGTGCAGTTAACCATGGTTTGTTGTAACCTGGGGCTGAAACAATACTGTTGTAAAATACTGTAGCAGGGTGTTTTTTTCTGTTAAATTCTTGGGCAGCTCCCTTGTCAAAGGTAAGGACAAAGACCATTGCCGATTAAGTCCGAAATATTTTCTGAAATAAATGATCTCAGCTGATTTGTCTGTTCACTGCAATTAGCCATGATCTTCAGTACTGAAATACTGATAAATATTCCTTCAGTCCAAGCTGACTGCAAATCATATTTGATAGCCTAGTGCTCAACAGATACGTCAGCTGAATTTTATTAGAGCTATATTTAGGCCCTTCTTGGCAAGGGTCCTCGTCAGGCTCAAAGCCGCCCAAGTTGGAAAAATGAACTTTTGGAAAAAGTTCTTCTTTTTTGTGGAAAAACTTATTTCACAAGTTTGTTTTTCCAACTTGAGCACCTTTGAGCCTGAAGAGGACCCTTGCCAAGAAGGGCCAAATAGCTCTAATAATGTTCAGCTGATATATCCGTTTTGCACTATCTAAAAAGAAAAATACTGAACTAATGTTTCTTACAAATATAAACTTGGCTTCTTTTTTGTTTCATCTTGAACAGCTTAACATTTTACATGTGCCTATGATTAACTTTCTTTTGCATCTCTTTAAGAATAATAATGAACTGAACCTTGTGCATCTCTTTAAAGAATAATAATGAACTTAACAATGAACTATACCTTATGTGAGGGGGGATTGATGCCCATATGTTATACCTTGGTACCGTACCAGAGGCCCTTTCTCTCAGATTATAGTGTTAAAGAACAAAAAAAGCAGAATCGTAGTCAAAAATATTCCTGTTAGAGTGTATCAGTAGATCACAAATTTAAATACATGTGGTCTTAGGAACACCTGTTGTGTTATCATTTTCGTATGTAAGGTAATAACTGCTATGGTGAAAAAGTAGCTCAAAATATATAATCTGACATCAATCTCCAGTAGGCTGAAGAGCTAGCAATTCAGTTCCGAATTCTGGGTTTAATGCGCTTCTGGGCAGTCTTAGGAGAGCTAGGGCATCTCCAAGATGGAACAGTAAGAGTTATCAAGAAAATCATAATAGAAATTAACATACTCCATAGGTTAATCCAAATAATCACACTCGTTTCTGGGATAAGCAGTTAAAACTTCAATAGGTTTTTGTTAATCAGCATAGGCTACCTGGTGTCCTGAACTTTCTCTGTCTAGTTAATATTCAAATTGTCTTACTGAATTCTGCTGGATTCATGTATTCCTACTTATCAAACAAATTGTATGCCTACATTTATTGTGGTGAATTTGTTGGGGTGAGACGGTTTATTGTTCTGTGACTTTTCCTGATATTTGGAAGTTGAGTTGATTTCTGAAGTAGGTTTCAAGTTTTCAAGCCAGATCGGGTTTTTTAACGACTGGCCGAAAGCATTGGGGGGGGGGGCGTCCCCCCCCCCCAGTCGTGACGATCAAATAAGCTTCGACCCTTACAAAGCTCCATGGCCCGTTACATAGGGGTTAATTCCAAAATAGTCAACAAATAAACGAGTCTCTCACTATTAAAATAAAACAAAGAAAGAACAATTGAAGAGTTTGTTTTATTTTTACTACCGCTACATTGTCCAAATTCACCTCCAGGTCCACGTTGATCTCCCACAATCATATAAAATCAAATAATAAATGGCATTTGTTGCTTTTAAGACCTATTAAGTACCAGTAATATCTAGCATGGGGTGAGATTAGATGAAAAGAGCTGTGCTGTTCCTAAGCCTAAAGCTGTTTGTTTTCCTAGAAATGGCGACCAAAAAAGGCAAAGCAATAACCAAGAAGCAAGTTGAGAATAGTGATGGTTCTGGAGCAGAGAGTGACACAGAAGCCCCAACGAAAGCCAAGGCTTCAGCTTTTGCTCTTCTCATGGATGACTCTGACGCCTCAGCGTCTAACTCAGAAGACATGAGTGATGATGAAGTTAAGCCAGTGAAGAAAGCCCCTGCTCCGAAGAAGGAGCCATCAAAGCCAGAACCGAAGAAAGGAAAGAAAAAGAAGAAAGATGATGGTGAAGAGGACTTGGACAAGATGCTAGCAGAGCTAGAGCTTGAATACAAAGGTGAGATCCTTTTTGAGATAAAATCCAGAAATGTAGAGCCACCAGTTGCATTTTTGATCCGAATTCTCGTCGCGATTCTCCTCCGAATTCTCCTATTTCGCGTTTTTGGACTATTCAGTTGAAGTGAATTCGTTGTTGTCAGAATCGAGAACAGGGAAAGCCTCGCAATGCTGAAGGATCGAGAAGTTGCTCCGATGATAAATTCTCGATTCTCCTCTCTGCGTTCTCCTCCCTGATTTGTCAACATGGTGCGGGTGTTTAATATGCATAAACACGTATACCGGATTGCGGACGATCTGCAAAATTAGTGTTTTTGTCAAAAGCGAGAATGGATAAGTCTAGAGGAGCAAAACGGTAATTTGTACGAGAATCGAGAATTCGGAACGGAGAATTCGTATCAAAAACGCAACTACTGTGTCCGACTTTTATGTCGGTCCCTTTCGGCCTTTCTGCGTACTAGAGTAATGTCGTTGCCGCGATTGGTGGATTCTCTTCTCAAGGGTGACGTCGCTTAGGGCTTTTTAAGAGATTGTGCTTGATCTCCTTCGGGACTGTCCTTGAGCGGATGGAGTTGGGAACACACAAGTTGTTGAGTTGCGATGTATTCGGGCTAATACTTCTGCACTGGAACACGATATTTTGTAGGGTTTCGCCATCTGCTCTGCACTAGGTGATGGACAGAATTCAATTTGAACAGCGTTTTATGCAGTACTGCTGACTCTGTTTTGAGTCTGTATTAACGAACGGACCGTACAGTGCTACCTGTCTCTGGACGGCGAGGCTACTTTCATTTTGGGATCCCAGAATGAAAGTGGAGGATAAATATTCCTTCAACCCAAGCAGACTGTGAATCATACTTGACAGTGCAAAACGGATACGTCAGCTTAATTTTATTAGAGCTATCTTGGCCCTTCTTGACAAGGGTCCTCTTCAGGCTCAAGCCGCTCAAACTGGAAAATGAACTTGCTTACTGTCAATTAAGTGGGGGACGAGCAAAAAAAAAAATTATCAGGTAATGAGATAGTCCGTTTAGGGGTAAGAAGACATGCTGAACATTGATATGAAAATTGTTTTCTCGGCAGACAACTAGTTCGCCCGGAATCTGGAGAAAGTCGGAATTTTTTTAAAAGTTAAACGTTGAATCTGAAGTGGATTTAGGAGTAAGAAGACATGCTGAATCCGTATATGATAATCATTTTCTATCCGGACATATAGTCTGCCCGGAATCCGGCTGAAACCGGAACATTTTTAAGTAAAGTAAAGTGAAAGTTTTATCTGAAGTTGATTAGAGCTTCGATGTGGTGGTAAGGTGGCATGCTAAATTCGTATATGAAAATTATTTTCTCGCCGGACAAATAGTTCGCCCGGAATCCGGCCCAGAACCTGAAAATTTGTTAAAAGTTAAAGTTTTAGCTGAAGTTGATTGGAGGTTCGATTCAGGGGTAAGGAGATGTGCTGAATTCGCTTTTCAGCTTTACCTTTTCTTTTTGCCAGACAAGTAGTTATACTGGGTTCGGCCGAAACCGGAAATTTTGCAGAAGTAGCCTAAGGCAAGACGCTTTGATCCGTTTCTTGTACTTACTCCTTCTCCATTCTTTATAGAGCTTCGAAGCTGTGGAATAAACTAAGCAAAGGTATTAAGGAAGTAGGTAACTTTAACCAATTTAAGTCTGATTTACATACGGAGTTGCTCGGCAGGTATACCTTCGAAACTGATTGAAGAAAAAAAATTTCAGGTTTGGTTTTTTGTAAGATTTGTATAAATTTTTTTTGTTGTGTTTTGTTGTTTCGGGGTCACGTAAGGTAATGTTTTTCATTAATGTTTTTGTTTTGTTTTGGTATCAGTACATGGTCTCATTCTCCATACTCTCTCTTCTCTTCTTTTTTTTCTTACGAGTTAGCACAGCCTCGCAAGCCCCGCTTTTGTTGTGCTATGGAAAACAAAATGTTTATTTTCAATAAAACTGTTCTGCTACTACTACTACTTGTAACGGGATCAGACGATTGCCGCCTCACCCGGCGTCCATGAGTTGCCGAACGCTGGTGTCCCAGTTGCCTCTATCTTGCGCCATCTCCTGGGCGAAATCTACCCCAGCACTTGTCCCATCTTCTGCCGAAGCGGCGGAAACCGCCTATAGGCTCAAGGTCCTTTTTGACAGTTGACCACCCGGTCTCCTTCGCCAAGAGGGAAGGTGTTCTGCTAGGAGAACTTGTTTTCCTAGGCGGTCATTTGGGCTCCGGTGGACGTGACCAAGCCAACGTAGGCGACGGGTTTTGATGACGGCTGTGGCTCTTTCTATATTCGTACAGCGACGGAGGACTTCAGCGTTTGATCTGTTTTGCCAAAGTTAGATACGACATATAGGGATAAACCTACATGCTGAATCGATATCTGAGCTTGGTTTCTCCGAGTATTAGCCATTGGCCTTATTCTGTTTTTAAATCTGAATATTGCAAATTTTCAAGGAGTCTGGCGAAGCCCGGATATCCACTCTAGACCCAGTTGTCTGGATCATATATTAATTTTTTGGGATCCACCGAAACCTTTGGTCTTGTTAGTTGAGTGTTCATTTATGAACATTCCACTCTCGCGAGCGCTGTAGCAGCTTTCGATTTTCGGTTCCCAGTTTTCACCGTTTTTGGGATCCCAAAACGTAAGTCTGTCACCGAGATAGTTCTCGAAGGGTTGAGATTTTTTTTTGTCAAACTTGATGTGAGGATCCATTGGGTCGAAGTACAGGTCAAGTTCGTTGATGGGTCCTTTACCCAGGTGTGGGGGAGCAGGTTTTAATTAAGGGATGGGAAAAAAAATTTCAAGCTGATGTGAGATTCGATTTATGCGTAAGGAGACATGCTGAAACCAGAACTGAACTTCATTTTCTCAACGGTTTAGCCGGGATCCGGAAAAAGGAAATTCCGTAAAAGTATAAAAGTCTTATGTGAAGTTGAATGAAAGTTTGATACAGAGGTACAGAGACATGCTGGATCTGTATTTCATTTGTCTTTATCGTCGGCCAAGTACCTTGCCCGAATCCGGCGGAAACCGGAAAACTGATAAGAGTGAAAGTCTTATCTTTAAGTTGATTAGAGGTTAAACATTGCTCGATTTAGTGGTAAGAATACATCCTGAATCTATATTTGAACTTTATGTTCCCGTCGGACAAGTAGACTGACCGGAACCTTACGAAAACCGGAAATTCGGTAGGAGTAACGTTTATTCCGAAGTCGATCGGAACGTCTTTATAGGAGCCAGAATACAAGCTGAATCCATGTGTGAACCTGAGTTTTCTCGCTAGATAATTAGTTCATCCGGAATCCGGCAGAAACCGGAAATTTGATAGAAGTAAACAAATTATTGAAGTCGATCGAAGTGTCGATAAAATTGAGGCTTTCAAGCTGTGCCATAGCATGTACGACAACCTGAATGCTGAAGATGTTTTGATCTTCAACCAGAACGATCTTCGTGGCCACAGCCTAAAAATCACTGCTGAGAGATTCCACAAGGACATTGGGAAATGGTGTTTCAAGAATCGTATAGCTGCTCACTGGGATAGCCTTCCGGAGGAAACGGCCAATTGCCAGTCAATTCACATGTTTAAGAGTCATATCGACAGAATCTTTCAGGAAGAAATGTTTAAACTTAACAGTTTTCAGCGAATTTTCTAGGGGCTTTGTGGCCTGATATTTTTAGCAATATATTATTATTATTAGTAGTATATGTTGAATCAAAATATGAGCTTTATTTCCTCATCGGACAAGTAGTTTGACCGGAGTACAGTAGAGGTATGCTAATTTGAACACTTGTTTAACTGTTCCACTTCCTTGGCTTTCTTACTTGCATATACAGAAGTAAAATGGAAAAGAAAAATAACAAACTTGATATCAGCTAACAGCGAACTATTTCAGGGTTATCTTGGCACAAACTTGAAGCAGAAATTCAATTAAATTTCTTTGATTTTGCATTTATTAAAAGGTCCTTCCTCTTTTGAACTCGTCTCCATTGAAGGTGCGTTCCTCCCGGCAAACTTTTCAAATTATAAAAAACAAAACAGAGGTGTCAGCTGAGTCACTTTCATAAGTGAATGCTGAATTAGCAAAATATTCAAAAATTCAAAAAGTGACAAAAGCGTGAGTGATTATTACTAGTATTTATAGGAAAAAATGCCTGGTTTGGGTTTTAGTTTTGTCTTCGGCGATCGTTCACTGTTAGCATACGTTCACATAAGCATACCTCTACTGTACGACCAAAACCGGAAATTTCTAAAATTCTCATGTCGATACAAACTGATTGGATGGGGCAGGGTAGGTGTACCCAGAAAGGACATGGTGAATGAGGATATGCTGTTTACTCTCGCCTCTGATGGACAGTCCTGTCGGAATCTAGTCAAAACAGGATTTGTTCGAATAAGAGGATTCGAACAAATCCTGAAGATGATATCCTGAAGATGAAGATGATATGCTGAAAGTTGATATTCTGAAGATGAAGATGATATGCTTTTAGCTGGAAAGTATGAATTAGTGGCTGTTGTTCAGTGGTTTGTTACAAGGATATCAAATGTATACGGGTTTGGCAGAACCTGATTATCTGTATCAAAAAGATCGACACAAATATTCCCTTTGGGATCCCATCGAAGCCTTCTTTTCAGTTATTCAAGTACGTCAAGTATTTATTTATGTGTTAAAGAGCACTGGAGAGGCCTAAAAGGAAAAGAATCTTGTGTAGGCTCTGTTGAGCTCAATACTCGTAACCATGAAAGGGATCGAGTTGAAACTTTTTATACTTGTGGGCACTGGAGTCTAGTTGTGCCTTTTGAGGGTTCCAACTCTCCCACCCACCCGGTTCAGGGCAATTGGGTCCAGATTGGTCAGTGTCTTAAAATCGCAACTTAACTATAGTTGGAGGTAGAACGATAAAATACCTTGAACCTAGGGATGGGAAGGGATCTCTCGAGTTGCACCTCCCCCATCCTCCCCATTCATTGGCAACCGACCCGAATTTCCCGACGACTTAAGGTCGTAACTTGGCCGCAGTTGGAATCAAGACTAAGAAATTTCTTGTACCTGTAGATCCCAAAGTTGGGAAGAGACTTTTTGAGTTTATTTTATTTATTTGCTTATTCATATTTCCCCCACCCTCTCATTGACAACTGGGACCAGATTTGCCGCGTGTTAAGTTCGTGAACTATTCATCAGAATTTATCAAATCTAGTTTTTGTTTTGTTTTTTATAACATTGGAGCCTATTTCAGTGTTAGGCTATGTTAGGCTAGCGCTACCCGATATTTAACAAGTTGACATTTGAAATATTATTGCCTTTGTCTTTTGTTGGGCTTACTTGTTGCAGTTATTGCAGTTATAATCATACGATACGTGTTACGTATTGCGCGCGAAGTATTTGCGTTTTCTTTTAACACAACGTGTTTTTTAGTGTTGAAGATAATTTTCATAAACCACATTGGCCTGAGATATCACGAACAATCAACGAAGAAACCAACGAAAATGGAGTTTGTAGGGGTTCAGTATATTCGTTGGCCTTTACAAACCCCATTTTCGTTTGTTTCTTCGTTGATTTCTAGTGATTTTCGCGTTGAAGGTTGAATCTGAGAAGGGTTATTTTGAGACTTTGAAGTTTAATGTGTTAGAGCAAGACATACCAGCGGAGTGCATTTCAAGATTGAGGAAAGTAAAGCCTTTAGCAAATGAAACACTACTTATACCGAGTTAAACTTCTTTATTTATTTAACTTTGACTACGGCTTCTAGAGCCATCATACATACAACACTTAAAAACAACAACAAAATACACTCTAAGATTGCGAGCCTTACGCGTATAGTTCGCGGTTCCAAACTTACCACGCAGGCAATGTCAGTCTCATATGGGGACTCGAAAGAATCACGAGCTTGGCCTTTCGAGAGCAAAGAGTTCGGGTCTGGAGAAGAAAGATAGCCCGACGCCGAAGTTCCCCGAAAGAAGGAAGGCCCTCACCGACAAACATGTCAGACGCACTATAGTTCCATGCAAGTCCGTGCAGCCACCGGAACGAGTTGTTATATAGAACCCGAAATGTATCTAGACACTTAAAGCATTGTCCTAATTGGTGTAATAAGGTGTATTACCGCGTATAAGACTTATTACAGATTCCTCATTTCCTCGGAGCGCGCTGTAATAAGGTGAATAAGGAGAATAGACTAGCGTTCTATTCTGGCTTATGCAGGGCCAATCAGATCGCTTGGTTGGTTCGCCAGCGGGCCGAGGAGAGGCGCAGCGTCGTCAGGGTTGCCAAGGAAAGCACAACAGTTCTACTTTGTTGGAAGCTAAAGAAACAACGTTTCTTAACAAAAACACGTTTTTGTTCTATTACGACGGCTTTTCGTCAGTTCGAGGACCAATGCCGTCCATCCGTTATTTTAATAGCTTTTTTACAGTATAATTTGCGTTATATTGTACTCGTGTACTTCAAGTAGTACCAAGAACCTTTTTGGATATTTTTAGAGCTAGAAAAATTGTATTACCTTGGCAACACCGGAAGCCGCATTGATAAGAACCTCTTGGGTTGTATTTGAACAGGCGTGTGTGTTAAGACGTAGACATCGCGTATAGCGCTATTCACCTTATTACACCTATTAGGACAATGCTTAACTCTCGTGTTACACACCAGTAGCAAACAGTACAGCGGAGTACAGTAAGCTCTGAAAGAAAGGTCTTAACAGAAGCCTCGCATCTACCAGACCTCCGAATTAATATATTAGCCCTCACAGACGGTTATCTGGAGAGCGCAGCAACATGAGGCTCATCAGACATAGGAGGTATAAAAGTAAAGCCCAAATACTTGAAGTTTTCAGAAAAAACTAGTACCTCACCAGACAAAACAACATCGGGGATGTAACGTAGTTGAAGACTTTTCGGGATAAACGCAATACAAACCGTCTTTTTCTGTTGAAAAGAATATCATTTGCTGTCGCAAATTCATCACACACTTAAAGAAGCTTATTGAGCGCGAATACTGTGGGGTAACTCTCGTCTGCAAGTATAATAATAATCATAATATATTCGCAAATTGGATGGCAGGCTGTTAAAGTCTTTGATTCATGTAGGCCGAGAAGGTGGGACACCATCATTTTTCAATGGGTCGGATTTTTACGAACACACTGTTACCTTTGTTTCCCCCAGAATCCTCACGGTAGCCAACGTTATCCACAAATTACTTGAACACAATTCACTCCTGAACGCCAATCCGCCATTGCCAATTAACTATTCATTGATCTCCTGACCGTGGTGAAAAGATTACTAGAGCCTTCGAGAAGATCGGGTGGCGTGTAAGAGGATTAAAACAACTAAAGTTGCGTTTTTTTATGTAGTTTCGGCGTAGTTTCGCTTAAAAGCCGTTTTATTTGTCCATTCCATTTGCTGTAGTTTCGAACCTGAAACTACGGAGCCAAATTACAAACTACCTAGCCGACGTAGTTTGGTGTAGTTTGACTTTTCGGAAACAAGAACTCAATAAAACGCAACTAAGACAAAACAAGAGCCAAACTACAAACTTTTACGAAACAAAAGTGAATCCAATAAAACGCAACCTAAGTATATCACCATGTGGACGTTTAGATACGTTGGAAGAACAAATAATCGGGCAGGTTGACATTTTTCGGTCTCGGAAGCTGAATATTATTTAGCTCAGTTTCAGAATCTTCAAGAAATCATTATAACGAATTTAGTATAATTTACGGTGTTCGTTTATTGTGATCTAGTTTACATCCTTAATTCTTTGGACTAGGAAAAAACAGAAAACAAAGTAGCCTACTTAAAGAAATAGATAATGCAAATAATTAGTTCAATTTTTCTACACATTTTCCATATGCCTGCTACAATAAAAACGTTTTGTTGGATCTAAAGTTAAACTATGATTACATCCTCCCCATGTCGGGCGCTTCTAACCCGTGCCGCTAGATGACGCAGCGGTCAGGTCGAGTCGTGGCTTCATCTTGGGTCTTGGGTGGGGCGGTTCTAGACGTTGCAAGTGCTAGAATGCTTATGATGCAACTCCTTTAAGCCTCTACAACGATTTGACGATAGATTTGGTGATGGGTAAATGAGTACTTAGCAGTCTTGGAGCCAATGTCCTATATTTTTGTTTTAGGTGGTAAACCTGCTGCTCAAGCTGCGGATGCATCAGAAACTGTAGAAGATTCGAAGAAAAAAGATAAAAAGAAGAAGAAGAAAGGCAAGGAAGATTCAGTGGAAAAGGTAACTGGTCATGAGCGATGTCCATGTATAACTGTTGTAGAATTTTGTCGTTATTGCCTCATGACCTTTCGAAAGAATTTGACCTGAACTGACCTGAGTCAACTACTCAGCCTATGATTCCCCCCCCCCACCACACTTACTGCCACGTCAATAAGACATAGCTGACTGTCAGTAAAAAGATTTGTAACCTTTTTTGTTCATCAAACCCAGCCCAAGTTTGAAAACAATAAGTAAAACCCGGGAAACAAGTACGATTCCATCGGTGAACTCGCAGTATATGTTCTGGGATTTTACCGCAAGCAGAGCAAAATAACACTAAGGAGTAGCATCAAGACCTAAGCTTTCCTTGCCTCGCAAACGGGCCATACTCATAGCGACGCCCACTGCGCTTGCGACATTTAAAGGGAGACAAACTTGTGGGTTTAGCAATTTCTAGTAAAGATAAGATGCGGTGTGCACACAAGAAACAGGGAGGCTGTATCTTTTTTTTTTAAGTCTTGGTGCTACTCCCTAGTGTTATTTTTTCCGTACTGCAAGCCAAGAAAAACAATAATTGGGAGCTCTACACGCTCTGTAAATTCAGAATTTCCCTTTATCATGCCTCGTATTTGCATTATTTGTGCAACGTGAGACATCTGAGACAACAGAGGCGAAAGCCTTTTTTACTGCAGTTATATTATTATTATTATTATTATCTGTATGCTACAATCTGTGTCCATACGCTCCCAGTATATGTCTACTTATTGATGAAAGTGCAGATTATCCGTGCGTGAAAACCTAATCGTCTGTCTGCGAAAAAAGTTTCGAGGTTTTTGTTTCGCTGTAGCCAGCTGTCAACTGTGACAGACTTCCTAATCCCTCAGAATTTAGTTGTTGGAGCTTGTAGAGTTTTTATATTTTAGGACTTACAAATTCCATAAAAAAAGGAAAGTTAGGCTGCAGCAAGATTTAGTGTTTTGCACAATTATTCCCTTTATTCCTTTCAGTTAATGCTTAGCAGTTCTCTTCCATATCTTTAAAGAGTAAAATCTTATGTATTATTTATTATCTGAATACGGTCCGTTCTTTGTTTGCAGGCTAAGCATTCAAGTGGCATATTCGAGATTTTTCTATGCCTTACTCACAAGTACTCATACTCAATACCTTGACAGAAACCCTTGCCGAGTCGCATTGCGATGGACCTCGGGTCGTTACTTCTTTGTGTCGGAATATTCTTATCTATGTTCATTTTTGTCAGGAAACTCCTGCTGTTGACGAAGCTCCACCCCTTCAGCGAGAAGAAAGCGTCGAGGCTCCAGAAGAAGGAGATGATGCTGCCGCCGCTGCAAAGAAGAAAAAGGATAAAAAGAAGAAGAAGAAAGCCGTGGAGAAGGATGTAGCAGAAGTGGAGGATGAGGACGAGGAAGGTAAAAACAAGTTATGACATAAATTTTGTATTTTACGGACGTGGGTTCGACATTGCCGCAGTTTTAATTCAAAAAAAGGAGGGCAAATAAAATTCTCGTTCCTGACCTTTTATGCACAATGCGTCGCTGCTTTCAAAGTGCGCGACCGTAGGTTGTCTCAAATGTAGCGTCTATTCCATGCTGTTTCGTGAATGGCGATTTTGAAGAATCTCTTTGGCCGCGAGTGGAATTTTGTCAAAAGTACCAAAAACAAATTATACAATTTTTTCGAAACGTTCTGACCTCTTTTTCAACAGTCGCAGTCTTTTAACCTTGTAAGTAGTGAGGTGAAAGTAAAAAAAAATTCTGCTCTGACGGGATTTGAACTCGTAACCTCCGCTTTACACGAGCGATGCGCTGCCACCTGGGCCACCGAAAAGCTTGTTGACATAGTTCGAATCATTAAAATCGCTTGATAGCGGGCTGCAGGATCAGTGATTTTGCTTGAGGCGAATTTATCTAGACAAAAAAGTTCAACTTGCCTTTGTCACTGGTTTGAGTACTATTTACTTAAAGTTTAACCGAAGTTTACCGGAAGTTTAACTGATATGTAATAATCTAGTTACCCATCAATCATTTGCTTAAAGAGGCTTGAAACCCGAGCTATTCACGGTAATCAGTCGCTTGTACCTGTGCTGTACGTTTGACGAAAACGATTTACGAAAATAAGCGTTCACGTAATGAACCATCTTCCGCAAGCTGATCACTGGCCACCGAAAAGCCGCTTTTGTATTCAGATTCAGATTTTCCGCGTCATAGTAGAATGTTGCGTTGCGAGGACGGCCTTAGATATACTGAACATCGTGTCGGAAAAAAATCCTCCGCAAAATTAGACGCAATTTAAATAATGCAGTGCATTGACTCTAATGATACACAAATAAGTTGTCTTTTCAGTTAAACTTTAAAGATGGAAATTGTTCAGTGGGCTTCTTAGTCATGACTCGTGAGAAATAAATATGATATGGTTTCTAATTGGATTCGAAAGTCCAGGACTTTACTGCCGGGTCTTGGACAGACCAGGCACATAAGGCGTAATCTCGCCGTTCCCCGATGACTCCTCGGGGAATTCTCAGGAACGGCGAGAATAGACGGAGTCACTCCACGCGGACTCCGTGTACAGAAACAGGGAGAGCACAGGGAATGCTTCTAAAATGGATTTTGTTCGAAAAAATAAATCCGCAGTTGTAGAAATTAGTCTGGATCCTTTGTTTATTCTGATTGCTGTTAATGAATTTTACATGGTACCAACAGCAGTAAAACTTGATTCCCCTCCGAATCTGAAAGAGAGTCTTTTTTTATGATGGTGACGATATCGGAGCATTCCGTGTCCGTGGGGACTCGCGAGAATACAGAGAGCGAGTCCCCGGGACAAACGAAAACGCGGGGAGTGAGTCCCCGGGACAAACGAAAACGCGGGGACTCCTCAAGTGGAGTCCTCAGGGAACGGCGAGAATAAGGCTATAATGACGAAGCCGTCGGGAGAAAACCACACAAAGCCAAATATGTCCCTCGTTGAGAAATCGTTCACGTGTTCCATCATTAAGACACAAAAAGAAAACAAAGAATTCGGTGTAATGTGGTGTGGGAATGGCTTTCGCCGACAAAGAACTTTTCTTTAAAGGACACTTGAACAATGAAATCATACTTGAACACACCATGCAGGATGCATTTACAGACATGACCACGGAGAGCATTCTTCTCATGAGCGTGACGTTTTTAAGATAGGTATGTTCGTTTCCGGAGGTTTGCACATGCAGACTCCAAGACAAAAAGCGCAATCTTGTACAGCGCTGGTCGGATCGTATTGGAATTTCTAGATATGCGTTTGAACTTAACTGGTTAAAAAATATTCCAGAAGAAGGGTTGATTGGAGACATTTGTTCATTTCTAAAGTTGTTCGGTACTCAAATAAGGACAGATGCAAAATGGAGCAAAAATCATAGCTTGGAAACACTATTTCACATTTGGATTGGGTTTTCTGCAGGCATATGTTAACGGAAGTAATACAGATAGTGAAGATACTTGGTACTCTTCATTCAGGTCCTTTAATAATACTTTCGTCCAAAAGGTCGAACCCTTGTCCGTTAACCAAGCAACCGTTTATCATTCATTTGCACTCAACATAGACGCACAGGTTTCCAACACCCCTCCATGCAAAAAAAAGACGGTTGGGTGATTTTTTATTGTTATTGATTTTCGTTATGTGGGATTTTGAAACATGTTTATCTAGGTCAAGTAAAGAGAAGTGGAAGTAGAACTGCCAAGTCGAAAGACACGACAGACAAACGGAGAACGTACCCGGGGGGCAAATGGCTTTTCTCGTGTACACTGTAAACAAAAATCTTGCAGTATTTGCTACTGGGATTAATCATGTCTTTATTGAGATAAGATTATCCCTGATTCGGATTAATTTTATCCCAATAGAGATAAGATTAATCACAGTAGCAAGTAGTGCATCCTTATTCGGATAAACTTTTTACAGTGTAGTCACGGATACGACAAAAAAACGCCGACAAACATGACACTTTCGAAAGTCATTTTAATTCCTGTTCGTATTTTGATGAATTATATTCTAAACCGTGAATTGTATATATACATCGTAGGTTACAGTTGTAAATATATCCCTTGGTTGATCTTTTCATCTGTATTGAGATGTCCAGCACTTTTTTTTATTTTGTAAAAGATATTGATGGATAAAACAAACCGAAATTGTAAATTGTAAGGCTAAGGTACAGTAGAGGTATGCTTATGTGAACACTTTTTTAACTGTTCCACTACCTTGGCTTTCTTACTTGCATTTAAAAAAGTAAAATGGAAAAGAAAAATAACAAACTTGATATCAGCAAACATTTCAGGGTTGTTCTGGCACAAATTTGAAGCTGATATTCAATTAACTTTCTTTGATTTTGAATTTATTAAAAAGGTCCTTCCTCTTTTGAAGGCATCTGACGGTTTGGACCGCCATCTTCTCCATTGAAGGTGCGTTCCTCGCGGCAAACTTTTCAAATTATAAAAAGCAAACTAGGTGTCAGCTGAGTCAGTTTCATAGATGAATTACCAAAATATTCAAAAAGTGACAAAAGCGTGAGTGATTATTACTAGTGTTTTTAGGGAAAAACGCCTGGTTTGGGTTTTAGTTTTTGGGATCCCAAAACGTAAGTGGAGGGATACATATGACATCGCAAAAGTTGTCCGTCTGTCCGTCCGTCTGTCCGTCCGTCTGTAAGCACGATAACTCGAAGGGAATGAGATATTTTGATGAAACTTGGTGTGAGGGTTCGTTGGGTCGTCGGACCAGTCAAGTTCGTAGATGGGCTTTGTAGCTCTACATTTAGGGGTGGGGGAGGGGATTCAAATTAAGGGACAAACAAAATATTTTGAAACAGCTAATGTGATAGTCGATTATGGGGTAAGAAGACATGCTGAACACGATGGTGAAAACCATTTTGTCATCGGACAAGTAGTTCGCCCGGAATCCGGCCAAAACCGGAAAGTTTGTTGAAAGTAAAAGTTTTATTTGAAGTTGATTAGATGTTCGATTTAGAGGTAGGAAGACATGCTGAAGACGATGGTGAAAAATTTTTTCTCGACGGACAAGTATTTCGCCCGGAATCCGGCCCAGACCGGAAATTTTGTTGAAAGTAAAAGTTTATTTGAAATTGATTAGATGTTCGATGTTGGGGTAGGAAGACATGCTGAAGACGATGGTGAAAACTATTTTCTCTACGGACAAGTATTTCGCCCGGAAACCGGCCCAAACCGGAAAGTATGTTGAAAGTAAAAGTTTTATTTGAAGTTGATTAAATGTTCGATTTAGAGGTAGGAAGACATGCTGAAGACGATGGTGAAAACTATTTTCTCGACGGACAAGTATTTCGACCGGAATCCGGCCCAAACCGGAGAGTTTGTCAAAATTAAAAGTTTTATTTGGAGTTGATTAAATGTTCGATTTAGGGCAAGAAGACATGCTGAACACTTATGTGAAAACAAGTTTCTACCCGGACATGTAGTTCGTCCGGAATCCGGCCAAAACCGGAAAACTGTTGGAAGTCAAAGTTTTATTTCTAGTTGATTAGATAAGCGATTTAGGGGTAAGAAGAGATGCTGAGTCCCTGTATGACAATCGTATTTTACCCGGACATATAGTTCGACCGGAATCCGGCTGGAATCGGAAAATTTGTTATAAGCTAAATTTCTATTTGAAGTTGATTAGATGTTCATTACTGGGGAAAGAAAATACCCTGATTTCGTCTTTGAGCTTTCTTTTTTCGCCGGACAAGTAGTTCTGGAGTTCGGCCGGAACCGGAAAATTGGCAGAAGTGGCAGGAAGTTTTCGTCAAAACACATATGACTTATAGGGGTAAACACACATGCTGAATCCAAATCCGAACTTGGTTTTCTCAGGTGATTAGCTATTTGGCCTTAATCTGTTTCTGAATTTTAATTGTAAAAATGTTCAAGGAGTCTGGCGAAGATTGGATCTGGCTAAGACAAGACCCAGTTGTCTGGATCAGATATTGAATTTTTGGGATCCCATCGAAACCTTTGGTCTTGTTTCTTCGGTGATCGTTTACTGTTAGCAGACGTTCACATAAGCATACCTCTACTGTACAAAGAAAAATATGGAGCAAAACGAACGAAGCTGTTGGCCTAGTCATGTGGCTAGAGAAACTCCATAACTAAAAAGAGATTTTTTTGTTTGTTTAGGTGACAAGAAGAAGAAAGGAACCAAGGATGACAAGAAGGACAAGAAAGGACCAAACAAGAAAATCGTCGCTGCTATGCAAGAAGCCCTGAGAAAGCAGAAAGAAGAAGAAGACCGTCTACTAAAAGAGGAAGAAGAAAGAATCAGGCGGGAAGAAGAACTAGAAGAGCAAAGACTTGAAAAAGAAAGACATGAAAAAGAGAAAAAGGAACTAAAGAAACAGAGAGAAAAGGAGAAACGAGAACAGCTCAAAGCAGAAGGTCTCTTGCTAACAGCAAAGCAAAAACAAGCACAAGCTCGAAGTTTAGCTTCCTTGGCCCTTTGGGAAGCTCAGGGAATAAAAGTACCAGGTACGGAAGAGAAGAAGGTCCGACCCGGAACACGAGTTAGGCCCAGGAAGGAAAAGCTTGATAAAGAGGCGAGTCCTGTAGAGTCTGGGCTTACCGATGCTTCGGCAGAGAACGCCGAGGAGCTGAAAGCTCCCAAGGAAAACGGACTCGAACCGGAAAACATCGTGGAAGAAGTGGCTGACAGCTGGGAGCTTCTTGACGCTGTTGAAGAGGATAAGCCTGAACCGGTTCCCGAGCAGGTTAAACCAGCAGTAGAACCGGTAAAGCCAGCTGAATTGAAACCCCTGCCCGTCAAACCCGTCGATACTAAACCTGCCCCCACCAAGCCTTCCAAACCTGTTTCGAAAGCTGCCCTCCGCAAGCAGATTTCTGCTGAAAGCGATTCCGACTCTGAAACGGAAAGCTCAGGGTCGGAAGACGAACGGGAAAAAGTACATGAACGCATTCGAAAACGTCGAGAGGAGAACGAGAAAAAACGCAGCTTGGACAACCTCCGAGCGCCCGTCATCTGTGTGCTCGGTCACGTCGATACGGGCAAAACGAAGATCCTCGATAAGCTTCGCCGGACGAACGTTCAAGACGGAGAAGCCGGTGGTATCACCCAACAGATCGGTGCCACGAATGTTCCCCTTGACGCAATCCGCGAACAGACCAAGATCGTTAAAGGATTTAGCGACGTCAATATCAAAGTCCCAGGGTTACTAATCATCGACACCCCAGGCCACGAGTCGTTTAGTAACCTGCGCTCCCGAGGTTCTTCACTCTGTGATCTGGCCATTCTTGTTATTGACATTATGCACGGACTTGAACCCCAGACCATTGAATCAATCAACTTGTTAAAAGCGAAAAAGACGCCTTTCGTCGTGGCCTTGAATAAAGTAGATAGACTTTTTGAATGGCAATCAAACGCTAAGCGAGACATCCGCGATGTCCTAAAATCGCAAAAAGCAAACACACAGCTAGAGTTTAAACAGAGGACCGAATTTTCTCTTCTGCAGCTTGCTGAGCAGGGACTTAACGCCAAGCTGTTTTTCGAAAACCCCGACCCGAAAACGTACATTTCCGTCGTTCCAACCAGCGCTATAAGCGGGGACGGAATGTCGAACCTGATCGCGCTGATTGTGGAATTGAACCAGAACTTGTTAGCAAAGAGACTTCAGTATAGTGAGGAGCTCCAGGCGACAGTGTTGGAAGTTAAGGCCATTACTGGCCACGGTACGACGATCGATGTGATTTTAATTAACGGCTCTCTTAGAGTCGGAGATGAAATTGTTCTGGCTGGATTTGACGGACCTATTGTGACACAGGTTCGAGCCCTACTCATGCCTAAACCGATGAAGGAACTGCGAGTTAAGGTAATTGATTTTCACGTTTATATGCTACGGAAGAACGAAATGGAATGTATGAGGGGAAGGGTCAGGCCTGTCGTTTTGGAGACCCATCCCCACTCGTTTCGGAGCGAATCAAATTGTTTTTCAGCCTCGTAAATTAGGGAAATTTATGTGGAAGTAGTTCTACTTTATCCCAAAGAAAAATATAATCAAAAAGCTTTAGCGCCTAGCTTTAATGTTTATTCTCGCGGACAACCTGGTCACGTCCGCGTCCGACTCTAGTTATAAAAGGTTAGTACCAATCTCAAACCCTCCCCCTCTCTAGAAGGAGCTGAACGATGGGATTAGGGGAGGGAGGAGCATATACAGTTACTATTATGCTAGGACGCCCAGGGATGACTTTCTTGGGGATCACCTTCTTCGTTTCTAAATTGTCACCATACGTCAAACGTCAGCCTATTTCTTGCGATCAACGTTGCATAAAGTCAGTTTCAGTGAATCGCTCCACACGCACTAACAGTAGTGGTATGGTGGCCTATAGCGATGTTTCATGTAATATGCAATACGGATGATGATGAGATTTATTTACGCTCTAGACAAAAAAAGGGGTGGGGGAGGGGGTTTTGTCCAACCATTTTGTCATCGGACGAGTAGTTCGCCCGGAATCCGGCCAAAACCGGAAAGTTCGTTAAAAGTAAAGGTTTTATTTGAAGTTGATTAGATGTTCGATTTAGGGGTAGGAAGACGTGCTGAAGATGATGGTGAAAACCATTTTCGTGACGGACAAGTATTTCGCCCGGAATCCGGCCGAAACCTGAAAGTTTGTTACAATTAAAAGTTTTATTTCGAGTTGATTAGATGTTCGATTTAGGGCAGGAAGACTATATGCTATATTATATGTGTCACACTCTTGTACACGATTTGCATGAGATAAATTTAACTATAGACGTTATGGTCCATCTCGGCTAGTAGGCCTCGGGCTTGACTGGATATGTGAATTCCAGCTTCGCTAGGATGTGTGAACCAGCTTGATTAGGGATTTCTGGATTAACTGCGGCTGAGCTATAGAATTCCCTGAGACTTTCCCTTGTCTCTTTTGTCCGGTTTCCTGACTTGTCCTGGGGCTAGTGGGCACCTACGGTGTCAGAATGTCTTCAGCCCACACCCCAGGAGCCTTATCTTCATTAAACCTCGCCGCCACTCGTCCATCCTCTCAACAAGGTGTAAGAACAGGGTTTTGGAAACTTCCTCCACGTTCAATATCTTAACACACGATTAGAACATCGTGGGGGGGGGGAGGGATGGGGAATCCGGAATCTAGTGGCATTCATAACTTTTGAACGGGCGATCGGATTTGAATGAAACTTGGCAAGTGGAAAGGAGTATTGTCTCAAATGTTCCATGTCAAGTCCAGGCTGGATCCGATAATTGGGGGCGTTAGTTGGAAGGGGCCACTGGAATTTGGTGGGAAGAACAAGCATAAGTATTAGATACGTTCTTGACGGAACCAGATCATGTCGGGGCTTTTTCGGGGGAGTTGGAGTGGATTTCCCGGAACTCCGGTGATCGCGGTTCGCGAGATAGGATACTTCCAGATGTGCGAAGGACGATAAAACTAGGCTGGCATATTAGTGACCCGACCAAATAAACTTAAGGACCCGACACAGGAAGCCTTAGGAAGACTTCCGGTCCTGGGTCCGACCATTTTTCGGGGAGTACAGGGAGGGGGAATCCGGAAATTACTGATTTCCGTAGGTTGCGGGAGGGGTACCGGAATTCCCGGAAAAATGCTCAGATTCACTTGCTCGCTTCTCACACCACCTACTCGTAACAAGTGCTATATGAGCTCGTAGCTCTTGTTATTGTATCGGAGTAGTTGGATAATCATCCTGCGTTCCTATTGGAATTTCGTTACCGTAGCCAACTAGTTGGATTGTCATCGTTCCTATAGGAAGAGTATTGTCGCAGCAACCAGTTGGATAATCATCTTCCGTTCCTATAGGAAGTTTCTTATCGTAGCCAACTAGTTGGCAACGCGGGGTTTCCTATACGGAATTTCTTATAATAGCCAATTAGTCGGCTAGTAACCGCGTGGTGTATTTGTATGTTTGGGCAGTTAGAATTCGTGTATTAATACGTCAGATTCCATTATTATCCAACTAGAGGTATCCCATCCCGACTCCCTACTTGTCTCCCTAAGGGTATCCAGATAGGACCGGGAATAACAGCTGTGCGACTGGCGCTACTTGAAAGGCATTGGCGGGTGGTCTTACCAAGCCCTCTGATTAGCTGCTTGAACGCCTTTCGTTCTGAGGCCGTACTGGTCCGTTCTGTCAATGCTTTGAATGTTCGTTGGACAACCCCTATCCCAAGTGTTTCAGACGGACTTTGTAGAGGCTTTTGCGTCGCATTGTCATCACTATTAGTGTTAGCAGAGGCGTTACTAGCCAAAATGTGTGGGGGGGAGGGCAAGGTATTTACCGACTGGCTGGTCATTTTTACCGACTGTTTTTTGCAGGAAACCCGACTGTTTTTCAGAAAAACTGACTGTTTGAAAAAAAAAAATATCTAATTTTACGAAAAACCGACTGTTTTTAAGAAAAATCGACTGTTTTTACATAAAATGGATGCGCGTTATTGTTGACCGACTGGATGACAACGTTCCTTACTTACTTGTACTTGGATCAGGACACAAGCTATGTAGCTCTCCCTGGCGACAGGATCTGGCAGATTGTTGAGTTCCACAGGTTACGGTCTTGGGTTAATGTGGCGACGATTTCGACCCATGAGGGGCTGACAACGTTGGGCAGGGGCGTCCCCCCCCCCCCATTACGTGACGCACCTGAGTTCCGTACTTCGTAGATAAATATTCTTTGAGCCCAAGCTGACTTTGAATAAATGCCCCTGAGTGTTAGTGCCATTGCAGGGTGTGTTTTTCTCTTTCTTGTGTATCGTATGTATTGCCTTAGGCGCAGGGAATGTGCTGCAACACTTCACGTTAGAACTCTCAGTGTCTCCTTCTAAAATATTTGTTCTTCCAGAACGAATATTCCGAGCCAAGAGAAGTCCGCGCCGCTCAGGGAGTAAAAATCGCCGCCAAGGACCTTGAGAAAGCCATCGCTGGACTGAACTTACAAGTCGTTAGACATCCAGACGAGGTAGACATCCTAAAAGAAGAGGTCAGCGGGGAGCTAAAATCCGCGCTCAGAACCATTAAACTTCAGGAGCGAGGCGTGTACGTCCAAGCCTCCACCTTGGGTTCCCTCGAAGCTCTGCTAGAATTTTTAAAGACGTCGGAAATTCCGTACTCAAATGTCCGTATTGGCCCTGTGGCAAAACGTGACGTTATGAAGGCGTCTATTATGCTAGAGCACGATTCCCAGTACGCGGTCATTCTGGCGTTTGACGTTAAAATTGAGCGGGACGCACAGGAAATGGCGGATTCCGTCGGGGTTAAAATTTTCCACGCGGACATCATCTACCACTTGTTTGACAAGTTTACGAAGTATCGGGACGAGCTGAAGCAGAAAAGGCGCGATGAGTTCAAAAACATCGCCGTGTTTCCATGCAAGTTCCGAATTCTTCCCCAGTTCGTTTTCAACAGTCGAGACCCAATCGTTTGCGGTGTGATGATCGAAGCAGGAGTTTTGAAAGAAGGAACGCCTATTTGTGTTCCCTCGAAGGATTTCCTAGAAATTGGTGTGGTTACTACTATCGAAATCAATCATAAGCAGATGGACGTGGCCAAAAAGGGACAAGAAGTGTGCGTGAAAATCGAGTCGACTGGTGGGGATGCCCCGAAAATGTTTGGCAGGCATTTCGATCATACAGATATGCTAGTGTCTAAAATTAGTCGGCAGTCCATTGATGCGTGTAAGGATTACTTTAGGGAGGATTTGACCAAGGCTGATTGGCAATTGATGATCGAGCTAAAGAAACAGTTTCAGATTCTCTAACGCCCACTGGTTTTACATTATAGCGGTTTATGGAAGTTCGAAGAAAATATAATTTTCTTTCATCTTTGGCTCTGATCTCGATTCGATTTAGGCTCTAGTTTTTGCGGAAAGTTCCAGATCGGCCTCGAAATCATTTGCTTGCGGAAGCTCGTCCGTGCTGGTGAATGACCGGAACCGTGACGAAGGAAATCCTGTTCACCCTCCTCCCGGGCTAGGGGTGGAGGAAATACCCATTCAAGTATCAGTGGTCAAAGGTGAGTTTAGGGTGATTCTGGCCTTTCCAAAACCAGCGGAGCGCAAAAACAATTCCAGAAAGCGAAGCGAGTTTCTAGCTGAAATCGCAAGAACAGCCGGTGCGGAGCTAGGATTAGCGGAGTTTTCCCAATCGCCAGAACCGCCATTTTATCTCCACAAATAAAGAGATAGCAGCCTACCCGAAGAAAACGGAAAAGGGTAGAAAAGGAGTGATTTAACATTACTAGTTGTAGCAGTTCTGAATTTCAGACTAATTTATCCGTGTTTGATAAGTATTCTGATAAGTATTCCAGATTAACTCGGAAATAATCACTTACCCGATCCAGCGATCGCGGGGGGAGTGGAGGGATGGGGAATCCGGAAACTAGCAACATGCATGACTTTGGAACGGATAATCGGACATGCATGAAACTTGACAGTTATGAAGAACAAGTGTCTCAGATTTTCAATTTCAAATTCTGGACCGAATCCTAAAATTGGGGGTGGGGGCGGTTAGAGGAGAGGACCGGAAATCTCGTGAAATGCTTAGGGTCGAGGGATCGGGATGGAACTTGACGGGAAGAACAAGCATCAACCCTAGATACTTTATTGACAAAACCTGACCGGATCGTGTCACAGTAGGGGGGGGGGGGGGGGGGGCGGGGTCCCGGATTTCCGATGATCACGAGTTACGGTACTTCCAGATGTACTAAGACCATCAAACTTGCCAGGCATATTAGCGACTCTCCCAGGTCGACTTGAAAATAGTTCCTTTTGCCGATCCGATGACTATGGGAGGATGGGGAATCCGGATTCTAGGGACATGCATACTTTGGCGAACGGGTGATCAGGCATGCATGAAACTTGTCAAGTGTTAAGAACAAGTGTCTCAGATGATCAATTTCAAGTCTGGAACGGATCCGATAACTTGGGGGGGGGGGGGCGATAACTTCATGGTCAAACATTTATGATTAGATTTTTTTTGGGATCCAAGATAAAAGCAAGGAATATTGATAAAATCATAGATCAGTCCCTCTATCTGCTTAGTGCTCCACTCGACTACTTCCGAGTTTCGAGGTTCTTGGTAATTCCCGAATCCTGGCAATTATGCCGGATAAATTACCGAATCCCAATTATTATAATGAATAAGATTTGGATCGATAGCATATTCTTGATTCTGTATGACTACAGTGCACCGGTTAGTATACTGACTTGTTTTGGTATCGAAAGACTACCGAATAATAGTCGTATTTGGTATAATTTCGTCGAAACTGGAACAAAAGTCGGGATTCTTGGTAACTACCGAATCCTGAAAATTAAACCGATAAATTACCGAGTCTCAATCATGATACCGAATAATTTTGGACCGATAGCTTATTCGGGATTCTGTGTAACTACCGAATCTCCCTAAATGTATCGAATAGTTCTTACCAATAGGTTTGTACCGATAGCCTATTTGGGATTCAGTGTAACTACCGAATCCCCGGCAATGTACCGAATAGTTCTGCTATGGAAAAAATACCGAAAATACGCCCCTCCACTTGCGACGCCACTGCCCGGATGTGGCATTTGAGATCTGGACCAGATATCACCACATACTATGTAGATGGACTACTACTCAAGTGACTTTACCGTGACGAATGAGCTCTCAAGAAGGTCCTGGGTATAAATCCGGACTGTCTAAGAGCCATGACAATTTTCGCGATGCACGCGGTTCACAAGGTCCCGGATTCCCCCTCATCAGCCCACATACCGATGGTCGGACCCGGAAACGAAGGTTTCATTGAGTATCGGTCGGGTCTTTCATAGTCCTTCGTAGACCTATAGCTTATACGGAAATGCCGGAACTAGCAAAGTGGTCAAGGGTATTTCTAGGGAATTTGGAATCCTCCAGCAATCGAGGGAATTTCAAACGTCTGCCAACGTCCAGTCAACTACGCCTCCGTCCAGAAGGAATGACAAGTTTTACCGTCCTAGCTTGTCTGGAATTATCTGAACTAAGTAAAGTTGGCCAGATGGAACTACCGACAAGAAGCACGAATGCTATTTAGCGCTTTATTTACACGGTTTGAAGCCAACACACAATTTTTGGTAGAAATTGTCATTCTTGCACTGCCGCCACAAGCGCAGACTCTTTCTGTTAGTGCACGCTGGTGACAAAAACAGAAGAACAACCTGGAGAGGTGAGGATAAAGCTCCATGGGAAGAAAATCAGATACATGTCACTTTAAAATATTCGGTGTCAGAATTGTACCGGCGGGTCGGCGCCGCGCCGAAATGTTTTCGGCGGGGGCCCCCTGAGTTATTTTTGGCGGCGCGGCTTCGGCGACTACTTCCAGTTGCGATATGCTATCGTTTAGTAACATTCAACGGTCGGCCGAGCAGCATTGTTTTTTGGTCACAGTTGATCAGTGTATTCTGTTCATGCTGTTTTTACTCCCATTTGTTTATTTATATTTTGTGTTGATTAACAGCTGTTTGAAATAATGCGGCAGAGACAAATTTCTGCCTTCAAAAAAGGCGATATCATTATTTCTGGTGTGCCGTTTGTATACCTTCTGAAATCCAACTTGAGGGAGAAACACTGTGATTTCTGCTTAGGCAGGTGAGTTTGTTTAGTTTCTTGACTCTTCTTCAGTTTGAGTTGTTTGCATATTTAGGAAAGACGCGTTACTAGCCAAAATGTTTGGGGGGGATGAGGCATTTACCGACTGGGTGGTAATTTTTAAAAACTTTTCCTGCAGAAAAAACGACTGTTTTCAACAACAGAAATGACATTTTTGAGAAAAAAATTGACCGATGTTAAGATAAATCCACTAATTTCCAGAAAAAACGACTATTTTGACGAAAAATTGACCAATTTTCAGAAAAAACAACTTTTCATGAAAAATCAACCGTTTTGAAGAAAAATCGTAGAGCTTCGCGCCGACTCCGTTATTTTTTACCAACTGGCCGACAGATTTGGGGGGGGGGGCATCCCATGGCATCCCCCCCTCCCCCTCCCAGTCGTGACGTACCTGAATTGGGAACACACTATCTACTGAGTTGTGGGACAATCAGGTAGAAATTTTGTATTGGTAAAGGTATATGAAACTTGTAACCAACAACCCTGTTCTTTTTCTAAGCCTAAGCCTTAGGCTTAGCAAAAAAAAAGCCTTAGGCTAAGGCAATTTTCCACGCTCCCACAAACAGTTTGTGGGTCGACTGTGGCTCGAAAAGAGTGTTTCTGCGGTTTTTCATGCAGCCCACAAGTGTGTTTCCGCGACCAACAAGATTTGTGTCGCTCGCTTTGTGGCTCAAATTAGCAAAGAACTGACGAAGTCATTGTCAATTTTGTGGCTTGATTCTGGCGGGAAATTCAAATTAAGCAGCAAAATAGTGTCTAAACAATAAAGTTAACTACTTTTTCAAGTATATAGACTTAAAACTGAGGATGCTTTCTGTACAGAATGGTAAGGAAATAAGCCTGGATTTCTATTTATTGAGATTTACATGAATTTTATTTTTATTTTTAAATATTTGAGATTACCGACAACAAAAATAGACAAAACCGCATTTCTGGGGGTTTCAACTAGTGGCTTGACTGTGTGGCACACAGTCATGTTTCGTGACAGTATTTATAAACCCTCAGAAGTGCGTGGCCCAAAACTGTGTTGCGGAAAAAGGCCTCTAGTTTAGCCGGTCTTTAGTGTCGGAATCACAACCTAGTAAACCAACCATGGTTATTTTTTTTCAATTCTTAACTTATGTAAGGTATTAACAAATCCGAAGCAGTAGGGTATAGAGATTGTACCATTACCAGTGAAATCGGAAAGCTGAATAGGCCCAGTCATCCACAAACCCCTGATTTTTGGATACCCTATGCCAAATGCTGGGTATATATAGTGAACTGGCGTGCTTGCCTAACGGTAGACAGGGGTCTTTCCAGATATCAAGTTTCATTAAGATCCGATCATCCGTTCGAAAGTTATGAATGTCCCTATTTTCCGGATTCCACCACCTCCCCCTCCACCCACGATTGTCGGATTGGGAAAGTGACTATTTCCAACTTAGTCTGGTCTTGTCCCTGATATGCCTGCGAAGTTTCATCGTCCTAGCTTGTGTGGAAGTGCCCAAACTATTATTTATGTTTCTTGACTATGTCCAGGTGTCTCAGATGTCTCATTTCAAGTCCGGACCGGATCCGATGAATCTGGGGGTGTCGGAGGGGGGAACCGGAAATCATGTGAAACTCTCAGAGTGGAGCGATCAGGATGAAACTTGGTGGTAAGAACACGCACAAGCTCTACATACATCACTGACAGAACTGGACCGGATTCTGACACTGTGGGGGGAGTTGTAGGGGGGTTCCAGAATTCCGGCGATCCGTAGTTAATGTACTTCCAGGTGGGCTAGGACGCTAAAACTTGGCAGGCGTATGAGGGACCCAACCAAACTAAATTGGAAATAGTCACTTGCCCCATCCAACCATCGTGGGGGGAGGGGGAGTTGGTTTTCACCTGAAGACGATGGTTTTCACCATCGTCTTCAGCATGTCTTTCTACCCCTAAATCGAACATCTAATCAACTTCAAATAAAACTTTTACTTTTAACAAACTTTCCGGTTTTGTCCGGATTCCGGGCGAACTACTCGTCCGATGACAAAATAGTTTTCACCATCGTGCTCAACATGTCTTCTTACCCCATAATCGACTATCACATTAGCTGTTTCAAAATATTTTGTTTGCCCCTTAATTTGAACCCCCACCCCTAAATGTAGGGCTACAAAGCCCACCTACGAACTTGACTGGTCCGACGACCCAACGAATCCTCACACCAAGTTTCATCAAAATATCTCATTCCCTTCGAGAGTTATCGTGCTTACAGACGGACGGACAGACGGACAACTTTTGCGATGTCGTAGGTATCCCTCCACTTACGTTTTGGGATCCCAAAAAGAAAATTCAGAAACTAAACTGGCGCATGTCCTTATCCTTATAAATAACATCTACTCAACTTTAGATAAAACTTTGACTTAAAAAAAATGCGGGTACAACCGGATTCCGGACTAATTACATGTCCGGGTAAAAAATGATCGTCATATACAGACTCAGCGTCTCTTCTTACCCCTAAATCTATCATCTAATCAACTTCAGATAAAACTTTTGCTTTTAACATATTTTTCGGTTTTGGACGGATTACAGGCGTACTAGTTGTCCGACGAGAAAACGGTTTTCACCGTCGTGTTCAGCATGTATTCTTACCCCTAAATCAAACTTTTAATCAACTTCAAATGAAACTTTTACTTCTAACCGACTTTCCGGTTTTGGCCGGATTCCGGACGAACTACCTGTCCGGCGAGAAAATGAATCTCACCATCATGCTAAGCATGTCTTCTTACTCCATAATCAACTATCACATTAGCTGCTTAAAAATGTTTTGTTTGCCCCTTAATTTAAACCCCCTCTCCCACCCCTAAATGTAGGGCTACAAAGCCCATCTACGATCTCGACCTTTCCCTTGACCCAACCGATCCTCCCACCAAGTTTCATCAAAATATCTAATTCCCTTCGAGAGTTATCGTGCTTACAGACGGACGGATCATCAAAATATCTCATTCCCTTCGAGAGTTATCGTGCTTACATGAACCGATGAGAGGTTTGTTGTTAACCGTTGGGGTTGTTACTCTTCTTAATCTATGCCCATCTTAAAGACATTACAAGGTAGCGTGTGATCGGCGGATAATATTCAACTCGAAGGCGTATAGGGATCGTAGTCTTTCGTTTAGGGAGGTCGGTTCTTTTTCTTTAACACTTACTTTATTTATTCCTTTAGAACAACCACTTTCGGTAAGCACGTGAGGTAATCTAATAATACAGACATATGTCTCGCTACAGTCAACTCTCAGAATCATCTGCTCGCTTCGAGCTTCACATCAAATTCCTATTCTTGCTTATTGCGTAGGAGCTAACCGCAGTCGCTACAAAAGATTAAACCAAAAGTCCTGATCAAACGTGCCTGAAAACTCAGGAAGAGGATGTTCAACAACAGGGAACTGATAAGGCTACTTCCATCGTCCCGAGGCTTGAATTATTACCAAATATGGAGTTGCTTTTCTCAGCCCGCATTATTTCAGATTACGGAATCAATATTGATATTTAATATCCTAATACTATCCGTAACATACAGACGGACGGACGGACGGACAACTTTTGCGATGTCATAGGTATCCCTCCACTTACGTTTTGGGATCCCAGAAAAAGGAAAAGTTTACTTGTTTTTAAGGACAAACAAGATGATATCCAGCTCTTCTTGGTCTGGTTAAAGTCTCCTCCCATAATGAATGCCGGACTACTGTACAAACTTTCAGGTGGTCAACAGTCGTTTGCAGGTAGAAAACCAAGTCATCCCGGTTTCGGCAGTTTCCGAGTAATATACTGAAGGAAGGAAGGAAGGAAGGATGTTAAGGAAGGATATTAAGCAACTATAATACAGGAAAAACGACGGGACAGCGATTTTGGTTTACACATAGCCCATATTACTTCATGAGCTGGATTGGCTAGTTCGGGTAATAATATGTCGGGAATGTCTTTCTGTACATACAATACAAGGCTACAGCTCCAGCAAGTCTATGATCACTCGATCCGCACGTGTGCTCGGGAAAGTTTCATAACCTGCCATATGACCTGACGATCTGTCAAGATTCCACGTTTCTGTAACTGCGATAACTGGGTTACTGTTTTGGCGGACGGTGACTTCGAATTCCTCCATTTTCTTACATAATGACTGGCAGTTTATAACGAGAACATTCGGCATTCCTTTTTTAAGAATTAAAAGTCACTGGCCATAACAGGGGGGCTTGGTCACTGCTAGCCGAACATATCGGAGTTGTATCGAACGGCAATAGTGATGGTATATTGGCATTTATTGAGCAGTCTTTTTCAACGAGTGTACGATGACGGGCTTCTTTTTTTGGAGCATGACTGATTGTTCTTAATGACATGATCACTGGGGTCATCTGCTGACCTCGTTTGCCGCGAAGCTTGCGGCATCGTTTCCGCTTCTTACAGTTAGACAAAAGCTCTTGGGCGCTGGTCTGTCATCTGGTTTTCTTCCGAACAAATTTAATGCTAGGAGTTTCGAGAAGGTAGATGGTGCTACGGTAAACGGAGGTTAAAACAGTTCATTTAAGGTCTCTTTGTCGTGTTTCAATGGCATGGCAACCGCGTTAGAGAAACTTAGGAGAGTCAAAATTGTCATCCTGTCATTTGGTTCCATGTAGCAGGCACAAACAAGCTAAACTGGGATGGCCTCTGGAACAACTGCTAAGCGTCAACCAGAGCCATCTCTGGTTGTTAAATAGTTAAATAGTAAATACCGGAATGCGCTCCGGTGGTGTAAGAAAAATACGGACATGCTGAAGTCGACTGCGCTTGCCGAAAAACTCGGATCGTCAAAGTTTAGGTTGTTTTGGAGACTTGTTTCGAAGTCCCAAAATGCGCCGAAAGCGACGAACCGAGTGGGTTGTGCTATTGGGCCAGTTGCTATTGCTGAACTGTGGCGTGGTCATTTTTGTGATGTATTTTCTTCTGTTAAATCTGATGTTGGTAGTGTTAGAGTGGAGGCATTTTCTCAGTCCCTTCAGACTCCTGGAGAGCAGCTGATCTCGCTTGACTCCGTGAGTCGTGCGATATCTGGGCTTTCTGGTAGTAAGTCTGGAGGTTTAGACGGAATTACGGCAAACCATCTAAAGTTTGGAGGAGCATCCTTGACCTGTATCCTGTCGCTGCTCTTTAATGGTTTTCTTAACCATCATTTTGTACCGCAGGCTCTTGTTGAGGTATGTCTTGTCCCTGTGCCGAAGTCTAGTTCTGGGGACATGACGTCACTCAGTAACTATCGACCCATCGCTTTAGCTGCTACGGTTTCAAAGGTTTTTGAGCGTTGTATGCATGCGGCACTGCAGCAGCAACTGGATTCATCGTACTTCCAATTTGGGTTTAAAGAGAAATCGTCGACTGAATTTTGTGTTTTTGTCCTTAAAGCAGTTATCCAGTATTTTTGGCTGTTTGCAACCCCTGTGTTTGTTTGCTTTCTGGATGCTAAGGCTGCTTTTGACAGGGTTAACCATGAGAAGCTTCTGAAAAAGATGGTCTCGCGGGGTATTGACTCACGTTTTATTGGCACCCTTGGTGCATGGTTTGATACCCAAAGGTTTCAAGTTAGATGGAGCGGTGTTCTTAGCCATCCTTTTCCTGTCCTTAATGGTGTTAGGCAAGGTGGGGTTCTTTCTCCATTATTGTATAATTTATATGTTGATGAGTTGAATGAGCGGTTGGCTAGTCTTGGAGTGGGTTGTTTCGTACAAGGTGTGTGTTTCAACAACTTAAGCTACGCTGATGACCTAGCCATACTAGCCCCCACAGTATTCGCGCTCAATAAGCTTCTTCAAGTGTGTGATGAATTTGCGAAAGCAAATGATATTCTTTTCAACACGAAAAAGACGGTTTGTATGGCGTTTATCCCGAAAAGTCTTCAACTACGTTACATCCCCGATGTTATTCTGTCTGGTGAGGTACTAGTTTTTGTGCAAACTTTCAAGTATTTGGGCTTTACTTTTATTCCTTCTATGTCTGATGAGCCTCACGTTGCTGCGCTCTCCAGATCACTGTCTGTGAGGGCCAACATATTAATTCGGAGGTTTGGTAGATGCGAGGCTTCTGTTAAGACCTTTCTTTTCAGAGCTTACTGTACTCCGCTGTACTGTTTGTCACTGGTGTGTAACACGAGAGTTAAGTGTCTAGATACATTTCGGGTTTTATATAACAACTCTTTCCGGTGGCTACACGGACTTGCATGGAATTGTAGTGCGTCTGGCATGTTTGTGGGTGAGGGCCTTCCTTCTTTCGGGGAACTTCGGCGTCGGGCTATCTTTTCTCTCCAGACCCGAATTCTTCGCTCTCGAAATCCCATGCTCGTGGTTCTTTCGAGTCCCCCTATGAGACTGACGTTGCCTGTGTGGTTAGTCTGGAACCGCGAACTTTACACTTGTTGCGTAGAAGGCTCGCAATCTTAAATGTATTTTGTTGTTGTTTTTATGTGTTGTATGTGCAATGGCTCTAGAAGCCGTAGTTGAAGTTAAATAAATAAATAAATATTATTATTATTATTAACGTTTTTGCAGGCCCTCGAAAGTCTTCAGGTGTACTGGCTGCAGCACCATTTATTACTGTGATAAAGAATGCCAAACCAAGGGCTGGAAGATTCACAGAGATGAGTGCCCTTGTATGAAAAGGACATTTCCAAAAAGTCTCCCGGATACTGCACGGACACTTGCTAGGATTATATGGAAGTTTCAGGTATTGCAACTTTTGCATCATGTTGTCTGGTCAGATGATGGTAATAATTCGGAGTCTAACTTTGAAGTTGCTGCAGAAGTAGCGTAGAGAAGACAAACAACAATTTCGCATGCGCTCAGACGTTCAGTGTGAAAGTAAACTGTTTATCACATCTTATGTACAAACAGCGTTAGAACCAAGACATTTCACATCCTCGATAATAAAAAAATATTGAGCCGGCCAGTCGAACTCTTTAAACCTCTTTTCATTAGCAAGGTAATAACAAGTGTAATAAAACCAAATCGTTTTATTGCCTGATACCCCCTTGTCACAACTTCATTAAGTAGTAGTAGTAGTAGTAGTAGTAGTAGTACATTTTGTTTTCAATAGCACAACAAAAGCGGGGCTTGCGAGGCTGTGCATATCATCAATCATATGACATTCAAGCTCATCATTAAGGATTAAAGTACGCCGCGTGGTCTTATTTGTTGCTGTTACACCAGAATCCGCATCTAGACATACATATCCACAAGTATACAAGAGTTGAACTTGAGACATGTCATAGACAAACTTAACTCATCGGAAATCTGTGCCCAGTTACGCATGAACGTTGGGGGGCCGAAGGTCAGGATCCCTCAGATTGCGTACCTAGACTTAAATATCCTCGACTATATCAACTTTGAGTTCAAATCAAGTCAGAGGTCAAAAACTTTACTCATGAGCAAACTGGGCCCACTTTCCCATCAATGGGGAGGGTGGGGAGTGGTTCAACTCCACATATACACTCGATGATCCAAAAGCACAAAGGAATTTAATCTCCCTATCTCCAGTTATTGTCAAGTTAAAAACATACAAAAATGGGCAATCTGGGCCCAATTGCCCCTGAACCAAGTGCGGGGGGGGGGGGGGGGGGAGCGCAAGAAGCAAATAGAGAGCCCAATGCTCACAAACCAACCACGTTTCAACTTGACACCTGTAACGAACTTTACTCCTGGGCAATTTGGGCCCAGTTGCCCTTGAACGGTGTAGGTAGGGAAGGTGCAACTTTGAAAGTAACTTCCTAGCCCTAGGATCTACAAGTACAAGGAATTTGATCGTCCTGTGTCCAGGTCTGGTCAAGTTATGAATATTATTCACTAGACAATCTGGGCCCATTTGTCCCTGAACCGGTTGGTTGTGGGGGGCGGGACCGTCAAAAGGCACAACCAGGTTTGAACTTCATACTTGTACTGGTTCACGAGTTATGAGCTCCACAAAATACGGTGAAATCCGAAAACCGAAAGCCGCAAGCTGCTACAGCGCTCGCAATAGTGGATTGTTTCCAAGGAACACTTCACTATACCGTTCCTTCCATTTGTCAGCGTCATGTGAAAGCTTGAAATCCCTCCCGGTTGTTTTTAGCCTCATTTGACGCCTCTGGCCTTGATGAAAAACGTGTGAAAACTTGCATCAGCGGTATTTGTTCCAGTTTCAATTTATTTCACAACATCAACACAAGTCGTGGCTTGGGGCCAAATGGCATGTTGACTACGTCAAGATTAGTTATATCCAACAATAATGTCAGTCAAAACAACCACAGATACAGTTCAGACTGAAAATGGTCTAGTAAAGCACATCAGTAACATACATACAAGAAAGACTAAAACTCATTATTGAAAACGTGTACAAATTTAGGGATAAAACTATTACGGTACCGCTCCGTATGGTAGCAGGCAGGAGCGGGGTTTTCAGCTTGGGTACTCCTGCACACACTTTTTGTGGACGCAAACGAGGTTGGAAGAGAGGTGGCAGGAGGGAGCGGAAGGAGGGGTTCTGTAGAGATTTCAGACCAAACTCTCTGCACAGCCGCTCCCGTCGGCGATGAAGGGTCTCAAAGAAAATAATAAGCCATTTTAGGTCCTCTATATATCATTCTGAAAACAAGTTTCTGAATATTTTCAGTGGAATCAGTATCCTCCTTTGACAGACCATAATACCGAAGCGGACACGCATATTCAAGGAGACCTTGGACAAACGTACAAAATAAATTATTCAATGCCTTTTTTTGAACCCCGAATTTAGTCCGGGTTATGTTTACTAGTTGCATCAAAGTTCAAATTTAATCGCCGTTTCCTAGCAAGCGTGTCTAATGTATTTGTTGTACCGCATTTGCTTGCCCTTGCACCATACGGAAGTGTTTCTACAAGTATGCGAAATATTTGTTACGGCTGCCTCTCTGGACTAAGAATAGCTCCCTATCCTTGCGATACGGAGTTGCTAGTCCAGTATCCGGGGTGCAGAAAAGAAACGAGAGACATCGGAAGCAGCTTACTGGTGTAAGCACCTTCGAAATGGTCCTTCATTCACCGCGTGTCTGCCCATGTATGAGATTGCCATTATTTGTTCTATTTATATTCGTCAGAAGCTATTCGTTTCTTTTCCTTTTCTTTCTTTATTACTCCACCAGCTTTGTATTTTTACATTTATGATGGGCAATAATATATACATACATACATACATACCTATTAACATAGAAGAATTGGCTTTTTGGGACCCCATGACATCCCAAAAGTTGTCCGTCCGTCCGTCCGCCTGTTAGCACGATAACTCTCAAAAGGTTGAGATATTTTGATCGAACTTGGCATGAAGACTCCTTAGGTCAAAGTACAGGTCAAGTTCGAAGATGGGCTATGTAGCTCTATGTGTAGGGGTAGGGGAGGGGTTTGAATTGAAGGGGAACAAAAAATATTTTATAAAAGCTAATGAAACAGTCGAATCAGGGGTAAGGAAACATGCTAAATCCAAATATGAAATTTATTTTCTCGCCGGACAAATAGTTCACCCGGAATCTGGCTGAAACCGGAAAATTTGTTAGAAGTAAAAGTTTAATCTGTAGTTGACTAGAGGTTGGATGTAGGGGTAAGGAGACATGCTGAATTCGTTTTTGAGCTTTATTTTTTTCGCCGGATAGGGAGAAATGTACGATAAATGGGGTAATAGGAATAAAAAATAATGTGTATTTTATATGATTGTTATAGAATTTGTTGTAATAGAAATAGTTTGAATGATGAGAATAATAATAGTGGAAAGATAATCACGTTAAAATTTTATAATAGATAGTGGAAAGAGTAAATATTGTTATTGAATTTAGTTTTGTTAAATTAATTTTATAAATAAAGACAGTATGGAAGTGTATAGATTAGAAAGAATTGAATAATTAAGAAGTTAAAAAATAAACGTAGAGATAGAGGAAAGTGTAGGTGACGCTAAATAGATAGGCCGGTGATGTATTTAAGTTAAAAAACAAAAAAAATTTGATAAGACTGTTGGCGTCACCGAGGGCAAGTGGAAGCGTAGTCACCTGGCCAATTCATATTGGACTGCAAGAACAGAAAAGATACTGCGAGGCTTTTAAAAATAAAAATAAAACTTTCCGGTTTTGGCCGGATTTTGGGCGAACTACTTGTCCGGCAAGAAAATTGTTTTTATTTTCATGTTTAGCATGTCTTCTTACCCCTAAACCGACGATCTCATTAGCTGTTTAAAAAAATGTGTTCGCTCTTAATTTGACCCCCCCCCCTTAAATATTAAGCTACAGGGTTCATCTACGAATTCAACCTCTCCCTTGACCCAAAGAGTCCTCACACCAAGTTTCATCAAAATATCTCGTTCCCTGCGAGAGTTATAGTGCTTACAGACGGACGGACGGACAACTTTTGCGATAAATCCTTCTGACAAGAGACGTCTTTGTGATCAATATGCTCCTCGGAAGCCGTGATCGGGAGCCTTGGCTGCCTCAAAAAGAGCCGAACAGGGAAAATGTAGAAACATATATTCAAACAACGTTTACAACGGATATACGTCAGCTACGATTCTTCGTCAGCGATGTTTCGGCCCTTCTTGGCAAGGGTCCGCGTCAGGCTTTCGATGAAATGGGGGAACGTCTGGGAAGTAAACAAACTTGTAATAATTAACCCGTTAGGGTGGATAAAGATGAAATGGGAAGTTCGGAATCTCGTGAATGAGAATCGATGAACGTAGAATGAATCAGTAATTTTAGTACTACGTGTCAAATGTAGTACCAAACTATGTGTTTCCCACAAGTTCTTTTTTCCAACTTGAGCGATTTTGAGCCTCAAGAGGACTCTTGCCAAGAAGGACCGAAATATAGCTCCAATAAAATTCCGCTGACGTATTCGTTTTGCACCGTCAAATACACTACGTGTCCTTTTATGATTTCTGTGTTTTAGAGAGGTGGAGACATGGAAGAAGGTCAAGTGACGAAAACGAAGTCTAGAAGATTCAAAGACCTCATATCCCGTAAGTGTTCTTATACTGTTGAGCTATATCTTTTTCTTTTGGTGAAAGATAGTACCAGCTAACCATCCGGAGGCTGGAAGCTTTTAAATTTACTTGTTTCAGACGTGGGAAAAGAGGAGGAAGAGTGGAACACCCTTAGCGAATTTTTTTTTTCCCAATGAACTGTTGAAACAGAATTATTTCATTTATTTCCCTCAGAACTGGGAAGTAGAAAATATAATGTATAAAATAAAACTCAACAACTAGTGTCTATTTAACCAAATTTCTAACAACATCTGACACTAATCTCTTACATTACAAAATGAAAAAGAAATAATGGATAGCGACAAATCACGACTAATGTCATTGTTAAAGGACCTGCCTTACCTATAATACTAATACAACATATCAAAAAGAAATTTTAGTTTACTTAGAGCGACGTCTCCAGCGACAAATCACGACTGCCTGTATAGTTAAAGGACCTGTCTTACCTATAATACTAATACAGCATGTTTGTGTAATCAGTCCATCCGTTCTCCAACCCTTAACCGGGAATGGTACATTCTAACCCCCTAGCAATACCTTACTGATTTTCTCACTTCTCATCTTTTACTACCTTCAATTCGCATCGTTCTGTCGACGATTGTCTGCAAGAAGTATTTCCATCAGAATAATCGGTTATGTTAATTTCTCCCTGTTGTCGCTAGGAGTCTACGGCCTGGAAAAAAACAGAGCCTAGCTTAAAGTTAAATGAAAAGGGCTGAGGTAAAACAATCCATTTACCCATCACTTACTCACTTAAAGAAGCTTGAAGACCCGATGAAAATGCGTTACTTCGTTGCTCCACCATTCACAAATAATCGATTTTAATATAGTGGATTTTCCCTGTCGGATTTCTGATACCTCTGTTGTATGCTTGGAGAAAAAGAGATACAACAAATAAGGGGTCACGCGGTGAGCTACCTTACGTGACCTGGTCACTGGCCACTGAATAGCCGCATTTGTATTATGATTCAATTTTCCACGCCATAGTAGAATTTTGAGTTGCGAGACCGGCCGTAGATATTCTGAACGTCATGCTAGAGTAAATAGTGAAAAATAAAACAATCCCTTAACGCATTCCAAATAATGCAGTCTGTTCAGTTTAATGATGCAAAAATAAGTTGGCTTTTCAGTTAAACTTTAAAAGCATCAAACTGTCTTGAAATACTAGAAATTAAAGAGTAAATAGTGCGAGGAGTCCTTTAAACTGAACGTGAACAAGTAATGGAATCAGTTATGGATGTGCCTTGGCCTTATCTTTTTCAAACGGTGGTGGTTGGAGGTGTTAAGATTATTTTTTGGAGGGAAGGTATTTTACCGACTGGCTGTTCATTTTTATCAGCCGTTTTCTCACTAAACAGCAGGACATGAAGTACAAGGGCCACTCATTAACCTGAGCCTCGTTTTTGTTGCAATAGCGCTGCCGCATCGCTGCTGCAGCACTTCTTTGATTTTGCACAATATGCGTTTTTGGATTCACTTTTTCTTGGTTGAAGCGGCAGCGTTGCAGCACCTTGCAAGAAAGCACGGACTTGGTCGGTGAGCAAGTCCGTGATTCTCGAGAAGCGGCCGTCTTCCTCGGAAGCAATGCAGTGCAAAAACGGATGTGGAAAGAATACGTCCGGAATCGGCCGAGAAGTGGACCTGCAACATGCGAAAAAAACGAGGCCCTCGTCTCGAACAGGGAGCCGCTCTGTAATGTTCGCCCACTGTTTATATTAAGTATTATCTTGCAGATTTTAAAGATGTCCGACAGGACAGCAGGAGGGCGGAACACTTCATTTCTGTTCTACATGTCCTGCGAGAGTTCATGGGACCTGATGTCATTCTTCCAAACGAGACAGACCTGCTGGCGATGTATGGACGGGTAACGTATGTCACTTCTCTACTCGGAAGCGTGCCAGTACTGTTGTGTTTGGTTTTTGGTGAACTAAACTAGTGGCTCAATTGATCGACTCCACCTCTTTTTCTGTTGTAGCCTATCATTTTTTTTTATCTGATTGAGTTTTGCTGTATGCTGTCGCTCTACTTTCGGTTTGTGACGTTTTTGCTGTACTATTCTGTGTGGACGAGGAATACTTGCTACTTTTAAGAGGATCCAAATTTTTAGAATTCAAATTTTTAAGAGAACTTTATTTTTTGAGATAATACTTACTAGAAGAGTGCCCGATCGCTGACCCAGATATCGCAGTTAATCGGGGGAAATTAGATTTCTGGGTAAACTGGAACTGTCTCTATCTAAAACATTTCTACACATTTCTTTAGTATGTAACAATCAATCGATCAATCAAATTTACTCCCAAAAGGACACCTGAACAATGAAACCATACTTGAACACACCATGGAGAATGCATTTACAGACATGGCCACGGAGAGAATTCTTCTCCTGAGCGTGACGTTTTAAAAGTAGGGATGTTCGTTTCTGGAGGTTTGCAAATGCAGACTCCGAGACAAAACGCGCAATTCATTCAAATCTTGTACAGCACTGTCCGGATCATATTGGAATTTATTCTAAATATACGTTTGGGCTTAACTGGTTAAAAAATATTTCAGAAGACGGGTTGATAGGAGACATTTGTTCATTTCTAAATTGTTCGGTACTGAAATAAGGACAGATGCAAAATGGAGCAAAAATCATAGCTTGGAAACACTATTTCGTATTTGGATTGGGTTTTCTGCAGGCAATGTTAACCGAAGTCCTACAGATAGGGATGATACTTGGTACTCTTCCTTCGGGTGTCCTTTAAAGCTAGAAGAGGTGAATACTTTTTTTTTAATAACCGTCCTTGTGCGATGCACGTGTGTATATTATCTGTGCTGTGCCACAAATTTCTCGTCTTTCTTCCATCTTTTTCTCTCTTTCTTCTTTACTCTGTTTTGTTCTGCGTGAAAAATATGGGTAATGAATACATTACTTACTTAATTACTATTCCTTCCTGTTCTAAGTGAACTTACTTGTACTTGGTTCAAGAAACAAGCTTTTCATATCCCCCTGGCGATGGAAGCTGGTGGACGACTGACCCTGAAGCTGACCCACGAATCCCGGTCTTGCGTAAACGGTAGGGAGTTTCGGGGCCAAGATGAATCCCACTATCTCCCGACCCTTGGCGACTGAAATCTCCTGTAGGTCTTGGAGTGTATGAGGAAGGTGAAATGCAACTCTTTTAAAGGACCTTTCTTACCTATAATACTACCGCAACCTACTCCCATAACCACTCCATATATTTCTAAAGCCGGAGACCCCAAGTTTGTACGATACCTTCTAACCCCTCTAACGAAACTACGCTTATTTTCTCACTTGCCGTGTATTGCTACCTTCGACGTGTTCAACGCTGTCGATGGTTGCCTGCGAGAAGTTTTTCCATTAGAAAAAACGCTTATGTATATTTTTTCCCTATTTCGCTGTAAGTCAATGGGTCGCAGAAAAAGCTTAAAACAGCCAATCCATGGGTTATTTGTTGAAAGCATAGCCTTATTTGAAAGTATTCAAATATTTTGAAATGATGTAAGTTGACGGGAATTCCTTTAGACCAAATTCAACTTATAATTAGCCTGAGGGCAGATTGTTTACCGGTAGGACTAAGAAGGAAATATTTGGGTAAGGTTAGAGTGCTCCGTGGTCCTTACTTCTGTCCGATGTGTGGTAAAATTAATGAATGTATATTCCATTTAATGTGTGAGTGCCAGGAGTTAAAAGACCTGAGGAAGGAAATATTTGGGGAAATGATTTGGGGGGAGGAAAGGTTTAAACAAATTTTGAAAAGTAGAAGTTTTAGAGATATAAGAAATTTGGGAAGATTCCTAAAGGTAGCCATGATTCACAGGGAAAGTTTTTTGTAAATAGTGGTTGAGGCTATGGTTTCGTTTTTGTGTTGTTTTCTTGTTTCCATGGCCCTTTGTGCTTTTCCGGAAATAAATCTTATCTTATCTTATCATTAACTAGTGCGAGGGGTCCTTTTAAAGTTCAATGGTGAGGGCTGAGATACGATAGTCTAGTTATCAGTCATCTGTTCGTTTAAATAGGCTGGAAGGCCCGATGGCAATGCTTCATTACGTCGCTGTTTTCGAATAATCGATTTTATCATATAGGATCTTTACTCTCTTAGGATTTATAATTAAATGAATAGCTCTTCAGTCTCCAATACCCGCTATTCTTCTAATCACAACTTAAATTCTTTAATGAAAATTGGCAACTATGTAGTAAGTATCTGTTTTTAATATCTGTTAGCAATCAGCCATGTTTTCATGCAGAGAAAGTGTGTCCAGGAATCTAGCGTATGCAGTCTGGCCACCTGAAGTATCCAGGAATTTATTTCGGGGGGGATTTTACCTTTGGGGGGGGGGGGGGGGGGGGGTGCGAGGGGTTCTTTCAAAGTTCAATCGTGAGGGCTGAGATACGATAGTCTAGTTATCAGTCATCTGTTCGTTTAAATAGGCTGGAAGGCCCGATGGCAATGATTCATTACTTCGCTGTTTCCGGATAATCGATTCTATCATATAGGATCTTTACTCTCTTAGGATTTATAATTAAATGAATAGCTCTTCAGTCTCCAATACCCGCTATTCTTCTAATCACAACTTAAATTCTTTAATGAAAATTGGCAACTATGTAGCAAGTATCTGTTTTTAATATCTGTTAGCAATCAGCCATGTTTTCATGAAGAGAAAGTGTGTCCAGGAATCTAGTGTATGCAGTCTGGCCACCTGAAGTATCCAGGAATTTATTTCGGGGGGGATTTTACCTTGGGGGGGGGGGGGGGGGGGTGCGAGGGGTTCTTTCAAAGTTCAATCGTGAGGGCTGAGATACGATAGTCTAGTTATCAGTCATCTGTTCGTTTAAATGGGCTGGAAGGCCCGATGGCAATGCTTCATTACGTCGCTGTTTCCGAATAATCGATTTTATCATATAGGATCTTTACTCTCTTAGGATTTATAATTAAATGAATAGCTCTTCAGTCTCCAATACTCGCTATTCTTCTAATCTCAACTTAAATTCTTTAATGAAAATTGGCAACTATGTAGTAAGTATCTTTTTTTATTATTTGTTAGCAATCAGCCATGTTTTCATGAAGAAAAGGTGTGTCCAGGAATCTAGTGTATGCAGTCTGGCCACCTGAAGTATCCAGGAATTTATTTCGGGGGGGGGGGGGGGGGGGGGGGGGGGATTTTGCCTTTGGGGGGGGGGGGTCCTGCCGGTCGGACAAAAAAGACATAGATCAGAGGGAAAATCCTAAATTATTATTTTTGCATGCTTCGGAGGGGGTTTTAGCCCCCTCCCCCCCCCTGGATACGGCCCTGACTTCCAGTATATCTTAGATAATACACCTTATGTAGGAAATCTAGTTCTTTTACTATGAAATTACTCTTAGACTTGTCGTACCTCCACGTCCTTGTACCTCAGTGCTCAAAAGATTTTAGTGCGTCCTCATACGCCCTGATCGCTCGCCTTGATGATCTATCAGACGTGATCAAAAGATTTCCTTTGTTGGGTATCGGAACCCACGCTTTTGCTGACATTCAAATTTGTCACGGCTGGATTGATTTTGACTTGTCCTGCAAGCAGCACATGTTCTGAACGTCACTACTAGAGCCGAAGATGAAAAAATAAAATCCTGACAAAAGTCAAAATAATTCAGAGAATTCGAATTCAGGCTATAAAAATAAATTTGCTTTTCACTTAAACTTGAAAAGTTTACTGACTAGCTTATCGTTCCCCCACTGTTGTCTTATAGTTGGTGCACTCCAGTTTAGATTCCCCAGAAAAAGACTAGATCGGGTCCTTTGCGTTTACTCTCGCAGTAGGTCTCCCCGCTTCGATAGAACACTACGAGCGTGTTCCACCCTTCTAACAATAGTTACTAATAGTTACTATTTCCGTTCCATCCTCACGAAAAGTTACTACGCTGACCGTTCCAACCTTGTCGGAATAGTAACTAATAGTTACTATTTGCTTACCATGATCGGGACCGTAGTAAGCTCTGTAACGTGATTATTCGGATTCGCCCCTGGCGTGAGATCCTGCTGGAAAATAAAAAAATCGTTCCAGCCTTGATGGCGAAAAGCCAGAATTCGTGACGTCATGCTTAGTAACTACGGTAAGTAGGATGGAATACGCTCTACACGTTACGTGCAGTCTTCACTTACACTGCCAGTAAAGGTTGTCTCTGATTGGTTTGTACATACCGCACCTCCGACTGAGCCAATGACAAACGACGCGAGAGGCAGGGCTTAATTGTGAAAATATCTCCATGGGAAGTTAAGTTTATGCCAGAAGGAAAGGTATGAAGACTATTTTGAAACGAAAGTCGAAAGAAGGTGAACTGGTGACGGCGCTTGTTCTTGAGAATTTGAACTGGAACGCTGCAGCTGTAGGAGAGAGTGGTATATTCTAGGCACTATTTGGAAAAGGTTGATACCTTTTTAAGAAAGCAAGCGATGGGGATGAATATTATCTGCTTTGAAAGATCCTCAAAAACTCTTTCAATAGATAATTTTTCTCCGTTTGTTCTTGAGAATTTGACTGGAATGCAACAACTGTAGTCCTACCTATGCCTGTGGTGGGGAATGGGAACTCTTAGCTCTCCGTTGATATGCACCTTTAAAGCACCCATCTCGCTTATTCTGCCTTTTATAATATACTTAGCTCCCGTATGGAATTACAAGCTTCTAAAATCCCCACCATTGTCCATTGTTTCGTTTCGTAACTACGAATTTTTAGCGCTTTTTCTGCCTTGCCGAATTTTCCCGTCACCCAACGAAAAGTCTACCGGAATCTTGAACGTCCGCTGATAACTCTTTCACACATAAGGATGTGATAATCTTTTATTTATTAATTATTTTATTTGATTAGTTTCCCCACATTTTAACCAAGGCACGTTCACTTTTCAAAAGTTTTGCGACCAGCCGCCGCGTTGGAGAGCAGGAAGACTGAATATAGTCGACAAGCGCTAACAAGAGAATCGCTAGTTTCAGGTGGAAATTAATGGTATTTTCGAAAATATTTTTTCTACTCCCTTTCATAGGGAAAATATCATTTCTAGTAAGAGTTGTGCTTTAAGGCATATAAGCACACAGGAGATTTCTTCTTCTAGGATCTGTATGGTCTATTTGCCACCAGCCGAAACATCGATTTGCGGTTTTCGACACAAATCGAAATAATCGAGGAAGATTTCTAGGCAGAAAATCGCCACATAGAGGTTTAATGGTGACTATTGAGATAGAAATCAGATCCACTTGGTCTTGTTTGAAAAAAAAAAAATTTGTTAGCTAGTATTTATTTATGCAGAAGCCATATTGACACACTGGTAGAAGTTTGATAACATGTAACATATCGTTGCCTGTCCTAGGATATTTTTGTTGTGACCCTTTTAGGTGTTCTTTTACCGACTAATATCCCAGTTGTTTGTGTTATGACACTGATATGAAAGTTTTAAATGAGTGCCATACAATTCTCGTGACATTCTCATGACGACACAAGGATGCGCAAACATGTGTTACCAAGCTTTTGGCAGTGCATACACATAATAGTGAATTTAAAAAAGTCAAATTCACGAACCACAAGTTCATCTCCGTTTTCTCAAAAGGGGCTGGTAAAGTTTGAAAGGTTAAGTAAGAGATAGCTGAATCAGAGTATTTTCCGACCTCTCAGAAGGCACTTTTTAGAGCTTCTTTCGTATCAGAAATTTTGCCCCCTCTGTATGGGATATAATTCCAGTTGAAATTAGAAACTCGAGTCATCTGGCATCCTTCAAGGCTACAGCGAAGAGATTTTTCCTTGCAAAAGTTTTTTTTTGGTAAGCAGAATGTTTGTTGTATATTTGTCAACCGTGTGTATGAATGGCATTTAGAATGATGTAAAAATAGTGTTACCACATTATGTAGAATAGAGAAGACTGCCACCTGCGGCCAACAAACCCTCCGGGGCTTTCTTAGCAGGTGCTGTAAAATGTTTTGTATACATGTGTAAAATAAAATTTAATCTAATCTAACCTAATCAGTGACAACACTGCTTTTCGTTTCAGCTAAAACAAGTAATCATTACAATTACAATTTTGTTTGCAAAAATAGCCGAGGATCCAGAAGGGAGGGGGGAAAGAGAGTTTTCAATTTTTTTTCTTAAAGGTGTGTGTGAATTCCTTCAACATTTTGGACACTGAATACCAAGTCCTTGGAACCGGTGTCTATCTTGGACCTTCGGTGATCGACCACTCCTGCAGTCCCAATGCAGTCCCGGTCTTCAACAGCTTCAGACTTAATATTGTCGCCCTGGACGACATAGAAAATATAAATAAGGTAATTGGCTGTTTTCTGTAATGGAATTAAGAAAACCCTTTGCGGCCCTGGTCGTAGGCCTACTGGCTCGGAAGGGAAATAGATCAGAGTAAGAAAGGAGTAGAAGCCTTGTTGATTTCTCAAGGGACCTGTCGTCCCTCAAATGCCAATGGAACCTGGTTCCGTAATCATGCCATCAGTTCTTAAACCTGTAGACGCGAATTCCATACGGCACTTTTTACTCTTCGTTGACTGAAATTTGTCCAAAGGGGGGCAGGGGCCGGGCTAGTTGACTGAAAAAGCAGGACTGAAATTCATTTCTCAAGACGCTGACCAGGAAAAGTTGTCGGTAAAATGGGAACTCTCTTTTTCGTTCCGTTTACATCTTGAATTAATAAAAATCGTGTCGTCAATTCCGGAGAAGACTTTTTGATGTGGTGACACGAAAATTCTCTTCGATAAATCAAAAAATTATGTGCTATCGAACAGTTTTTCGTTCCGTTCTGTTCCATGACGGTTCTTGAGGGATTTCTCTGTTCCTATCCACAAACTATGGGTTTACCTGGCTGTTCATGGTACAATCGATCCAGGAAAAGGTCCACTTTGTTCGGTAACTTTTGACTTTCAAATTCCCATCAGTGATACCTCCACCAACTCTGCCCACCTAGGTTGGATCACGCCAAGATAGTGTTTTTTTTTTTTTACATATTTTTTTTTTTAGGTTTTCATCAGCTACATTGACGTCATGAATACCAGAGTGGACAGAAGGCTCGAGCTGAAGACCCGATATTACTTTGACTGCGATTGTCCCAGATGCAAGGACCCAACTCTGGATCAGCTCATGTCCGCCATTAAATGTGGAAGACCAACTTGCGAGGGGATATTGAACCTGGTACGTAGATTTAAAGTCGTACTAAAGGGTTGTCGAACAATATTTTCTGCAATCTAATTTGAAGTTCCCTGAAGAAAAAGCTGGTACACTGCCTTATCTTATGCACTGCCTGACTGACATATATGAAGGTACACTACAGTCCGCATGTCTATTGGGAGCGTCGGCAAGAATATCTGTGACTAGATAGTTGGCACGACACAAAAATTATCGGTTTAAAGTCAGTTCAGTTCAGTCATCACAGATAATCAAAACACTCAGAGCGTGTTCCACCCTTCTAACAATAGTTACTATTAGTTACTATTTCCGTTCCATCCTCACGAAAAGTTACTACGCTGACCGTTCCAACCTTGTCGGAATAGTAACTAATACTTACTATTTGCTTACCTTGCTCGGGAGCGTAGTAAGCGTAGTAACTACGCATCTCTGTAACGTGATTGGTCGGATTCGCCCCTGGCGTGAGATCCTGCTGGAAAATAGAAAAATCGTTCCAGCCTTGACGGCAAAAAGACAGAATTCGTGACGTCATGCGTAGTAACTACGGTAAGTAGGATGAAAAACGCACTCTGACCATTCCTGGACACTGAGAACCACGATCTTTACATTTTCACTGCTCCTACTCTAAGACACAACCTTACCTCTCAATTTACAAAATAACTAGCCAATTTCGGTTTTACCTTCTTGCACCTGACCCCAGGGGAAAACACCCATCATATAAATAAAATATTTGACGGTGCAAAACGGATAAGCCAGCTACATTTTATTAGAGCTATGTTTCCAGCTTGAGCGGCTTGAGCCTGAAGAGGACCCTTGCCAAGAAGGGTTGAAATATAGCTCTAATAAAATGTAGCTGACTTATCCGTTTTGCACCGTCAAATATGATTCGCAGTCAGCTTGGGCTGAAGGACTATCTATAAATAAAATAATGTTTTAATCTAATTTTGTGATAATCTATGATTAGTTTTAATCTAATGATGCTTTGTTTCTAATTTTAACTATTCTTTTGTAATGCAAATAAATAATTTGTTACTCTTTTTTAAATGACGCACCTGACATTTCACATGATGCATATGTAATCACTTCAGTTTAGTAATCATAACAGTTACGAGGATTAATCGAGCGCGATATTTTGGCTGTCTAAGCGCAGAACCAAGAATTTGTAAAAGTAAGTGGTTTTCAAGAGTTCATAACACTGATCCAGTGAGCCGCCTTCCCGGGAAAAAGGGAGGTGGAGTTTTGGTTTATGCAAAGCAAGTTTTCTCAGCGAAAGTCCTCCCAGTATCAGGACTAGGCGACTGAGACACCACCGGGACCTCTACAAAACCTAAACTCGTCTCGTCTCTCGTCCCATGTTCTAACCTAAAAATTTGTTATTGTCTTGTTCTCCCAGACGCTTTCGCCATGAATTCCAAGCTAAACTGCAGGCGAGTTGCGACTTCGTTACTACAAAGCAGAGCAAAATAACACTAGAGAGCAGCGCCAGGACCAGAGCAAAATAACACTAGGGAGTAGCGCCAAGACCTATTCTTTCTATGCTTTGGAAACGGACCATACTCGTAGCGCCGCCCCCTACGCTAAGCGAGATAGACTTCCCGGTTTAGAAATTTCTGATATAGCTAAGGTGCGGACTGCATATACCAAGGAAACAATGGAGGCCGTACCATTTTTTATGGCACTTGAGCTTACTAAAGTGCAATATAGCGATTGTAATTTCTGTCCGTCAGTCGGTCTGTCGGTCCCGGTTTTGCTAGTTCGGGCACTTCCAGATAAGCTAGGACGATGAAACTTGGCAGGCATATCAGGAACTGGACCAGATTAAATTAGAAATGGTCGCTTCCCCGATCCGACCATCCGGAGGGGAGTGGAGGGAGGGGGAATCCGGAAAAAATAGGAAAAATGAGATATTTTTAGCTTACGAACGGGTGATCGGATCTTAATGAAACTTGATATATGGAAGGACCTCGTGTCTCAGGCCCTCCATTTTAAATCCAGACCGAATCCGGCGACATTGGGGGGAGTTGGAGGGGGAAACCAGAAATCTTGGAAAACACTTAGAGTGGAGGGATCCGGATGAAACTTGGTGGAAAGTACAAGCAAAAGTCCTAGATACGTGACTGATATAACCGGAACGGATCCGCTCACTTTGGGGGAGTTGGGGGGGGGGGGAGAAGTCCGAATTTGTAGTGATCCCGCGAGTTCCGTGCTTTCTGATGTGCTGGGACGATGGAAATTGACAGGCATGTCTGGGACCCGACCAGATTAAACAGGAAATCGTCAATTCCCCGATTCGACCATCTGGGGGGAGAGTGGAGGGAGGGTGAAGCCAAAATTTGAGGTATTTTTAGATTGCGAACGGGTGATCGGATCTTGATGAAAGTCGATATTTAGGATGACCTCGTGTCTCAGACATCTCACTTTAAATCCGGGCCGGATCCGATGACACTGGGGGGAGCTGGAGGAGGGAACCGGAAATTTTGAGAAACGCTTAGAGTGGAGGGATCGGGATGAAACTTGGTGGGAAAAACAAGCACAAGTCCTAGACACGTCATTGACATAACCTGACCGGATCAGGGCACTGTGGGGGAGTTGGGGTGGGGGTCCGGATTTCTAGCGATCCAGCAAGTTCGGCATACTTCCTGATGTCCTAGGGCGATGAAACTTGGCAGGTATGTCGGGGATCTGAACAGATTGACTTGAGAACAGCCGTTTCCCCGACCCGACCATCGTGGGGGGAGTGGGTGGATGGGGAGTCCGGAATCTAGTGGCGTGCATAACTTTTGAACGGGTGATCGGATTTGAATGAAACTTGTCTGGTGAGCTATCGCCTCGGACGTTCAGTGTCACGTCCGGGTCGGGTCCGATGGGGATGGGGGGGGGGGGTGGAAAACTCAAGAAACTCTAAAAGCTTGGGATTGGGACGAAACTTAATGGATGGAACAAGCATTAGGCCTAGATGAAATTGACGGAGCCAGATGGTTTCGGGGCTCTGTGGGGGGAGATGGAGGGGGTTTCCTGGAATTCCGGTAGTCGTGAGTTAGAATAGTTCCAGATGTAAAACGACAACGAAACTTTGCAGGCATATTAGCGACCCGAATTATCTTGACTTAAGAACCTTACACAACATACCCCCGGAAACTTCCGTTCCCAGATCCGAGCATTTTTGGGGGAGCAAGAGAAGAGAAATATGGAAATTGACTTCTATAAATTGCAAACGAGTGGTCTGATTCGAGTGAAACTTCATGGGTGATATGAATCGATGGCCTCGACATGTAAAACATGCGTTCGAACCATATGTGACCACTAGTAGGGGAATTGGGGGTGGGGGGACTTTTGACATGCACAAAAACCAGAGGGATGGACCGAATGAGATGCAAATTTGACAGTGCCGAGTTTATGCGGCCTAGATTTGTTATTTGGCGTCCGGGCCGGATTCGGCCAAGGTAGGGGGGGGGGGTAGGCTACTGGAAACTTGCAGATAGGCTATGCTCCAATTTCAGTAAAACTTGATGGACAGGAACAGGGAATTAAGAATTGGACCCGAACCGGCTGCGACAACGTTGGTGGGAGGGGGGGGGGTACCGGAACTTTCCAAAAATGCTCAGATTCGAGTGAAACTTGATAGATGGTATAAAAGAAGATGCTTTAGGTTGTCGATTTTTTTTTATTCTGAACCAGATTCGGCCACGGTAGGTGGAGATAGAGTGAGTACCGGAAATCGTGTAGCACGGTCTAGGGATCAAACAAGTGGATTTATTATGGATGAAAGTTTGAACAGGCATGTGCATTTGCTACAGACAATCGAGACGATGCCGGAACTGCTCAGAAATGAGTGAAACTAAATATCCTATTTCTATTTCTGAACCGCATTTTTGGATGGCGGCTGTATTTTGTGACGTTCTCATCTACTTTCTTGTACAGCCTACTCGTACAAGTGCCATATGAGCTCGTAGCTCTTGTTTATTATCTTTAGAATATGAAGTTATCAGTGCCAGCGCTGGTGAACGATTGAATGCATTTTAGGAGGGACGTTCACTAACGCTGGTAGTGCTAGTGTCGCTGCTACCCGAGTGTGTGACACTTTTTTCAAGTCTTGGTGCTAATGGTGCTACCTAGTGTCATTTTGCTATGGCCAAGACCTATGCTCTCCATGCTTTGTAAACGGTCCATACTCGTAGCGCCGCCCACTACGCTTGCGGCATTTAAAGCGAGACAGAGGGTTTAGACATTTCTAGGAAACCAAAGGTGCGGCCTGCACACAGCAAGGAAACAATGGAGGCTGTATCGTTTTTTTGCAATATTCAGGATTTATGGGAGCGAGCGCTGGGGAACGACTGAATGAGTTTCGGTAGGGATGTTCTCTATCGCTAGTGCTGATACTATCGCTGCGATTCGAGTCTGTGTCAATTTTGTCAAGTCTTTGTGCTACTCCCTAGTATTATTTTGCTCTGCTACAAAGCAGCACTAGTACTATAGTAATAATAAGAATCTATGTTTGACCTGCAAAAAAAAAATCCGGAGTAGCAATAAAAGAAACAAATAAAATACTTCACAAAACAGAAAGAACAAGAAACTAAAGCAAAAGAGAAAGACCACTGTAGGTGGGCAGATAGTTATAATTTGACTGGGGTAATTTCCCAGCAAGCTCCATAAGTTTCGACCCGATCTCCGGGAAACTGTAAACAGATATGAGGTTCCGATTTCTGTACCATGGACAATGGACCATATCTGTACCATAGTTATTTCATTTACCTGTCCACGATCCCGTGAATGTGATTCTAAATTAGTGAACCTTTATGGAAAATATTTGTTGAGTGTTTTACGATAATTTTATATTTCTTTGTCCTTTTCACTTACGCCTTTGAGCAGTTCCTTCATTCATTAATTTTGAAAATTTTCCAGAACCTAGAAAAGGAGCGGATAGATCCTTGCCCGGAGTGCGGGTTTGAATACGACAGAAAAGCCTATGATGACTACTTGGAAACGGCCGAATTTACGAGAGCTCAGTTAGATACCATGAAGGAAATAAACTGTAAGTAACTTCTCTGGTCTAATGGAAGGGGTGAGTAACATGCGCCGTACTACCGTATGGACTACCCAGGGGTTGCCCACTCTCAGTCTATGTGTACAGCAAGTGCCGCAATGCACGGTACTGGTTGCCACGTGTTAGAACATTGAAAACAACAGGTTTAGTAGGGATAATAGCCTAATTTTCGGCCGGCGCCGGGAAAGGGTGTACAGTAGGTGGGGGAGTGGGCAACCCTCGTGGACTACGTCGTGTAGTCATGGCCGCATACGAATTAATTATTATTATCAGCAAAAGCGATTCTTCCGTGACCGTGTTATTGATGTCGTTTTGGCCGGTTTAACCTTTTACTTATTATTTTTTGGGGACCCCAAAACGTAAGTAACGGGATACCTATAACTTCAGATAGTCCATCAGCCAAAGCTAACTGCGAATCGTATATGACGGTGCAATACGGATAAGTCTGCTACATTTTATTAGAGCTATATTTCGGCCCTTCTTGGCAAGGTTCCTCTTCAGACTCAAGCCACTCAAGCTGGAAAATGATTTCATTTTCCAGAAAGTGGGCCGAAATATAGCTCTGATGAAATGTAGCGGACTTATCCGTTTTTCACCGTCAAATACCTATCACATCGTAAAGTCGTCCGTCCGTCCGTCTGTCTGTTATCACGCTAACTCTCGATGGGATTCAGAATTTTTTTCCAAACTTGGTGTGAGGATCCTTCTGGGTCAAAGTTCAGGTCAAGTTTCCGTGTAAACGCGTCCGGTGCCGCGCTGACCGCTCAGCTCTATCGAGATACATGCAAATATACATTCTGCAACATTAATTTAATCAAATTTTGCTATTTCTTTCATGACGTCACGGGCCGTAGATAATCGGCTAAGATTTAGTCAATACCTAGGTGGCGGCTGTCATAATCGTTGTGTCGTTCAATGTGCACGGATGGTCAATACAGTTCGGTACAAGACGATTGGGGTGATGTTTATTTCTTTTTTATAGATCTGGATGTCTGTCGGATTTGCATCAAGCGCCAGGGCTCTCTCTTCCACCCCCTGAACATCCTCCGTTCGAAAATTCTTGATGCCGCCTTTGAGTCGAGCATAGACATGGGGCTCTGGGAAGATGCAGCAGTTTTGGGGACCGAGCTGGAAATCGCGTTCAGGTAAGCGGGTTTCGGTACAGTAGAGGTATGCGTATCTGAACATTTTTTGACATTCGACATTTTTCATTTTCATGCACTTGCTGTGTCTAAAGGACCGTTCAAGCTTACGTTTAAGGTGCAGAATTTCTGAGTTATACGTGCTATCCGCGAATATGTGTTTATATATAATATTTAAAAAAAAAACATATTATATAGTTGTTTATGTATAGTACTGCATTTTTTTTCCCTTTTCTTTTTTGTTCCAAATGTAATTAGGCTAAGTGATTAAATTATTTAGTCCTGCCACAAACAAATCTGTATAGATTTTCACGTGGTAGGTCTGTTATGATATTAAAATTTTCTTTTGGAAAATTCCATTATATATTAAATTTTTTGTCTCTCTTGTTTGCTAAATTTTCATCCCGCCGAGGCTTGCTGCGGTAAAAATTAATAGGAAGCCGGTTCTATTTTCCATGTTAAAAGTTATACGGGACCAATCGTAGCAATGCGTTTCCATCACGTGACTACTGAAGAAGAAAGAGAGACATTTAAGCAAAGATATTTGTAATATAAAAGTAATTGAATGCAGACTGAATGAGTTCTTTGAAAGTCAGTCATACTAATTTATACAGCTATTTGTGTTTTGATAGTTACAAGCTTTTTACCTTGTCTGAAATAAGAAGAACAATCCTGGTAGGCTCAAAACTAAATCGAGGAATATATACTAGTCCAACAGACTGCCAACAGACACAGCAGCAGATATTATACCGAGTATTGTACTGGATTTATGAAACCAGTCGAGGTTGATCTAAAATTCAACATGAAAGTCGTCAAAGGTTATGTTCTCTAGGGGTGGATTGTCAGGTTTACGGCTCCGTTTTGAAGATCTATGCGTACGTGATCCAAACGTCGGGGAGCGGCGTACAACTTGATTTTCAAGTTGAACGGCTGCAAAGGATAAGGCTTACAACGCGAAGTGCTTTTATTCGTCTTACAACATAAGTGTGAACGGTCCGTAAAGCTAACTACCAGTTTTCCAAAGTAGGTAATCAAAGGCATCTGGAAATACCTGAATATGTATTTCGGATCTTCACTCGACCATTTAGCCCCAAACTGCACTGTTCACATTAAAGTAACTGTTCACATAAACATACCTATACTGTAGTGTTGAGCACGCTTGGATCCAGGGCAGAGATGGGCAAATCCGGTCATGAAAGAATTCGAATCCGAATCTAGGGCTAGGTATGAATCCAATTCCTAATCCGCATCCAACTTTCATGCTGAGGATTCGAAACAAAATCAAATCATGTATACATAGGTTACAGTTTAAAAATCAGAGGTGGCAAAAACACTGATGCCTGTGGCAAGTGAGACGGTTAATTGGACGATATGAACCATATTTTTTAGTTTTCGTGTGTGCTTGTGATAGTATGGTATAACATTTAATCAACTTCAGATGAAACTTTTACTTTTAACCAACTTTTCGTTTTTTGCCGGATTCCGGAGGAACTACTTGTCTGGTGAGAAAATGGTTTTCACCATCATGTTCAGCATGTCTTCTTACCCGTTAATCGACTATCACATTAGCTGTTTAAAAATGTTTTAATTGCCCCTTAATTTGAACCCCCACCCCTAAATGTAGGGCTACAGAGCCCATCTACGAACTTGACCTTATCCTTGACCCAAAATCCTCACACGAAATTTCATCAAAACATCTCATTTCCTTCGAGAGTTATCGTGCTGATAAATGGACGGACGGACGGACAGACGGGCAACTTTTGCGATGTCATAGGTATCCCTCCACTTACGTTTTGGGATCCCAAAAAGATGAAAACTTCACTGTTTCCTCCATGGGTGTAGATCGCATATTAACTTTACTAGATATTTCTAAACACACAAGATCGTCTGGGTTTAAATGCCACAAGCGTAGCGGGCGGCAGTATGAGTATGACCCGTTTGCAAAGCATAGGTTGCGCTACTCACTAGTGTTATTTTGCTCTGGTGCTTCGATACATGAAAATCATAGGTGTTGGTGCTACTCCCTACCGTTATTTTGCTCTGCCTACGACGTAACTCACCAAAACCAGATATGCTACTTATAGTTTTTTTTTTTTTTTTTTTTTTTATCATGGGTATTTTTTCTAGTTTGGCGGGAGAGAACCCTTGCCAAGGAGTGTCGAAATGTCGCCAGTATAAATAACAACTGACTTCTTAAATTCTTCTTCTTAAATTAGACGGAATATGACGTAGCGCCCGAGCTGTTTGACAGGGTCCTTTGTTTTGTGGAATGAAATTTCTGTTAACAGTCACTCGCTAGTACCGAGCAAGAACAGTTTTGTAATGTTATTCGCAGGTATTGGGGAGTGGCTAGTGTTTAATTTAGTTTTTTTTAATTCTTCCAACTTCGGTTTTTCGTTTTCGGTAGTTTGTAGGTTCTCCGCTTTGTTTTTGTTTGTCTCGTTTTTTGGCATTTTTCCTCGAAATTATCCGTCTCCGCTGAAGAAGGGAGGCGTTTGTTCTCGAAATATTCGCGTCGTCTTTCAGGATTTTCGTTGGCCTTAAAAAAAAAATTGTCTGTTTTTCTTCGGATTCTCTGTTTAGTACAGGCAGGTATGCAGTCAGCTTGCGCTCAGAGCAAATTAACTCTAGAGAGTACCGCGAAGACCTCTCCTTCCCATGCATCAAAAATGGGCCTCCGTCGCCTTGTTCGTCTGCAGTGGCGGACGTAGGTTCTAGCCAGCGCTCGTTAACGATCGGCAGAGCAAAATAATTCTTCTCTGCCATTGGTTGAGTTTCGGTAGGGATGTTCGTATCGCTAGTGGAGCTAGTTTTGCTGCGATTTGACTGTGTGTCACTTTTTCAAAGTTCGCGGAATACTCTGCTTGCGCTGAAGGAATACGGACATATCCTCTTTTCTTTTCAGAAAGTACTACGGACCGGACCATCCCCTACTTGGTATGTTATTGGCCAAACTGGGCAAAATCGAGCTTCATCAGAACACCGCTACTCTTGCCTACACTCACCTAAAAGAGGCGATGTCAGTTCTAAGTGTTACTCACTCCATCAACCCAGATTATGTTAGAGATGTGAGACAGCTGCTATTTCAAGCTGAAATGCTTTCAAGAAATGGGCATTCGTGAGAATGGATCAGTTACATAGTAGTGATGAAAGAAATAAGTGACATAACCTAGCATACATAAGGCGTACTCTCGCCGTTCCCCGAGGACTCCACTTGAGGAGTCCCCGATTTTTTGCATGTCCCGGGGACTCACTCCCCGTATTCTCGCGAGTCCCCACGGACGGGGAATGCTCTGATTATCATCAACATCATCAGAAAGGACTCCCTTTCAGATTCGGAGGGGAATCCATTTTTGCTGGTGTTGGTGCAATATAAAGTTAATTAAAAATAATCAGAATAAGCAAAACCAAAAATAAATTGGCTCCAGACTAATTTCGTGAACTGCATATTTATTTTTCGAACAAAATACATGTTGGAAGCATTCCCCGTGTTCTCGCTGTTTCTGTCCGTGGAGTCCGCGTGGAGTGACTCCCTCTATTCTCGCCGTTCCCTTTGATTCCCCGAGGAGTCCTCGGGGAACGGCGAGAATACGCCTATAAGCTGCGTTCATTTTCGTCGTTCCGTTCGCTGTTCCAACCGTCGTTTTACTACTAGCGTTTTCTTTATAACGTCGTTCGTGAGCGGCGTTGAACTGCCTAGAATAAGAACTTTTCGTTGTTAGGTTGATCCGCCGTTTTGTTCGTCGTTCCTGAAACGACGAACGGAGTGCGGAAAGTCAGTTTCAACACCTCCGTTCAGTAATTAGGCGCGCATTTTCAAAAATTCTCGACAAAATAAATTTAACTTGTAAACGAAGTTTAAAAACAGTGGGACTGTTATACTAAAATCCATGTTTGTACTTTTATTATAGCTGCTGTTGCAAATATTATGTTAGTTCGACTATTGACGTTTTCGTATCAACGACGTTCATAGAACTTGCCAAAAAAAAACACTAATATGAAAATACTTTAACGACGTTTTTGGTACCGACAACGACGAAAACGAACGCGTAAGTAGTGAACTGGAATGAGAGAATTCTCTGTGAGAGGGATTGAACCTGTGACCTTTGCGCGAGCTGCTGTTAAAGCAGTATTTTTCCAAAATCTCGTATTGGTATTTTTGTTGAGTTGTTGAGTCTTTCAAGAGGTTAGTGAAATAAAATCTTTCTAAAAATGCGTTAACCACTGAGCCACTGAGGGGCTTGTATGGAAGGTTTGAAGCCAAGACGACCATTCATAACGAAAGAAACAAAATGAGATTTTCGTGTTTTTTTTGTTCTTGGTCAGCTGATCATCCCTCTAAGATGTTAAGATGAAAAGATAATTCCAGATATTTTGGCTGCATCTCCGGTAGCCGCCTCAGTGGAGAACAAACTAAATTACAAACTCCATAGCAAACCAACAGAAGAGCGATGTAGGTATACAAATAAAGTAACGCAATACAAATAAAGTAACGAATATTAAAAGCGTGCAGTGTCCATGTCTAAAAAATATCTGTGTATATGTACAATAGTACCTCCCCAGTGCAAAAAGAAACGTGGCGAAAAAAAACCCGGATACCCCCCCCCCCCCCCCCCCCTAATGCAATATTTAGGAAATCGAAAAAAAATGTAGTTTTGAACTGGACACTTAAGGATAGAGACGCGGTTTAAATATAAACTCGTGATGGCGGCTCGCTGGCCACTCGTCTCTGTACGGAATAAAAAAAAAAAGATCTTTCTCCAAAATTCGATTAGCATGTCCAGACCTGTCCGGGGTTTGGGGGGTTGGTACCGGGGGGGGGTCTTCGCCCTAGGGGCTTTAGCCGGAACTGCTCGAAATAATCGGAACCCGTCTACAATTATTTTGTGTATAGCCTATTTATAACTCGGTGACTTTCGTACAGTTATTTGCTCGGGAAGCTTTCACGCGGGATTCGCCCAGTTTTTAAAACTCTCATCACTAGTGTATAATCGCTTCCAATAGACTCTTTCACACTTCTGTGCTTTCCTGGGAAAGTAAGTGAAAAAAGTTCACCGGACGGCACGTATAGCCTCATAGATAGACGAATCCGGATTCGAATCCAGGATTCGTCCTTTTGGCCGGATTCGAATCGTCTGCTTGTCTGGCTAGATTCGGACTCTTGATTCTATTCAATTCAGTATAATCTAAAAAATAGATAACGGACAAGCCGATGGGTTGTTTTTACGTCTAAACATAACATCATAACCGCAATCTACAAATATATACAATTTTGCGACATTTATACCGACGTCTTATGATAAATATGGTCAATAACATGCTAGACTACGATTAATAAAATACAAATAACCTAAAAATTAAAATTCAAAAGTGCTCCGAGTTATATAAACGAACAAACGAGGGGACGAAAGTCTGAGCATACCTTGTTCGCAAAGTTACCACCGGCACAGGCTCGGCAGCATGACGAACAAGACGAATTCGGGAGGGGAGGAAATCAGGGGGGAGTATATTACGGTGAAATGGGTTTTGGACTGTAGATGTACCGAACTTCATACTAAGTTGAAGTCGGCGGCATGAAAGGGTATCTAACTTAAATTGCTTTAGGAGCTGAATGTATGGGACTTTTGGAGCTTTAAATGTAACGAGCAACGCTCTATACTGTATCCTCTCAAGCAAATCCGACTGTTCCTGGGTGAGACCAAAATGCCAACCCAGACATCCATATTCTAGGTTAGAGCGGATAAAAGAAATGTAAACGTGTAGTAAATGGGGAGATGGAACACCGTAAGGGGACAAAAGTTTAAGGTAGCTTATAGCCGCGTTAGCTTTTTTAAGCATACTCTCAACCTGCCTTTGCCACCTCAGATCCGAGGTTATGTATTCCAAACCTTGAACGAATCCGCTCCAGTTTCTAATTTTTTCCCAATTTTTACACATTGTGCTTAAAGTCTTTGATTCATGTGGCCGGGAAGGTGGGAGACACTATCATCTTTCGGTGGGTCGGATTTTTACGAACACACTGTACCTTTGTTTTCCTCAAAATCCTCACGGTAGCTAACCTTTCCACAAATTACTTGAACACAATTCGCTCCTGAAAGCAAGTCCGCCATTGCTAATTAAATATTCATTGATCTCCCGGAGGTAGTCAAAATAGTTACTAAAACCTTCGAGAAGATCGAGGGGCGTGTAAGAGGATTAAAACAACTAAGTATATCACCGTGTGCACGTTTAGATATGTCGGAAGAAGAAATCATCGGCCAGTTTGACATTTTTTGGTCTCAGAATCTTCAAGAAATCACTATAACGAATTTAGTATAATTTACGGCGTTTGTTTATTGTGATCTAGTTTACATCCTTAATTCCCTAACGGGAATTAACAAGAAAAAACAGAAAACAAAATGTTTAAAGAAATCGATAATGTCAATAGTTACTTTGATTTTTCTACACATTTTCCATATGCCTGCTACAATAAAAATATTGTGTTAGATCCGTAGTCAAACTATGATCACAGCCTCCCCGTGTCGGGCGCTACCGACCCGCGCCGCTAGAAATTTCGGATTTTTCGGTTGCACATTGGGCAAACCGTCCTCATCGAAAAACAAAACTAAATTATAAAATCCACCACAATAAAAAAAAAAGAAAATCACGGTTTTCTATTTGTTCCGCTAGATGACCCAACGGTCGGATCGAGTCATGGCTTCATCTTGGTTTTGGGTGGGGGAGTTCTAGACTTTGCGAGCTTGTGATATAACTCCTGTAAGGTATTGTGCTAAACGAGCCCCAAATTCATTCCACTGTGACAAGCACACATGAAAACCTAAAAATATGCTTTAGAGCGTCCAATTAACGGTGTCATTTGCCTCAGACATCAGTGTTTTTTGTCACCTCTGATTTTAAACTATAACCTATGTACATGATTTGATTTTTGGTAAGGTCGGATTCGAATCATCAGCATGAAATGGTAGATTCGGAATCGGATTCGTACCTAGCCTAGGACGCGGATTCGGATTCGCCCGTCTCTGAAAGGCTTACACAGAACAATTATGGAACAATCACAGACTTGTACATACACTGTAAAAAGTTTCTCCGAATAATGTTGCAGTATTTGCTACTGGGATTAATCTTATCTCTATTGGGGTAAAATTAATCCAAATTAGGGATGATCTTATCTCAATAAAGACAAGATTAATCCCAGTAGCAAATACTGCAAGATTTTTTTTTACTGTGTATACACCGATTTTTTTTTTGAACACGCACGTTTAATATTTTTATTTTATTTTGATTTGAGTGTCTTTATTTTACTTTGATTTGAGTGTCGTCGGATCTGCATCGTTTGGCTAAGTTTTGGTTACATGTCGTTTTGTGGTTTGTCGAGCATCGCTCTTTTGTTGGTATTGCTTTGGAATTTGTGATTTAGTCGAACACTACCAGTTGATCCTGAGCAAAATAACACTAGACAGTAGCGCCAAGACTTGAAAAAAGTTTACACTCGGATAGTAGCGACACCAGCACCACTAGGGATAGCGAACGTCCCTACTGAAACTCAATCTGTCGTGCACCAGCGCTGGCTCGAACTTCATATTCTGAACATTGCAAGAAAAAGATACAACCTCACCGTTCCCCGAGGACTCCGAGGTCCCCGCGTTTTTGATCGAACCCGAGTAACTGACGAAACCGCGTTTCTTTATAACGTTCGCTGTTTCAACCGTTGTTTTACGATCAGCGTTTTCTTTATAACGTCGTTCGTGAACGGCGTTGAACTGACTAGAATAAGGACTTTTCTTTGTTCGGTTGATCCGCCGTTTCATTTGTCAGTAAACTTACGTCAATCCGAGTAGGTAAAGTGGATCCAGACTAATTGCGGCAACTGTATATCTTTTTTTCGAACATAATTCATTTTGGAAGCATTCCCCGTGTTCTCGCTGTTTCTGTACACGGAGTCCGCGTGGAGTGGCTCCCTCTATTCTCGCCGTTTCCTTCGATTCCCCGAGGAGTCCTCGGGAACCGGCGAGAAGACGCTTTAAGTGTGCAGACCGCATCTTAGCTTTACTAGAAATTTTAAATCCGCAAGTCTGTCTCCTTTAAATGCCGCAAAATATGCATTGGGCGGCGATAGCGTTAGTGGGCGATAGTTTGCCAAGCAAGGAAAACATAGGTTTTGACGCTACTCCCGAGTATTATTTTGCTCTGAGTTGATCGGTACTTTCTGTTTGTTTTTTTCCCTTTTCTAGCTTTGAGCGTGAGAAAGAACCCTTGACAAGGAGGGCCGAAATGTCGCTCAGACAAAAAATTCACCTGACATGTAATTTAACGCAGTCGGCTATGATAGAGGATAGTGGAGGTGAACCTAATTAGATAGGTCGGTCATTATCAGTTGTAATAAGAATAATGTTTGTTTAGTGAGCCAAAAGGCCATACACGATTAAATACATGTTTTACTACACTAATAAACTGCTACACCTCTAGAACTATTATGCTACGTAAACAAGGTTAAACTTTCTTTAACCAGGCTAAACTTTCTTCTTTTTATGGCACTTGCCCTTCGGCAGCCTTCGCAATTTCTGTCCGTCAGTCGGTCGTTCTGTTTGTCCCGATTTTGCTATTTCGGGCACTTCCAGATAAGCTAGGACGATGAAACTTGGCAGGTATATCAGGGACCGGACCAGATTAAATTAGAAAAAATGGGGAAAATGATGTATTTTTGACTGACGAACAGGTGACCGAATCTTAATGAAACTTGATATATGGAAGGACCTCGTTCTCAGAAAAATCCAGACCGGATCCGGTGACATTGGGGGAAGTTGGAGGGGGAAACCGGAAATCTTGCAAAACGCTTAGAGCGGAGAGATCGAGATGAAACTTGGTGGAAAGAACAAGCACAAGTCCTAGATACACGATTGACATAACTGGAACGAATCTGCTCACTTTGGGGGTGGGGGGGGGGGGGTCGAGTTTCTAATGATCCCGCGAGTTCGGTGCTTCCTGATGTGCTAGGACGATGAAAATTGGCAGGCATGTCAAGTAACCGAACAGATTGACTTGAGAATAGTCGTTTCCCCCATCCGACCATCTGAGAGGGGGAAGGGCTGGAGGGAGGGGGAATCCGGAAAAATAAGGTATTTTTAACTTACGAACGGGTGATCAGATCTTAATGAGACTTAATATATAGAAATACCTCGTGTCTCAGATATCCCAGTTTAAATCCGGACCGGATCTGGTGACATTAGGGGGGGGGGGTAGTTGGAGGGGGAACCGGAAATCTTGGGAACGCTTAGAGTGGAGAGATCGGGCTGAAAGTTGGTGGAAAGAACAAGCAAAAGCCCTATAGATACGTGATTGACATAACCGGACCGGATCCGTTCATTGTGGGGGAGTTGGGGGGGGGGAGGACCGAATTTCTGGTGATACCGCGAGTTCGGTACTTCCTGGTGTGCTAGGACGATGAAACTTGGCAGGCTTGTCAGGTGCCCGAACAGGTTGACTTTAGAAGATTCGTTTCCCCAATCCGACCATCTGGGGGGGGGGGGGTCCGAAAGTGAGGTATTTCTAACTTGCAAACAGGTGATCTGATCTTAATGAAACTTATTATATAGAAAGACCTAATTTCTCAGACGCCCCATTTTGAATCCAGACCGGATCCGGTCATATTGGGGGGAGTCGGAGGGGGGAACCAGAAATCTTGTTAAACGCTTAGAGTGGAGGGTTCGAGATGAAATTTAGTAGGAAGAACAAGCACAAGTCCTACATACGTGAATGACATAACCGGAACGGATCCGGTACTGTTGGGGAGTCTGGGGGGGGGGATCCGAGTTTCTAGTGATCCCACGAGTTCAATAGACTACTTACTGGTGTGCTAGGACGATGAAACTTGGCAGGCTTGTCAGGTGCCCGAACAGATTGACTTGAGAATTTCCTTTCCTCGATCCGACCATCGTGGGGGAGTGTAGGATGGGGAATCCGGAATCTAGTGGCAAGCTCAGCTATTGAACGGGCTATGGGATTTAAATGAAACTTAATATTTGGAAAGACCTAGTGCCTCAGATGCTCCATTTTAAATCCGGACCGGATCCGGTGACATCGGGAGGAGTCGGAGGGAGTTGGAGGGGGGAACCGGAAATCTTTGGAAACGCTTGGAGTGGAGGGTCGTGATGAAACTTGGTGGGAAGAACAAGCAACAGGTTCTAGATACTTCATTGACATAACAGGACGGGATTTGGGTCACTGTTCGGGAGTTGCGGGGGGGGGGGGGGGGGTCCAGATTTCTAGTAAACGCGCGAGTCCGATACTTCCTAATGTGCTAGGACGATGAAACTTGGTAGGTGTGTCAGGGACCCAAATAGATTGACTTGAGAATAGTCGTTTCCTCGATCCGACCATCATGGGAGGAGTGGAGGAATTGGGAATACGCAATCTAGTGGCAGGGGCAGTTTTTGAACGGGTGATCGGATTTGAATGAAACTTGGCAAGTGGAAAGAGCTATCGTCTCAGGGGTTCCATGTCAGGTACGGGGAGGAAGGGGGAATCAGGAATCTTGACGTATTTATAACTTTCCAACGGGTGATCGGATCTTAATGAAACTTGATATCTGGAAAGAAGCCAATTCTCAGACGACCCAGTTCAAATCCAGATTGGATCCGGTGACTTTGGCGGGAGCCTGTGGGGTGAACCAGAAATCTTGGGAATCGCTTAGAGTGGAGGGATCGGCATGAAACTTGGTGGGAAGAACAAGTGCAAGTCCTAGATACATCGCCGACATAATCGGACCAGATTTGGACACTGTAGGGGAGTTGGTAGGGGGGGGGGGCTTAATACTGGGGATCCCGCAAGTTCGGAAATTCCTGATGTTCTAGGACGAAACTTGGAAGACGTATCAAGGACCCAAACAAACTGACTTGAGAATAGTCGTTTCCCCGATCCGACTATCATGGGGGTTGTGAAAAGCTTTTGACATGCACAACAAGACCAAAGGTTTCGATGGGATCCCAAAAATCTAATATTTGATCCAGACAATTGCGAACGAACTACCATACTTGTCCAGAAAAAAAAGGTCAGAAACGATTTCAGCGTATCACCTTATCCGTATAAAGAACATATCAAGAATGTACCCTGAGTCGATATTGAGAGTAAGAAAATTCTCGTTACGACCATTGCAGTTTCCGGGCAGTTTCCGAGAATTCGACTTTTGAGTTAGTAGAAAAACAAGACCAAAGGTTTCGATGGGATCCCGAAAACTTAATATTTACAGACAATCGGGTCTTGTAGCGGTCCAGTGGTAATCATCGGAGAAGACAAAGTTCGAATATGGACCCCTATAGGCTGCGTCATGTCTACTTTGACGAAAGTTCCTGCCTTACTTCTGCCAAATTTCCGGTTTCAGACGGATTCCGGGCGAACTACTTGTCTTGCAAAAACCTGAAGTTCAAAACTGATTCAGCTTATCTCCATACCATCCATATCTCCATAATCAACTTCACATAAAACTTCAGCTTTTAACAAATTTTCCGAATTCAGCAGGATTCGTGGTGAAATGTGTCCAGGTATAAAATGACTGCCGTACAAGAATTCAGCATGCCTTCTTACCCAATTGAACACCTAATGACATTGATATAAAACTTTTACTTTTAACAGATTTCCAGTTATGGCCGGATTTCGGGCGATCTACTTGTCCGGCGACAGAATAATTTTCATATTCGGATTCAGCATGTTTCACTTCCCCTAAATCGAACCTCTAATCAACTTCAGATTAATCTTTTATTTTTGACAAACTTTCCGGTTTTGGCCGGATTCCAGCCGATCTACTTGTCCGACGAGAAAATCATTTTCATATTCGGTTCGTGTGTCCTTACCCCTAAATCGGATATCTAATCAACTTCAGATAAAACTTTTACTTTTAACAGACTTTCCGGTTTTACCCGGATTCCGGGTGAACTACTTGTCCGGCGAGAAAATGGTTTTCATATTCGTGTTCAGCTTGTCGTCGAATCAACTATCTCATTAGCTTTTTAAAAATATTTTTTTCGCCCCTTAATTTGAACCCCCTCCCCTAAATATGCAGCTGTCGGGCCCATCTTCGAACTCGACCTTTCCCTTGACTCGATGAGTCCTCACGCCAATTTCATCAAAGTGTCTCATTCCCTTCGAGAGTTATCGTATCGTGCTGGCACACGGACGGACAGACGGACAACTTTTGCGATTTCATAGGTATCCCTCCATTTACGTTTTACGTTAAAACTTTTAGTTTTAACAAACTTTCCGGTTTTAGCCGGATTCCGGGTGAACTACTTGTCCGGCGAGAAAGTGGTTTTCATATTCTGTTCAGTATGGCGTCTTACCCTCTAATCAACTATTTCATTAGCTTTTAAAAACAAAAAAAAATTTCGCCCCTTGATTTGAACCCCCTCCCCTAAATATGCAGCTATCGGGCCCATCTACGAACTCGACCTTTCCCTTGACTCGATGAGTCCTCAGACCAATTTCATGAAAGTATATCATTCCCTTCGCGAGTTATCGTGCTGACAGACGGACGGACGGACGGACAGATGGACGAGCCGGATTCCGGGTGAACTACTTGTCCGGTGAGAAAGTGGTTATCATATTCTGTTCAGTATGTCGTCTTACCCTCTAATCAACTATTTCATTAGCTTTAAAAAAAAAAAAAAATCGCCCCTTGATTTGAACCCCCTCCCCTAAATATGCAGCTATCGGGCCCATCTACGAACTCGACCTTTCCCTTGACTCGATGAGTCTTCAGACCAATTTCATCAAAGTAGTCGTGCTGACAGACGGACGGACGGACGGACAGACGGATAGACGGACAACTTTTGCGATGTCATAGGTATCCCTCCACTTACGTTTTGGGATCCCAAAAAGCAAAAGGTTTGTGTGCCGGGAGTAGGAATCGAACGTACGACCTCTTGACTACTATCCCGATGTGTTAGTCAACACGGCCAAAGGCGAACTTTACAGAGCATAAGGGGCAAGGGCCTGCCAGCTAGCTTTGGGGACACTAAGGAGGTGGTTCGAGATGACAAAGAAGGGGGATCCTGTCAACAATAAGTCCCTGTATCTTTATCTAAGCCCCCAGGTCGGTTTCATGGACGAAAGTTGCGTAGTCAAGTTTTCTGTGCCTTTAAGGCGTATTCTTGCCGTTCCCTCCTCGGGGAATCGAAGATAACGGCGAGAATAGAGGGAGTCACTCCACGCGGATTCCGCGTACAGGAACAGCGAGAACACGGTGAATGCTTCCAAAATGGATTTTGTTCGAAAAAAAAAATATGCAGTTGACGAAATTAGTCTGGAACCACTTTATTTTTGGTTTTGTTTATTCTGATTGTTTTAATTAATTTTACATTGCACCAACACCAGCAAAAATTGATTCCTCTCCGAATCTGAAAGGGATTCCTTTTTGATGATGGTGATGATAATCGGAGCATTCCCCGTCCGTGGGGGCTCGCGAGAACACGCAGACAAACACAAACAGGGAGACTCCTCAAGTCGAGGCCTCGAACAACGGCGAGAATACGACTTTAGAAGGGTAACTAGCTGATCAAGAAGTAAACCAGAGCTACGAGCTCATATGGCACTTGTTACGAGTAGGCACGGCTCGGTTATGTTAATGATATACCTAGTGTTTGCTAGGTGTCTTCCCACCAAGTTTCATCTCGATCCCTCCACTCATAGCGTTTTCCAATATTTCCGGTTCTCCCCTCCAGCTCCCCCCAAAAGTCACCGGATCCGGTCCGGATTTTAAGTGGGTCGCCTGAGGCATGAGGTCTTTCCAAATATCAAGTTTCATCGAGATCCGGTCACCCGTTCAAAAGTTATAAATACCTCAAGATTCCGGATTCCCCCTCCCTCCACTCCCCCAGCAGTGCCCGAATCGGCTCGGTCATGTCAATGATGTATCTAGTGTTTGCTAGGTGTCTTCCCACCAAGTTTCATCTCGATCCCTCGACTCATAGCGTTTCCCAAGATTTCCGGTTAACCCCTCCAGCTCCCCCAAAAGTCACCGGATCCGGTCCGGATTTTAAGTGGGTCATCTGAGGCATGAGGCCTTTCCAAATATCAAGTTCCATCGAGACCCGATCACCAGTTCAAAAGTTATAAATACCTAAAGATTCCGGATTCCCCCTCCCTCCACTCCCCCCACAGTGCCCGAATTGGCTCGGTTATGTCAATGATGTATCTTCACACCAAGTTTCATCTCGATCCCTCCACTCACAGAGTTTCCCAAGATTTCCGGTTGTCCCCTCCAGCTCCCCCCAAAAGTCACCGGATCCGGTCCGGATTTTAAGTGGGTCGTCTGAGGCATGAGGTCGTTCCAAATATCAAGTTTCATCGAGATCCGGTCACCCGTTAAAAAGTTATAAATACCTCAAGATTCCGGATTCCCCTCCCTCCACTCCCCCGACAGTGCCCGAATCGGCTCGGTCATGTCAATGATGTATCTAGTGTTTACTAGGTGTCTTCCCACCAAGTTTCATCTCGACCCCTCCACTCATAGCGTTTCCCAAGATTTCCGGTTGCCTCCTCCAGCTCCCCCCCCAAAAGTCACCGGATCCGGTCCGGATTTTAAGTGGGTCGTCTGAGGCATGAGGTCTTTCCAAATATCAAGTTCCATCGAGATCCGATCACCCGTTCAAAAGTTGTAAACACCTCAAGATTCCGGATTCCCCCTTCCTCCACTCCCCCCCCCCACAGTACCCGAATCGGCTCGGTTATCTCAATGATGTATCTAGTGTTTGCTAGGTGTCTTCCCACCAAGTTTCATCTCGATCCCTCCACTCATAGCGTTTCCCAAGATTTCCGGTTGCCCCCTCCAGCTCCCCCCAAAAGTCACCGGATCCGGTCCGGATTTTAAGTACGTCGTCTGAGGCATGAGGTCTTTCCAAATATCAAGTTCCATCGAGATCCGATCACCCTTTCAAAAGTTATAAATACCTCAAGGTTCTGGATTCCCCCTCCCTCCACTCCCCCCCCCACAGTGCCCGAATCGGCTCGGTTATGTCAATGATGTATCTAGTGTTTGCTAGGTGTCTTCCCACCAAGTTTCATCTCGATCCCTCCACTCATAGCGTTTCCCAAGATTTCCGGTTGCCCCCTCCAGCTCCCCCCAAAAGTCACCGGATCCGGTCCGGATTTTAAGTGGGTCGTCTGAGGCATGAGGTCGTTCCAAATATCAAGTTTCATCGAGATTCGATCACCCGTTCAAAAGTTAAAAATACCTCAAGATTCCGGATTCCCCCTCCCTCCACTCCCCCCACGGTGCTCGGATCGGGGAAGTGACTATTTCCAACTTAATCATTTGGGGTCCCTGGTACGCTTGCCAAGTTTTATCGTCCTAGCTTATCTGGAAGTGCCCGAACTAGCAAAACCTGGACAGACCGACGGACGGACAGAAATTGCGATCGCTATATGGCACTTGGCCGAAGGGCAAGTGCCATAAAAACCCGAAAATATCGTTTTACTATTTTTTTTTATAATATTAGGGAAAACACCGTATCTGTTGTCGTCTTTCATTCAAAGTAATTGACTGGCGAGCAGTCTGACTTGCGCGTCCGCCCCCAGTGAAACCCCACTGAAATTCCTTTTTACGGCTTGTCGTAACTTAATGGATCAGCGTGCGTATCTCTGACGTGTACAGCTTTATAAGCTCACCAATTACGGCGTGAATGCCTTCTGTTACACCACACAGTGAATAGGCTTGACAGACATCATTGATAAAAAAAACGAATTCAGTGACAAACAAACAAAAAATAAATGCCTGAAACCCGGGTCGGCAAAATGGTATAAGGTGGAAAGGGCTGCACACTCGTCATCGTTTTGAGTTCGGGGATCGACTAAAAAGAGGCACGGCGTGGCGCAGGAGGAATGCTACTAAAAAGAGGCACGCCAGAAAAAAAACCTTCTTTATGCAAAGAAGCTCGATTACTAAAAAGAGGCACGCCAGAAAACGGGTCCTAAAAAGGCACGTTATAGAACCCCCTTTTTTATTCTTTCAAACTTCTTTTAGCAAAGAAGCTCGAGTACTAAAAATAGGCACTCCAGAAAAACCTCTTTTTATGCAAAGAAGCTTGAGTACTAAAAAGAGGCACGCCCGAAAAGGGTATAAAAAAGGCACAGATGATACATGCCTCCTGGTGCACACATGCCTTCTTTTAGAATGCCGTGCCTCATTTTAGAACGTGTTTCTCTTTTAGTAGCATGCCTCTTGCACCACGCCGTGCCGTGCCTCTTTTTAGTCAATCCCTTGAATTCGTGTCATGTTCCAACGCTCAGGGGGAGTTAATACGAGTCTAGCAATGGTCAGGATTGGGATCAGGACAGGATTACATGTGATAATGCTAGTTTGTTGTCAACAAACTTACTCAAACAAAACTAATGCATTTGTTGCCATCTCGTGTCGTACGCATAGATTAGCTTCTTCAGGGAACGGGGCACTCTAGAAGTTTTGGTTATGGATATGCTGGGACTTGCTATTGGCCGTGGGGGGAAAAGATGGTAACAAATGGATAGGGCCCAAAATCCCTTATATTACATATCCGTGGTGTTGGGGGTTACATCCCTTGATTTAAAAATCCTCCTCTTTGGTGATATTGGTATGCCTGTATGCATGTTTCGAAATGCAAAGCAAAGACCACTTTAATCTTTACAGCACACCTCGCACTATTTACTGTGTATGTTCCAATATTCAAAACCATTTGAATACTGTAAAACTAGGCTCTGCTTTATCAAATTATCTACGACTTTGGCTATTTTAAGCCTTTGCACAAGTCCATTGACTATATTCAAATATTGCATAAAACAGATGTGTCAGCTACGATAGAGTAGAGTGGAATAGAATTTTAGTTTTTTCAAAAGCAGCCGTCATAGCGTTACCGCCGAATTTGGCCTTTTCATCATACAAAATGATGAATAACATAACGCTTTAGGCTTGTCATGAAGGAAAAAAAAAAAAAAAAAAGGACTAACTTATCGGTTATTGTACAACTTAACAAATGCTGGAACAAAACTTCTTCGGTATCTTTCATGAAGAGGGGCCACAGGGGCTAGTTTGGTGATTTTCTGGGATTTCTTTGGCAGTGGCAGCGATATTTCGGCCCTTCTTGACAAAGGGCTGTCAGTCCTTCGTCAAGCTGTCAATCTTCAGAGTCAACTTCGGGGAAGGAAACAAACCTGCAATCAACAAACCTGCAATTCCTTCCCCGAAGTTGACCCTGAAGATTGACAGCCTGACGAGGACCCTTGCTAAGAAGGGACGAAATATCGCTGCCACAGCATCGTAGCCGACATATCCGTTTTATGCATTGTTTGAATATATGTTTCAAAGTCAGCTTGGGCCCAAGGAATATTTGTCCATTGACTTATAACAAATTCGGCAAAATTCAGATAACCGGTTTACGCATCAATAGCATGATACGCGGACACTCATCTGGAGCATAATGCGCATGGAAAATAGTGAATCATGGCGTGCAAAGATTAGTGAGGTATCGTAAGCGGCTTAGAATGTAACATATGAAGTTTGGGTTTCCGGGCTCAGGAATTAATGAATCCAGTTACGGAAGTAGGTTGCATTTTGTATTAAGGTGAGTCTTCACCTTCCGGAATCCGGGAATTTCTTCTGCCATACTTAAAAATTCCGGAAATCTGGAAGTTCACAAGCCCCTTTTTCCGGATCATTTGATATACGTTTGGACCGGTTCATATTCCAGATGCAATTCACAGAAGACGTCAAAGAATAATCTGGAATCCCAGATTCCGGAAGTTCCGGGAGGTGAAGACCGGACTTTACAGATACGACGGGTCCTTTAAACTGTCCCTAAAAAAAGGAAATTCTATTTTGAGTCTGTGTAGCAGCCTAAACCTGGGACTGGGCCTAAAATTGATCTTTGGCCACCTCTTAATGTTTACTGAAATGGTCCCAACGTAGGAAAGGCACGTTTTACTTACCCGTTTCGGGACGTTGTAAGGCGTGGTAGAAAATGATGGGTACACACAGATAAATCCTTAAAGGACCTGTCTTACCTATTATACTAACGCAACCTCTTTCCATAATCACTCCATATATTTCTAAACCCGGAGACCGCAATTTCTTACGGTACATTCTAACCCCTCTAACAAAACCACGCTGACTTTCGTACTTGCCGTGTTTTGCTACCTTCGCTGTGTATCACGGTGTCAACGGTTGTCTGCGAGAAGTTTTTCTATCAGAAAAAATGGCTATGTAATTTGTTTCCCTGTTCTCCCTAAAAGTCAACGGGTCTCGGATAAGGCTTAAAACAGCCAAACCCGTGGGCTATTTGTTGAAAGCGCAGCCTAGTTATAAAGTATTCAAGTATTTTAAAATACTGTAAGTTGAAGAGTAAAAGTGCGAGGGGTCCTTTAAGAGTTAATGAATCCCGTTATGGAAGTAGGTTACATTTGCAGTACAGATTCGACGGGTTCTTTAAACTATTCCTAAAACACGGAATTCTATTTTGAGTCAGTGTAGTACCCCAAAACCTGGGAGTGGGCCTAAAATTGATCTTTGGCCACCTCTTAATGTTTACTGAAATGGCGCCAATCTAGAAAAGGCACTTTTTATTTACCGATTTTGAGACTTTTTATGGCATGGTAGAAATGGTGGTTACACACGGATAATTTCTTAAAATCTTTCGTGTAAAATTACATGTTGTCATGTCTAGGTGAATGGTGGAAGAAAAGGAACGAAAAACGATGGTCACATGGTTAGTTTCAGACTAACCATGTGAACATCACACCATGTAACCATGTTTCATGTGTTTTATTTATTTTCTTTCATTTACTCCGCTTTCTCAAAATGGCGGGTTGTAAATAAATTACTTCGAACATGTTCCGTCCTACGTACGATAGTTACAACACATGACATCACGAATTTTGGCTTTTTGCCGTCAAGCCTGGAACGATTTTCTGTTTTCCAGCAGAATATGATGCCACGGGCGAATCCGACCAATCACGTTACAGAGATACGTAGTTACCACGTTTACTACGCTCCCAAGCATGGTAAGCAAATAGTTACTATTTAGAGAAGGTTGGAACAGCCAGCGTAGTAACTTTTAACGAGGTTGGAACGAAAATAGTAACTACTAGTTACTATTGTTGGAAGGGTGGAACACGCGCTTACTTACTAGCCCTGAAGTACACCACTCCAGTTGGCAGAGAGAGTTCTTTCCACCTAAATCCCAGTCATCGAAAAATTGTTGGACTGACAGGCTTAAAAATCGGTTTGACATTTATACACCTAAGAAAAAGTAACCCGGATAATCCCTGTGTCAAAAAAGAAGAAGGTGTGGCAAGTTGAACGTCACAGTAGTCTTCGGCTGGTGATTTACTGAATAACAGACGCCTAGTCGTGCATTTGTTTGCATAATCCGTACATTTGTCGACAGTTTGAAGATTCGCGCCGTTTGAAGCCTCATGTGCTGCATGTCAGCTCGGATTTTGTAGTCACGCGATAATACCATATTTGTCCGTCAGGTGGTACGGACGAATGAACACTTGGTGTACTCTAAGCGATGTTGTAGTAGGTTTCCGCTGCCACGGGATTCTTCAATAAATCAATTTTATTTTAACCCTAATAGCACTAGGTAACACGGGCAAGATTCGTCTTACCTTCAGATCTCGGTGCTGTTTACCCAGAATCAGATTTGTGGCACACAGTTGCATGGTTGCCATGGGTAGCACAAAAGTGCAATTTTTAACACTTTTTCTAAGAGTAACACTTTTTAGGCCAATGCCATGTAGCGACCGAAGTTTCTGTCCGCCCGTCGGTCGGTCGGTCCGGGTTTTGCTAGTTCGGGCACTTCCACATAAGCTAGAACGATGAAACTTGGCAGGCGTATCAGGCACCCGGAAATATTAACTTAGAAACAGTCACTTCCCCGATCCGACCATCGTGGGGGGAGTGGAGGGATGGGGAATCCGGAATCTAGTGTCATTTATAACTTTTGAACGGGCGATCGGATTTGAATGAAACTTGGCAAGTGGAAGTAGTTATTGTCTCACATGTTCCATGTCAAGTCCGGATCGGATCCGAGACATGGGAGGGGTGGGGTGGAAGGGAGCACCAAAAATTTTGTGAAATACTCAGCGTCGAGGAATTGGGATGGAGTTTGGTGGGAAGAACAGGCATAAGCATTAGATACGTTCTTGACAGAACTAGATCATATCGGGGCTCTTTGAGGGGGGGGGGGGGCAGTTGTATGGGGTGTCCCGGAATTCCGGTCGCAAGTTAGGATACTTCCAGATATGCTCAGACGATAAAACTCGGCAGGCATATTAGTGACCTAACCAAATAGACTTATAGACCCGACACAATGCCCTAGGAAGACTTCCGTTCCTGGATCCGACCATTTTTCGGGGAGTTGAGCGAGGGGAATCCGGAAATTACTGACTCCGTAGGTTGCGAACATATGGTCCGATTCAAGCGACACTTTATGGGTGATAAGAACTGATGACCTAGATATGCAAAGTATATGGGGGGGGGGCAAGTACCGCTTTTTCCAAGAAAATAACATTGTTACCACCTTCACAAAATAGCAGTGGCACGAAAAAATTGACTGCTGCTGTACACATATTCCATATGCATATATTTGTATTTGTAGACTAGTGCATACTACCCTTTCCAGGGATTTATTTTGGACAGAGTCTCCCCGCGTGTCGGACCTAATCCGTAACTAACTTTTATACAAGATCAGATGGTAAAATAACATAACATAACATCCATAAAATACGGATTATTTTTTTTTGCGTGTGCGGGGGGGGGGGGGTAATTATCTACTCGCAGAGTTCCGCTAACGTAAACTCAGAAATGCCCATTCTTGCGTTGTCTAGATTTTTTCAATTTAATTCAATTCATTTATTTGTATCCGCCAAAGCTGGCGAGTAAAAAAAAAATATAATAAAATTCATACAATCGGTCTACAAACTAGTAACTAGACCATATACTTTCATAAAAACTCTACGTCATTTAAAAAACAATTAGCCTACACTATCCTAAATGAAGTCTACCTAACACTTTAACCAAAATACAATCAACGCAACGCATCGGACAAAGTGTGCTTTATGGAATAAATTTTTGAAAAAAATGTTTCCCGTTTCTTTTTCAAAATATCAATGGGGTTTTTTAAACCATAATTATCCATCATAAAAGAACTGGATTGGTATTTGGTATTTCTGTCGGTAAAGCTTGTGCTGCGTCTTCACCAACGCAGTGTAGGATTCGCGTAGATTAGTATTGTGACGGCTTTATTCTCGTCAATAGTTGCGTCTTTTTTGTCGTGGTTTAAACATTTTAATTAAAGTTTAACTGAAAAAGGCTGAGACAGGACAATACCCATCCCATACTCACTTGAATAGGCTTCTAGACCCAATAAAAATTACATAGTTCGTTGTTCTGCTATTCACGAATGTCGAATGCTCGGTCGAATGTCGTCATGTGAATTTTCCCTATCGGATTTGCGTTACCTCTTTGTGGTTATACCTCTGTCCTTGAATATTTAGCAACTATGACGACAAACGATTTCCAGAAAACATATATATAAATAAGAAGAATACTAAAAATAGCAGAATTCTAATGCAAAATTGGCAACGCCTACTATCGTCTGATATCTGAAACGTTTCAAACTTGATTCCATAGACATAGAACTGGACCCATGCGAGAGGAGAGGTAAAAAAAAAAAAAAAACAGAGGAGAGGTAACAAAAAAAAATCAATTTACCAGTTCAGCTGTGGAGCCAGTCGTTTCGGAGACCATCCATATTCTCAGCAATCCTACGTTGGAAAAATCGGAAACCCGGGAGTTTTAAAGGAAAAAAATAACCTGGCTTTTCAGTTGAACCTTAAAAAAACGGTGAACTGTGACGGTGTCTAAAAACAGAAAATTAAGCAACCGGACAAGCCATGGGTGAACAAAACTTCGACTAAAAACGTAACTAATGTAAAACGGCGTTATCCATTTGGCTCAATCGATTAGGAGAGTCCCGTGGCTTCAGTCGGTGCGAACAAGTCCTAAAAAGAATAGTCCGTGTTAACCTTTCGACAGGCGTTCATAACAGATAACACCCTCGAAAACTCGCATTTATCCTACTCGCAGTTGCGGCATGACGCTACGCTTATTGACAACAATTAGCGTTGAATGCTTACGCGTCAGAATCCGAGCAAATGCACAATAGACACATTACTCAGCAATAAATTCCCTAATGACTTTATATTCATCCAGTTTAACAAAAGGAGGGAAAATTTGGGAATTCGAATTCACAGGAAATAGAAGTTGAACCAACAAATGTCAGTAGGACAGAATGAAGTATTAGGGGGAGTAAAGTCTATTGTCACCTGTCACAAAAGCGGGGTGTAGTATAAGTAGAGAGGATTTTCGGAGCGATGCCGGGCCGATACGGTTTTGACTGCTATTTTTGACGGCGAGATTTATGGGTCTGGGGTAATCATTGTAGTGGCAGCGGAAATAAGGCAGGACACTTGATCGTCCGACAGATACGAAGGAAGCGGTGGACTGACCAGCTTTAAAATACAATTCAGCTTATTTGTATTTCACATTTAAAAAAAAAAACCTACATAATGTTTTTGTGGAAGGCACAACCGTGTCCTGTGCGCGAGTTATGAACAACGAAAACAGATATTACTCATTTTAACCTTTTTTTTTCTTCCCCCGACCCAACCCCGAACCCCTGATAATAACAAAAATACATTTTACATAAAACACCACATAAATATTCCAAATTTACTTGCTTTTCTCAAATAATTGTTTAACCTATTTTTAGGTTCTCCCGACTCCCTGATCGTTACGCTAATTAATGAATGAAAGGCTTTTATTCCGTAAAATGGCGAGACAAAAAAAGGAAAAAGTACAAAGGTTAAAGCATTTGCAATACAAATGTCATAATTTTCTGATCTTACGGCGCATAATCCGTAACACTCAAAATATGAAAACAGAAAATCACTTATTCTCTTAAATAGTCTTGGAAACCCGACAAGGCTTTAGACCATTGCTCCGCTATTTCCGAATAACAAGTTTATATGCGAAAATCTTTCAAACTTGTGTAGCTATATGAAGTATCAAATATTTGGACGAATAACAGCATCAAATTAGTACCTGCAGTAATAAACAAATTTGCGAGGCTAACAGGCTGGGACCCAGGCCCGTATCCAGGAATTTTTTTCCGGGGGGGGGGGGGGGGGTTGCGTCCGGGTCGGACAAGAAAGTACAAAAAAGACATAGATCAGAAGGAAAAGCCTATAAAAATGACCATTTTTGTATGTTTCGGGGGGGGGGGTCAACCCCCTACCCCTCCCCCCTGGATACGGCCTTGCTGGGACCCTTCTGAACTTATTTTAAACCAGGCATATAGCAGCATCTTTGATTTTCTGTTTTTTAGTTATTTCGTTACGGAAAAACAACGTCCTCTTGGAAATTCGGATTGTGTGGTCTTAACTTGATCATAATAATAATAATATGTTTCTTTATTTAGGCCATAAAATATTAAAGACATGTATCACCACAGAAAACAGACCTTTACACCTTCATCAAACTAACCAAACTTCATCCTACAAGTTTGAACGTTTTGTGTACATATTTACAAACTTCTACAGTAAAGTTGGGGCTCTCAGAATTTCGGGATACCGGGAAGCAAAACTAGCAAAACCATCCCACGCCCAACAAATTTAACCCTCAAATGCGAGGGTTAATATTCAAATGCTTGGCACTCTAGGAGGAAGTGGGCCAGATTCTCCCCTGCACCTTCCAAAGAGGGCAAAGGAAAGGTCTCTCCTGGGTGACCTTTCCTCCGGTTGAAAGTTTATTTTTACGCAGGGACTATTAGATCGGAGATCGGAATCAAGTTTTCAAGGTAAGAGGATCTAGTCCTAGCTTAAACTAATACTCAAACCTAAAGGAACCTTTAACTTTACAATACAGCTGAAGGGTTTCTAAAGTTTGAAGCTTTACTTGCCAGTCTTGACTTTCTTGATCCTTAGTTATCTTTTCATGATTCCTTAAAGCACAATTGACACTTATAATGCTTTACTTTGTATTAAATGGTTCACAAATAAACATTTCCGATTTCCTTTAGAAGGCGCTACGAAAATTAGCCGGTTTCTTGTTATCGCCTATCTTTACCTCTCTGGCATTTCGGCGATCCAAATCTTGGCAGCTGGGATATCGTGGCAGGAAATTCAAATACTCCCAGCAATGCTTGATAGAAAAGGATATATTTGAGATGTCACGAAAGTCAAGCCGCAGATGCAGTTTACCTGATTGTTCTAGTGTTTCATCAGAAGTTCCATGGCTTAAAGTGCCTATTAAAAGTTTTTCGTTGTGGAATAGTGTTGTGAAACTTGATTAACTTGCTTTATAAAATGTACCAGAATATGCAATAAGCTTATAAAAAATAACATAGCTACAAGAATCATTAACAATAAATAACTTATTCAAATCTGATTTATACAAGCTGATGTATGCATAAAATAAAGATCTACTAAGTATTATAAGAAAAATCACTTTTATCTTTGTCCAAGCTAGTAAATTGAGCATGTATTGGCCCAAAAAATTACGCTTTGAAATATCACAGAGAGGAAACTGTTGAAAAGCTGATGATCTAGGGGGTAAGCATTGTTCCTAGGTTGTTACAGAGTGGGATTGGGGTAGTTTGATGTGCCCATTGAACTTTAAAGTTAACTGAAAAGGACTGGGATAGGAAAATCTAGTTACCCATCACTTATTCACCCGATGAAAATTCGTTACGTCGTTTCTCCTCTATCCACGAATATTTCTATTTCAGATAGTGGAATTTACCTGTCGGATTTGTGGTACCTATATTAATCAATCAATCAAGTTTATTCCAAATAGCTAAAAGCTAGAAGGGGGATACAAGTTTACAAAATATACACAGACACGAAACAAATTAACTAATACACTTACAAGACTTTACCAGAAATAAATGATGGGATGAAAAAATGTATGCGCATGTACCTGTGTTGTATGCTTGATCAAAACGAGTTCACGAAAAGTCAGTATCCACCCAGTGAGCTAACTTCCGCAAGATAATCACTGGCTACTGAAAATCCACGTTTCGATTGAGATTCGAATTTTCCGCGTTATAGTAGAATTTTGCATTCTGAACATCATCCTAGAGCAAGTAGTGACACATTAAAAAAAATGCCTTCACGATCTGAATATGCAGTATGTTAAGTTAAATGAAACTAAAATAAGTTGGCTTTCCAGTAAAACTTAAAAATGTCGCCGTGATCTTTTATCAGCGTCACTGCGAGAGCCTGTTGTGGAAAAATAAAAGTCCCTCAACAGAGTCAAAATATTCTGTGTCGTTCATACGCAAGACATAAAAATAAACTGGCTTTTCAGCGAACTTTTCAGTTAAACTTAACAGGGCTTCCCCTTCTGGCATATGACCTTACAGAAAACGTGCATGACTACTTACAATGATGAATCTCGTAGGTACAAAAATAAGTTGACTTTTCAGTTAAACTTTAAAATGTAGCCTTGATCTTTTACCACCGTTACTGCGAGATCCTGTTGTGGAAAAATAAAAGTGACTCAACAGAGTCATAATATTCTGTGTCGTTCATACACAAGACATAAAAATAAACTGTCTTTTTAGCGAGCTTTTCAGTTAAACTTTAACACGGCTTCCCCGTCTGACATATGACCTTACAGAAAACGTGCATGGCCACTTAACCTGGCCAGTGATGAATCTCGTAGGTCTTTTGTGGCTCTTTTTTCTAACCTGCCCTATAAATCATCTTTCAAAATGGAGGGCTGACAGTCTATTTAATTGGTGTGACTCAGATCAATTACAGGATATGGAAACCTGATTTCAGATGCAAACGCGCGGACGTCCAGAAAAAGCAATCATTGTAATTATCGTATCTTTCGTCGATAAATAAAACTGCGAGTATACAATTGTCCCTGTCAGACAGTGACATGCCTCCGTTTAACAAGGTGGTTAGGCGCTGCGCATTAAATGAGCGGGTGTGTATTTGCTATTTTACCTCTAGTGAGGAATAGTAGTAGGACATGGGATCGACTGAAAAGAGGCACGGCCTGGCACGACAAAGTGTAGGAGGCACTAGTACTAAAAAGAGGCATGAACACTAAAAGTGAGGGGCAGGAACAATGTTCTAACAGGCCTTCTTTTAGCCTCTGGAGTTACGAATTCTCACTTACTTGTCTACTTCTACTACTTGCTAATATATTTTTATTACTCGTGCCTTCTGCGCCATGCTGTGCCGTGCAGTGCCTCTTTTTAGTCGATCCCGTAGGATATATTTTGTGATTAGAAATTTGGTTTCAGTGAGTGGACCTCCTTTTCACAGGGTGCTGAGCTCGAGAAGAAATTTAGTTTTTGGAAATAAGTTAAGTAAAATTATCTATATATTGATGTATTGGTGAAGCGTTATTTTTTTTCTCCTTTGGAAAGTGGGAGAATGAGAATTGTTAAGTATTGACTGAAAGTTTAGTTGGGATAGGGAAGTAAAAAGAAAAGGTTGATGATCATGTCTACAAAGATAAAATAATACACATCACAAAATACACTGTTTAATCTTTAAAGTTTAACTGAAAAGGTCTTAGATAGGACAGTCTAGTTACCCAGCACTTGTTCACTTAAAGAAGCTTGAAAACCCGGCAAAAATGCGTTACTTCATTGCTCCGCTATTCACTAATAACCGATTTTCAAATAGTGGAATTCCTTGTTTGATTTGTATACTCTATGCGCTTGTATCTGTGCTGTATGCTCGACGAAGTGAGCTACCTTCCGTAAGCTGATCACTGGCCACCGAAACGCCGCGTATATATTGAAATTCAATTTTTCTGCGTCATAGTAGAATTTTGCGCTGTGAGGACAACCGTAGAAATTCTGAATTAAACACAATCAGAAAGTTGCAGTTTATTGAGTGAAATGATGCAAAAATAAGTTGGCTTTTCAGTTAAACTTTAACAGTTAAGAACATCGTGTTCTGGTTAGGCTGAGTTGTCTATAACTTTTGCAGGGAGTGTGATTAGTGTGGTTTTGACATACACTGTAAAAACAAAATCTTGCAGTATTTGCTACTAGGGTTTATATTGTCTTTACGGAGATAACGTTATTTGTAATTCGTATTAATCTTATCCCAGTAAAGACAAGATTAATCCCAGTAGCAAATACTGCAGTTAACTTTAATCCTTTCTCGGAGAAACTTTTTACAGTGTAAATTTGACAAAAACTCCCTGTATCTACTTTTTCCTGTAAATCTATTTTATCCTTTTCGTAGGTTTTTGGGATCCCAAAACGTAAGTGAAGGAATACCTATGACATCGTAAAAGTTGTCCGTCTGTCCGTCCGCCCATCTGTTAGCACAATAACTCTCGAAGGGAATGACATATTTTGATGAAACTTGGTGTGAGAACTCTTTGGGTCAAGGGTAAAGTCAAATTCGTAGATGGGCTCTGTATCCTTACATTTAGGGTGGGGGAGGGGGTTGAAATTAAGGGGCAAACAAAATATTTTTAAACAGCTAATATGATAGTCGATTATGGGGTAAGAAGACATGCTGAACACGAATATGCAAACCATTTTCTCGTCCGACAAGTAGTTCGTCCGGAATCCGGCAAAAACCGGAAAGCTGGTTAAAAGTAAAAGTTTCATTTGAAGTTGATTAAATGTACGATTGAGAGGTAAGAAGACATGCTGATCACGAGGGTGAAACCCATTTTCTTGCCGGACCAGTAGTTTGTCTAGAATCCGTCAAAAACCGGAAAGTTGGTTAAAATTAAGTAAATATTTGATTTGAAGTTGACTAAATGTTCGGTTTATGGGTAAGTAGACATGCTGAACACTTATGTGAAAAGTATTTTCCACCCGGACAACTAGTTCGCCCGGAATCCGGCAAAACCGGAAAATGTGTTAAAAGTAATAAGTTTTATTTGAAGTTGATTAGATGACAGATTTAGGGGTAAGAAGAGATGCTGAGTCTGTATATGACTATCATTTTTTAACCGGACATATAATTCATTCGGAATCCGGTTGTAACTTTTTTTTTTTAGAAGCTAGTTTTATTTGAATTTTTTTCTCTAATGGTTAGCCTGGCGAAGACTGGATCTGGCGAACACGAGACACAATTGTCTAGATCAAGTACTAGATTTTTGGGATCCCATCGACACCTTTGGTCTTGTTTAGTATCGTCAGCGAAACGACATCGGAAACGACTGCAGTTTGCCTGAACGTTCAGTTCTGTTCAGTTTCCGTGTGCCATTCTTATGGGCTAATCCTCTTACTTCGATCACACGTTTTATAAGACTTTCAAACTGAACGGCGCGTTCTGTGTTAAATGGCCGGAACAATCTCTATGGGGTGTGTAATCGGGTGGTTCAAACTGTCACCAACACGTAATAGTTCGATCGCCTTTGAGTTTTGCCGCCATTGTTGGAGCTAAGGTTGGATTATCTCCCAGTTTCTTTTGTGTGATATGTTTTGTACTACACCCAGTAAGCTCCGAGTCATACAGGTTGGGGGATAGCTTAGCAATGTGCAGCTTCAAACTACCACCCTTAAAGAACATGCGACACTGTACGACACTATTTCCCCCATGGCTCCATTTACTTTTTTCCAATGAGCTTGAAATTTTGTACGTAATTTTTCGAACGGGCGAAAAGTTAAGTTTTCTGGCCGGATTTTCTGGTCGACATGTGACACTGGAAGATATTAAATGACACAAGTTCCGGAATGGCCGCGTTCACACTTTTCCACCCGGGTTGAAATTTTTCGCACGGACGGGAGATCGTTTTCTATGCCGGAATTTCCCCTTGTTCATTGTAAGGTTAAAAATCTCATTGGATTGATTGATTGAACTCTAATCCCCTGGAAAATTGGATCAACACAATAATTCGAAGTAATATAAATAAGGATTTTTCAGGATTCAACAACTTTACTAAAAAAAAAATCATTCCGGCTTGACGACCGGTTACACACAAAGCACATACGCGCTTGAAAAACGCAACCAGTACACATTTACTATCATATTCTAACCAAACCTTCACTAAAATAAACTCAAAATTTATTAATTAATTTGTCAATTTGTCCTCTCTCGTCTTCATAACCCTCCACTCACCAACTACCCTGAAGGAGATGTTTCTTTAACCGATTTTTAAACTGCGGTACACTTTCCGCTTCTCGAATTGAGTCTGGAAAAGTATTCCAGACCACCGTACCTGAATGCCTTGCCACATGGCTAGAACGAACCGTACTTCTTGGCTCACTTACCAGGTCTCCAGCATGCCTCGTCCGTGATAAAACGAGTTAAAACGAAAAAAGTTACTAAAAACATCGGGTGCGAAACCATTCAGACTCTGAAACACAAAAATACCAATTTGGAAATCTCTAATTTGACCTACCTTCAAAATCTTAAGTTTCCTAAAAATTGACTCAGTACTTAGAATAAAAGAAGTAAAAGAAGAAATTGAAATTAGAAATACAAGAAGAAATACAGAAATAGTAAACTAAAAAAGGCAACGTAAGCTAAGTAACCATAGCATGATGGAAAAAAAGGCCACAGAGGGTTATAAAAAACATCAAATATTTAGTAAGTATTTTTGCCAAGTTCATCGCTTGAGGTGCGAACGCGAGAAGGCCCACCCACGAGACTAAAACGAGCCATGACACATTGTCATCTAGGGAGCTGGACGAGATAATTTCATTATTTGAAATATACAGGTATTCCAGTCCGCAACAGCTCGACACTTATTCAAGTTAATTCAGTATATTTATTTACCAAAAAATAAATCTTCATTAAGAAAATAGCAGAGATGTAGTCTTGAATCTTGGTCTTGGTCTTAAGACCAGTCTCAAGACCGATGCAGACAATCTTGGTCTTGGTCTTAAGACCAGTGGCAAATTCTTGGTCTTGGTGTTGTTCTTGCGCTTCCGCTCGTCAAGACCTAGGCTAGTCTTCAAGACCCTAATTACAGCCGGATTAATTTCCAAACTTTTCAAAACGTTGCAAGGCAGGAATTCATCAGTTCTTGCAGCCCTAGAAGTTCTCCTGTCATTCTTTTCATCTGATGTCCCCTGGAAGAGCCTGAAAGAGCATCCTTCCGTTTCGCGCCTAAATCCCCTATACGAGAAGGTTTTCTGCGTTTCAGCACCAGTGGAGCGAGTGTTCAGCCACAGTGGACTTTTTATGCGACCGCATAGAGCAAGGATGTCCCAGAAATTTTGGCAGCATTTGTTTATTTAAAATGCAACAGAGATATTGGCACATAATTATATAAATTTTATACGCGTATTTATTGACAGAAATATAATCAGCTTACTTTTCATTAATTTCCCGTAGTTAGGCTGGAAAAGTAATTCCTCACTCAATCTAGTAAAATAAACTTTCTTGGTCTCGGTCTTGGTCTTGGTCTTAAGACCAGAGCTGAATTCTTGGTCTTGGTCTTAATGCCAGGGCTAAAATCTTGGTCTTGGTATTAATTCCAGTGCGAAAATCTTGGTCTTGGTCTTGGTCTTGACGTTTTGGTCTTGTCGACATCACTGGAAAATAGCTTAGGAATTGCAATAGAAACAGCCTACAGCCACCTGCGAGTAAAAGCTATAAGCGCATAATGGAAGAAACAAAAACAAGATTTTCGGGGGGCTTGTTGATCTGTTAATCCCTGTAAGATATAAAGGTAAATGCGATTAAAATTGTATAATTTTAATCGATATATTTTAAAGTCATCATTTACATCGAAAAATACGATTGTGGATATTTCGTTTGCATTTCCGGCAAACGTCTTCAGCGAAGAACAGACTAAGAGCGTGTCCGAAAGCTCCTAAACGACCGAAAATGCTGAATTAATTTAGCATTTTATGCAGCATTTCGCTTTCGGACTTAAATTTTCGCTCAATTAATGCATCATTAATTCAGCATAAAATTCACCGACAAATTCAGCAAGAATGCTAAATTTTATGCTGAATTTTCAAGAAGAAACTGGGGAGTAGGCTACGGCGATTCTCTCAGTGTTTTCGGCGGCAAACATAACAGATTCAAAAAGACATCTGACAATTTGGTAAACATTCCAAATTCTAAGACAACTGGCGATCGTGGCCAACGAAGAAATGAAAGAAAAGAAGATAAGAAGGTTGGATATCAGTAGCTGGTCTATTTTGAACGTGTCCGAAAGCTTTTTGGTGCTATAAATGCTGCATTAATGCTGCATTTTCTTTTCTTTTTTGTCCGAAAGCTGTTACCTTTTTTTCTTCTCTGACACTTCCAGAATAACAAAATTCGAGTCAGGAAGAAGAAGAAGAAAAAAGAATTAGCTGTATTGAAAAAGCTTTCGGACACGTTCTAAATCATAAATTCCAAAACGACACCAACGGAAGACTCCGCAAGCCATAAAATGAAACGCAGAACCGGAAGAGCGCAAAACCAAAAACAAAACCAGTTCGACAACAAGCAAGTAAAAATTAACAATTATTTTCAAGTGACAAGTGTTAGAGTTTAACTGAAAAGACAACTTATTTTTGTGTCATTTAACTGAATAGACTGAATTGTTTGAATTCTGAAAAGGGATTTTCTTACTTTCCAGTATCCACTCTAGTTATGACGTGCAGAATATCTGCAGCAGTCCCCACAACGAAAAATTCTACTTTGACGCGGGAAATTTCAATGTCAACATAAATGCGGCTTTTCAGTGGGCAGTGGTGAGATTGGTGAAGATTGCTTAGTGCCTGAACAAAGAAAAATCAGAAATCTTTCTCGTAAGGCATACAACAAAAATACAAGCACATAGAGGTACGACATATCACACGGAAATTCCACTATTTGAAAATTTATTATTCGTGAAAAGCAGAAACGAAGTACCGCATTTCCAGCGGGTCTTCAAGCTAATTTTAGTGAATAAGTGATAGGTAAGTATTGTCCTATCCCAGCCCTTTTCGGTTAAAATTTAACGACTTATCGCTTTTGGTGACAGTAAGTCAATTAATATTTTTGTCTTTAGAAAAGTTCTGTGTAATCGGGAAGTTTTTTCTTTCAGAAAAGCGTAGAAGCTGTCACCGGAATTCGCGAAGCTATGAAAATCTCATCAGTCAAAATCTGAATATCTCTTTCTTATGTCTCCCATTGTGAGTGATTAGCTCGTCTTCAAACCCTATATTTATTTCGCATAATCTTCAGTATAATTTAAACAAAGTGAATCTGGGACGTAAGCAAGCTTTTCATCGGATTAACCTTAAAGTACAATGGGTACTAACTATGCTTTTATTTTTATAACATGCTTCACACATATATATTTCTGACTTCCACGAGATAGCACTACAAAAATAAGCCGTTTTCTTGTTATCGCTTGTCATTGACTCTTCGGCGTATCGGCGGAGACGATTTCCGAGCCTGGCATTGCAAGGCGCGGAAATTCAAAAACTCTCGGCCAAAACCAATCTATTTGTATAGCTGAGAGACGAGCGTACCATGGCTGCTAAAATAAACCGTCTCTGTAGCTGGCAGATTGCTCTAGTGGTATCTGATGAAACTTTCTGTTGATTGTAGCACCGAAGAAAAATTTTGTTTTCTAGATGTAAAGTTACAACACTGCCAAAAATGTACAAATATAACCGACCTACCTGCAGCTGATTCCAGAGCTTACAAGGAATTCTCAGTCAAAAAAGTTAATAGGAATATTTGTCAACAATACAGATAATCCGGAGTATATAATAACACCGAATAGATAAGAAAAAAGAAACTCCGCTCATATTTTTCGAAGCTAGTAAATCGGAGTATGACAGTCAGCAAAAAACGGCGTGGCGATATATTAGCCAAAATAAGTTGTAGAGGAATCTGCTGATTTCTGATGTTGGCTTTTTTGTGCAATTAAATCTTATCTATCTTATCATTGTATTTTAGGGGATGGTAATCTGGCATCAGGATTGTTTTGATCCGTCCATTGAACTTTAAACGTTGGCGTGTGAAGTCCCATCGGCCAAAACGTTAGGCTTTGGTGAATACCTTTCGTTAGCCTACAAGATACCACACCGAGATTGTCCCACCTGGGAGGCTGTATAACAAATCGGCTTAATTAATGACAAGATCTTCGACAGATAACAAGCCTATACACTTAGACTGAAATTGGCAAATGATTGGTTCGAAACTGTCAGACATGGTCGATAACATCATACTCGAAACCCCAGAGCTTGCTTGTAGGGTAGTAGAGCTTGCTCTGGTCTCGTGGGTAGAATGGTTTGAATATGTCCGCCAAACTGCCCGTCTCGACTTTCGTATTTTCATCATCTTCGCTCCGAATATGAGATTTTTTTTAGTCCTTTAACTGTCACTGAAAACAATAGAAACAGTAAACCAACTTCAAAGTTTGGGAGCATTTTACACCCAACCCTCACAGATACCACCGGCTTTGTTTAAAGCGGACCATAGAAAATGGTCTGTCTACCATCAGGGACCCATAAATTTCCTGTAATGACTCGCCATTCAGGGGGCTTGTCAATAAGAGATTTCTGATGCGCTCTTGACCGAGCGTCAGATAGTTCGAGAAATATCCACGGGGATAAAATACCCGACTATCCAGATAGACAAAATGTTTCGCAGCTTTTGTGCTGAACTAGGAATATTTCTCTGTAATGGAAGAGTGTCCTGGATCTTTTGTCCTAGCTTAGGTACCTGGTGGCGTGCTGAATAGTCCTGACTTGTGCCAACAAATTTTGCCTATCTGAGCAAGAACGCCGATTCGACCCAAGCGGAATTTTTGGAAACTAGGTGAGGCTCGGGCAACATAGAAGCATAGGAAATGACAAGCCCCCTGAATGGCGAGTCATTACAGGACATTTATGGGTCCCTGCTACAAGTGCTACCACACACAGAATGATAAACATCCCTACTGCCAATATGAACGTCCAAAACCACAAAAAAACAACGTCAGGGCAAATTAAAAAACAAAAAAAACTTCCTAGGTTGAAATAATTCGGTCTGGACTAAATCTCAGCCGATTATCCGTGACAGCCGTTACGGCATTTCAGAAGCCAAGGATCGAAATAATAATTTCTATCTAATGCTCCAACTGTTTATTACAAGTACAAATAAATTAAAAAACCAAGATCAGTGTGGTACACCTGAAGACGTAACAAAAACCACCAACTAAGTCTTATAATTCTTTTCTAATCAGACGTGGACAATTTCGTCATCTGGAAAACAAGACGTTCTGCGGGGTTTTTTTCTCGAGCCAAAACAACAACCTGGTTTATCAAGTTCAAATCTAAATAAACTGGTGGCTTCCGATCAGAGTTGCGTTTTCAGCAATTAGCGTGTTGAACTCGGATCCTAACACGCTGCGCTGTCAACCGTTTTCAGCACTCGTGTTTTGCATCAACCCTGGTTCTCACCACTGATTTCGCGCAAAACTTTGCGTCATGCTACATACGCCACAGATTGTGCGACAAGCAACGCAGAACTTTGCGTTTTGTCGCCGTGTCGGATGCGTTGAAATATTTCAACTGATCCGACATAACGCATGCGATTCATGAGGGAAAGAAAAGACAAAACAAAGACTAGAGGCATCTTCTCGCCGTTCCCCGAGGACTCCTCGGGGAATCAAAGGGAACGGCGAGTCACTCCACGCGGACTCCGCGGACAGAAACAGCGAGAACACGGGGAATGCTTCCAGCATGGATTTTGTTCGAAAAATAGATATGCAGTTGACGAAATTAGTCTGGAGCCACTTTATTTTTGGTTTTGTTTATTCTGATTATTTTTAATTAATTTTACATTGCACCAACACCAGCAAAAATTGAGCCACTTTATTTTTGGTTTCGTTTATTCTGATTATTTTTAATTAATTTTACATTGCACCAACACCAGCAAAAATTGATTCCCCTCCGAATCTGAAAGGGAGTCCTTTTGATAATGGTGATGATAATCAGAACATTTCCCGTCCGTGGAGACTCGCGAGAACACGGGGAGTGAGTCCCGGGGACAAACAAAAACGCGGGGACTCCTCAAGTGGAGTCCGCGGGGAACGGCGAGAGTACGCCTTAGTTAATTTTCAAGACTAATGTGTCGCATACGAAGCAGCAGTGTGAACCAAGGGTAAGAGAACCCGGCACAGGATTTGATACTCTACCGAGTCCGTTTGTGTTTGGATTCGGTGTTGAACTTGAAAGAAACACGGGAGTTAAAAACGCTTGAAGCCACAGAACACGGAACCCCTGTTAGGATGCGCACTGGACGCGCTTCGTAAAAACGACTCAGTCGTTATGGGGTTATTGGGGTTTATTGGAAAAAAATACTAAGAACTACAAAACCTTCTAGAAGTTTACACTTGTTAAGAGGTTTAACAAACCCCTTTTGAGAGGTTAACCTACATAACACTATAAAGAGAGAAATAAGAAAAAAGAAAAGAATAAATAAACTTATACACTTACTCGGTTCCTGTCAAACACCGAACAAAAAAACTATAACTAAAAAGTTGTTTCTTTTTTTTTAATTAAAGTTTAACTGAAAACGGCTTAGATGGGACAATCTAGTTACCCATCACTTATCAACTTAAAGAAGCCTGAAAACCCGGCGAAAACGCGTTGCTTCGTGGCTCCCTTATTCATGAATAATCGATTTTCAAATAGGGGAATTACCTTGTCTGATTTGTATGCTCTGTGCACTTGTATCTGTGTTCTATGATCGACGAAAACGATTTACGAAAAATAAGTGTTCACGCAGTGAGCTACCTTCCCTAAGCTGATCACTGGCCACTGAAACGCCATATATGTATTGAGATTCAATTTGCCTGCGTCATAGTAGAAATTTATGTTGTGAGGGCGACCGTAGATTTTCTGAATATCATTTTAGAGCAAAGAGTGAAAAATAAAAAAATCCCCTCACACAATAAAAAAAAACCCAGTGTATTCGTTAAATGATGCAAAAATAAGTTAGCTTTTCAGTTAAACTTTAAGAAATGTTAGTGCTGAACTTTATCTGTGTCGTGTGCTTGAAACCTTGTGACGTGCCCAATTATTCCTAAATTCATTTCATTTCATAAGTGTTCCTGAACGGGATATTTACGAAGTTCGTCCCGAGGTTTATCCCTACCCTGCCCGTTTAGTGTAAGCATAGGTTAGCTGATGTCAGAAGGTTTGAAATACAACCAGGAGCCAGGAACGGATGTTGACATGGCTTCGATTTAAAGTCAGTTCGCATTGCCGAAACGCGAGATTCCACCTTTTTTGTCACCCCCCCCCCCCCCCCCGGTACAAAAACATACAACTGATTTCGAGATACAAGCTTCCAGGCATATTCCTAAGACTTTTGGCCTTGAGTAAAAAATATCGACAACATCCATATCAACTTCCATGGCTGCCTCATTTTATCTGTCAGTTTTAGTTTGTTGAGTGATGTTTTTTTCTGTTTTTTTTTTTTGTATTCAGGTATTTTCTCCTCCAAGCGGTTTGAAAAACAAATTTCGTCTCCGTGACCGACAGGTTACGATTCTGACTCTTCTGACGTAAATTATTAGCTCTACTGATCCTACAAGCCGTGAGGGAACCGTAGTTATCGAATACCTGTCATAAAGTCCATAAAGTACAATTTGGCATTTTAGTTCAAACTGTCAGCCTAACGACTTGGGCTACAATCTAACTAGGCCTTGAATGGCCTTGTTCCTCGAAGATAATCCATCACATGGAAAGGGTTATGATGCCTAGCTCGATAGGAGGGGCTCTAGACTCCTTCAAGTACTTTACATCGAGTGCAGTGTTTCCACTTCTCTTTTTAAAAAGTCCGAAATTCAGGTAGAAAAATCCCTAAAAATCCCTTTTCTTCAAAGAATAATCCCTTGATAAATCCCTCTCCTGCGTCCTGCAACACCCCATAAGTATGCCCGTCTGTGTGTGCGTTGGGGGCTGGATAGTGCCATCTAAGGCTGAAGAATTCTACCAGTTATAAACAATAGACTCATGAAAACCTCACAAGGAAATTTCTCTGCAGTCGAAAACAGGTCCTAGGTCACTCATGGTTTCCTTCTTGACAGTTTTTGACCTTTTTAGGACTGGACTGAAATTTTCTTCTAACCTTTTTAGGCCAGGTTCGAGGTTGTGTAAATTCGAGGTTGGATACCCTCCTGTAAGTGAATTTGTTTTTTTTTGTATACCGGTAAAGGAGAACAAACGCAACTATGCACGAAGGTAACCCCCGAGATAACCCCTTGCCTCGATCGGGATCAGTGGTCCGGCAACCCTGTTCTGTCTGGCGAGCTATAGTTGTTTGCGAACTATTTTCGCAACTCGCAAGCCCCTCGGTGGCTGACTTGGTAGCGTGTCGATCGTTTAAAGCAAAGGTCATTGGTTCAACCGGGCCGCTGTCACCACTTCCTCACGTCAGTTCGTCCACGCAAAAATTCGACAGTTCGCCCGAAAAATCCCCATCACTGTAATCAAATATTGTTTATCAAAGGACTTAAGTTCAGTTGGCGGATCAAACAATCATGATGTCACATTGCCACCCCGTAGAATACAATGTTACATAGAAATAAGCAGATTCCTAGACAACTTATTTTCGCTAATACATCGTCACGGCATCACATTTTAAGCTGACTGCCATACTCCAAATTAGAAGCTTCAGCAAATATAAGTGTAGTTTCTTTTTTCTTATCTATTCCTTGTTATTAGATACTCCGGATTATTTGTATTATCGAAAAATAATCGTGTTAACAGTGTTAACTGAGAATTCCATGTAAACTCTGGAATCAGCTGCAAATAAGTCTGTTATATTTGTACCTTTTGGCAATTTTGTAACTTTACATCCATAAAACAGAAATTTTGTTCGATGCCACAAACATTGATTGATTTAATGTATTTGTATATTGACCATATTTATAATAAGATGTCGGTATAAATGTCGCAAAATTGTATATACTTGTAGATTGTTCTGTTATGACGTTATGTATTGACGTAAAAACGACCCATCGGCTTGTCCGTTATCTGTTTTTTAGATTATATTGAATATTGAATTGAATTGAACAACAGAAGTTCCATAAGACAGCAACAAGAGCAATCTGCCAGCTACAGAGACGGTGTATTTTAGCAGCCATGATACTCTCATCACTTAGCTGTACAAAATGATTGATTTTCGTACTTGGCCAAAAGTTTTGGAATTCCGCGCCTTGCAATACCATGCTATGAAATGTCTCCATTGAGACGCCGAAGAGGAAATGACAAGCGATAACAAGAAAACGACTATTTCTGAAGCGCTCTCTAGTGGAAGTTGCACATTTGTATGTGTGAGGCATTTTAGAAAAATTAAAGCACAGCTAGTGCCCATTGTGCTTTAAGGTTACTCCCTATAGGCACGCGAAATGAAACGCGTGACGGCCGCTCGCTTCTACACTTTTGGCCGATCTCTAGCGGTGGATCTTATTAACTTCGGTGACAAGGAGTTGCACTGTCAGTTCAGTTCAGTTCAGTTTATTTTTCACTACCAACATACATTTAACTATGATGCCAGTCCCCCCCCCTAAGAAAGGTACAAAAAAGCAATTCCAATTGGGCGGGTACATACAACTCATTTCCTAACTAATAATTAACTAGAAACAAAACATAACAGAAAAGAGCACTAAAATAAGAAATAATAACCAATCTCTCACCAACTCATTTAATAATAATAATGAGAAAAAAGCAAATAATAAGAAAATAGGAAAAATAGGAAAAAAAAAGAGAAAAAAACTATGAACCTTGGCCTAACAAGTACTTTTTCAATTTATTTTTAAATAGCCCCAGGTGCTCAGCCGCCCGAATGCTCTCCGGAACAGAGTTCCACACAGTAGGCCCTGAAAATCTAGTAGAGAAGCCGGCCCTGGTTCCACTTCTATGACGCGTTTCATAATCATGCAAAGATCTATTGTCACTAAAATAATCACGAAAAACCTCTGGACACCTGTGGAATCACCGCATTGGTGACCCTTTCTGCCCAGCGTTTGTTTAAGGCTCAGCTCAGCTCTTACTAGAACTTTACTGATCTACTCACGATAAAATGGTTCATTTCGAAAAATACTATTATACCAGCAATGTTTTCTACGGATACGTCAGCTAAGATTCTTAATAAGCGATATTTCGGCCCTCCTTGGCAAGGGTCCTCGTCAGGCTTCCAATCCTCTTGTTCAACTTCGGGGAAATTACAGGTTTTAAATTACTGATTACAGGTTTGTTTCTTTCCCCGAAGTTGAACAAGAGGATTGGAAGCCTGACGAGGACCCTTGCCAAGAAGGGCCGAAATATCGCTTATGAAGAATCTTAGCTGACGTATCCGTAGAAAACATTGCTGGAATAAATGTTTCAAAGTCAGCTTGGGCTCAAAGAATATTTAAAAATACTATTGTTAGCGCATGTCCACTCTATAGATTTCCTCTTTTCAGAGGACGCAAAATATTCGAAAAATGCGCGCACCGTAGTTAGAAACGGGTGGAAAACGAGACAAAAGGAAAATTAGTCCATAACGAAGATAGACCTATCGCATTACCAAGTCTTTTAAATAATAAATAATAAATAACCCAAATTTTGAAACTTCTCGTGCACTTCGTTTAGAAGAGTTCTCGGCAGACCTTGAAGCACTTCGTGTGCGCTTCGGGACTAAACCTCGTGGTAGAATAACGAAATCATGGTGAAAGGTGAGTATATAGTACTTAAAACACTATTTTTGTGAATAGTGTTTTAAGTGAATTCTAGTGTCTTACTTTTTCTTATTTCTTATCTACCTCACTTCTTCCTTTGTGTTTTTATAGTGGGTTTGTAAAAAAAAAAAAAAAAAAAAAAAATATCTGAGAATTATAATTACATGGAATAGCTAGGGATGACAGAAAAGACAAGAGTTCTTTAAGAAAGGCTTTGCCTTCCTAATATTTCTTCGAAAGTCCAGATATTCGTTTTCGTAAACGTCAACCCGGAAGATGGATTCCGAAAAAAAATGTCCCGAAATCCGGGGCGTTGAACACAGGTCCGTATCCAGGAATGAATTTAAGTTGGGGGGGGGGGCGTGTCCAAAAAGGATTAGAGGTAAAAGCTTGTAAAAACAAGTTTATTTTTGTATGTTTCGGAGGGGGGAGGGGGTCCTGGTACGGTCCTGGTTGGACACAGCAGATTCCGGCGACTGGAAGGGTGTCATAGAGAAAACAGGTTTGGGAGACAAAATAAATCCGCAAATGAACACTGAAAGGGGAATGGGAGAGCGATAGGGTTCTGTTTGAAGGTAAGGGCGGGGGGACTGGTATGAAATCTGAGGACCCCTAGCCTAAAATCTGGCCTTTTTCGGAAAAAAGACCCACCCACCCCCGCCTGGCTGGTATGAAATCTGAAACCGCTAGGGGTACCCCAATACCCGTCGAAAAATCTGCATACAAAAAATAAATATTGCACACACCACCCCCAATAGCATGTTGTGTAGCATATCGTTCGATTCCAAATTACAAGGTTAGAAGTATGCTGTACTTCTTTTATTATTATCACGAAGACTATCCAAGTAAAAAGCCTATTTCAGCATACGTGAAGGATTTTTTTAAGTTTTGACCTCGGAAACACTTCAGCATCAGATTTCAAGTAAGGCTTTGCACTTGGCCAAAGAATGTCTAGTCTTCTACTTGTGCTTTCAGCAGGACGATGGAAAAATTGACGGTTTTTATGGCACTTGCCCTTCGGCCAAGTGCCATATAGCGATCGCAATTTCTGTCCGTCCGTCGATCTGTCCAGGTTTTGCTAGTTCGGGCACTTCCACATAAGCTAGGACGACAAAACTTGGCAGGCGTATCAGGGACCCAAATGATTAAGTTGGAAATAGTCACTTCCCCCATCCGAGCACCGTGGGGGGAGTGGAGGGAGGGGGAATCCGGAATCTTGAGGTATTTATAACTTTTGAACGGGAGATCGGATCTCCATGAAACTTGATATTTGGAAAGACCTCATGCCTCAGACAACCCATTTAAAATCCGGACCGGATCCAGTGACTTTTGGGGGGGGGGGCTGGAGGGGGCAACCTGAAATCTTGGGAAACGCTATGAGTGGAGGGATCGAGATGAAACTTGGTGGGAAGACACCTAGCAAACACTAGATACATCATTGACATAACCGAGCCGATTCGGGTACTGTGGGGGGAGTGGAGGGAGGGGGAATCCGGAATCTTGAGGTATTTATAACCTTTGAACGGGTGATCGGATCTTGATATTTGGAAAGACCTCATGCCTCAGACGACCCACTTAAAATCCAGACCGGATCCGGTGACTTTTGGGGGGAGCTGGAGGAGGCAACCGGAAATCTTGGGAAACGCTATGAGTGGAGGGATCGAGATGAAACTTGGTGGGAAGACACCTAGAAAACACTAGATACATCATTGACATGACCGAGCCGATTCGGGCACTGTCGGGGGAGTGGAGTGAGGGGGAATCCGGAATCTTGAGGTATTTATAACTTTTGAACGGGTGACCGGATCTCGATGAAACTTGATATTTGGAACGACCTCATGCCTCAGACGACCCACTTAAAATCCGGACCGGATCTGGTGACTTTTGGGGGAGCTGGAGGGGGCAACCGGAAATCTTGGGAAACGCTATGAGTGGAGGGATCGAGATGAAACTTGGTGGGAAGACACCTAGCAAACACTAGATACATCATTGACATAACCGAGCCGATTCGGGCACTGTGGGGGGAGTGGAGGGAGGGGGAATCCGGAATCTTGAGGTATTTATAACTTTTGAACGGGTGATCGGATCTCGATGGAACTTGATATTTGAAAAGACCTCATGCCGCAGACGACCCACTTAAAATCCGGACCGGATCCGGGGACTTTTGGTGGGAGCTGGAGGGGGCAACCGGAAATCTTGGGAAACGCTATGAGTGGAGGGATCGAGATGAAACTTGGTGGGAAGACACCTAGCAAACACTAGATATATCATTGATATAACCGAGCCGTGCCTACTCGTAACAAGTGCCATATGAGCTCGTAGCTCTTGTTCATTTTTGTCTCTGCCCTCCTGCTCATCGAAAACAGCAGAAGTCCAGCGACTTATTTTTGAGCATACGTTCTCGAGGCTTGCTGTAGCCTTAAAAGGTCGGCCTTATCTTTTCCTAAATATTGCCACTGACGCCTTATTTCTTGAGCACGAGTACAAGAAACGGGACAAACTCGTGAAGAAAAGTGCCCGTAGGGACAAGCGTCATTTTATAGAGATGAAAGCTCAGATGGCTGGAGAGGCATCAAAAAGAGGGGACTCAAGAGCTTTCTACAAAACCACGAACGAGATCATCAGAAAGCGGCCTTGCGTGGACGGACCTGTAAGGGATCCGAGCGGCCGGCTAATCACTGACCCCGAAAAGATCGGCGAAGGCTAGCAGTAAGCTCTGACCCACCCTCTTCAGCCGAAATCACTGGTGCCCTAAAGAAGCTAAAAAACGGCAAGTCGCCCGGAGAAGACCGTATCGCATCTGAGATGCTGAAGTGGTCTGTAAACGCCTGCCGAACAGTTTGGATGACACTCTTTAAACTGGTATGGGAAACTGAAAAGGTCCCCCCTCAGTGGACAAGGAGTACTCTAGTCAAAATCTTTAAAAAGGACGATTCCACTAAGCATGAAAACTGGCGAGGGATCAGCCTGCTGTCCGTTCCTGGCAAGCTCCTGGCCACCATCCTGCTGAATCGCATACAGCCAGCAATCGACAAAAACCTCCGCGAAGAACAGCTGGACTTCCGCCCAAACCGTTCATGTGCGGATCTCATATTCGTGCTAAGAATGCTGCTAGAAGAGTGCAACGAATGGAGGAAAAAGCTCTAACTAGTCTTCATAGACTTCGAAAAAGCCTTTGACTCCATCGACCGTGCTACACTCCGAAGAGTGCTCCGGTACTATGGCATTCCGGACAAACTCGTAAGCGTGATAACAGCCTTTTAAAGACACGGAATACTGTGTCCGTACCCGCCACGGCAACACCAGATACTTCCAAATTATGACGGTCGTGAAGCAAGGGTGCGTTCTGTCTCCGCTGCTGTCCGTCCTGATCATCAACTACGTTCTAAGAAGATGCGAAGGATACGGCATTGACATCGGGGATGGCAGAAAAGCAGGAGACATAGACTTTGCCGATGACATCAACCCAATGGAGACCTGCAAACAGAAGCTCCAGGACTTCCTCACAAAGACCAGTGAAACAGCTGAACTGTTCGCACTGAAAATAAACATACCCAAAACGAAGAGTATGGCGAGCAGCGGATCTCCGCTAGATATACGCTGCAGGGACCAGCAAGTCGAACTGGTCGTTGAATTCCGATATCTCGGCAGTACAGCTGAAAACACTGGAGCTTGTGCAAGTGAGGTCCAGCTAAGACTGGGACAGGCCAGCGGTGTCTTCAGTCGGCCAAAGAAGATATGGAGGAGCAAGAAGTCCCTTAGACTCAACTTTTTCAACAGCAACGTCTCTCCGTACTTCTGTACGGGTCGGAGACGTGGCACCTCAGCCAACAGATGGAGAAACGTCTTCTGGCCTTTGAAAACACCTGCCTTAGGCGGATCTTAAACATACACTGGACAGAAAGGGTTTCGCCAGATGACAGTGCAACCCCTTATTACTGAAGTCATCAAGATCCGCAGCTGGAGGTATCTGGGCCATACGATCAGGATGGAAGCACGAGACTCCCCAACGCTATCCTCCAGTGGCATCCGGAGGGATCCAGACGAAGAGGGCGACCAAAGAACACTCGTCGTACACCAGTCGGATCTTCACATATCAACGCGTCTATCCAGCCCGAATGTCCAAGGTAAGGTATCAAAGTTGCTGACTTTATTGGAGAATGCTTCGAACCAGCCAAAATCTTCTGTGACGTGCCTCACCGGTGCCGAATATGAAGGTTTTCTGATTCTTGGGAGAATATTTCGCGGTGTTTCAGGATCCCATATGTGCAGTTTGGACTCTTTGTCCCAGTTGTTTCGGCCGTGTGATTTCCTGCTAAATGATATGTTGCTTGGGTCAGTGTACAAAAAAAAAAAAACCAAGAGGACCACCCAAATAAAATCTGCTAAATCCGGGCAAAATCGACCCACCCCACCCGGCTAGGGTCCTCAGATTTCATACCAGTCCCCCCCTGGGTAAGGGTTCTGTAGGGTTGTGTTTTAAAGACAATTGTAAAGAAAGCTAACAGCGCAATTCAAATGCTAAACACACTGAAAAAGTTTCGGGTTCCTAAGGACAAGCTAAAGCTAATGTTTTGCTCTTTCATTCGACCGTTAGTCGAATATGCTTGTCCGGTTTGGCACTTTGCTCTTACCCAAGGTGAAACTGATACAATAGAGCGAGTTCAGAAAAGATCGCTGCAAATTATCTATGGTGGTTCCCCCCTACCATACTCTTTTTACCTCAAAGAATTTAAAATTGAATCCTTTCTTCCCGCCGCGGAAAACTAAGCCGCAACTTTGGCTCCTCCCTTCTCCAGCACCCCATGTACCGTTCATTCCTTCCCCCACCCTTTGTTCCTGTAAGATCTCGTCCCTCCGAGAAGTGGCTGAAAAGGTTCCCAAACTGACCCCAATCTACTGTAACACTATGCGCTACAGTAGAAGCTTTGTGCCTAGCTTCGTAAAGCAGTACAATGATCTTTAGCATTATCTGCCTTGTATTTTTATTTTCTTTTAAATTATTTGTTGACAACTTATTTTATCTCTGTTAATGACTACAAAAACATCGTATTTGGGCTCTGCCCACGAGAGATATGTTTTGCTTTATTATTAAATAAATTGAAATTGAAGAGAGGACGAAAAGGACATCTATGAAAGATTGAATAACAGCGAAACTACCTGTCATCATTTTCGTAGCATCCCGATATCTGGAAGAGATAGATTGACTACACGGAATGCCCAGATATCTGGTTCTGTATTCGGTAACCTGGAAGGTGGAGCCTGGCTTTCAGAGTTTGTGGCGAAATAAAAGCACATACACCACAGGACGTCGTTTAATATAGCTCGTTCGGAGTCGGAATCTCTTTCTTTTTCCAAGTCACCAGTGAGTCTCTTCGGCGGTCGAGTTCCTGAAAACTCTGTAGGGGTCTAATTTAAGGGCAACATCGTTTTAATCCCGAAACTATATTATTCTCCTTTCGTTCTTAGCACTTCATTAAACTCAAAACTTAGCGCTCTGCCAAGGATTTTGAAAAAAGTTTATTGTCGAACTGACAATTTTAATGCTCCCCAGCGGAACACGTCAGAGAAGTTTCGAATTTCTCGCCGTAACTTCACGCCCGGCCATGTGACAGGCTGTTCAGCTTTCTTATCGGGAACGGGTGACAATACGTTCTCTTGAATGTGGAGTAATCTGAGATGTAGAAAGCTGTGAGGACTTGGAAGGGAGGAATCCAGATACAAAGACAAGTTAGCTAGGAATTCCAGCGCTGACAGACATTTTGATGACAGAATGGGATGAGATTCGCTTAAAGCAGGTATCGCACCTGGCAGGTTGCATCTGTAATCACTGAAGTCCAGAAATCAAAATAATACAACGAAAAAAATTTAGAAAGTTATGCTTCGGCGTGAGAGAAATGTAGAATGTAGAATCGAGCGAAGATACTAGCCCGCAAAGAGTAACGCTTCGACTGATCACACTGTAAAGTTTTTCCGAATAAGGATACATTATTTAATACTGGGATTAATCTTATCTCTACTCGGAAAAGATCAATTTGAAGGGGTAGTCTTATCTCAATAAAGACAAGATTAATCCCAGTAGTAAATACTGCAAGATTTTTTACAGTGCACAGTGTTGACACTTCATGCAGGCAAGTTTTCCGTTTTGGTAGTCCAAAAATATGTAAAGTTCGACGATTGAGAACGAGAAATCCGTCAAATTTTCCGTCAAAAACACGTCGGGAATCGTCAAAAAAGATTCTACGGTAAACAACAGTACAGCTATCAGGTCAAGTAAACAAATTAAATAAATAAATGCCTGAGTATGCGGGGATCAGACAATACGACTGGTTAATCACCGGCAAAGCTAAAGAATTATAAAAGTTATAGAAGAATAGACACGAAAGAAATTTCAAGACCCAATAAAACTGATTTTTATAAGGTTAGGCAGAAGTTCGTTCGTAATACTAGGTATTGCAACATCCCCTTCGTTTAAGCTTTTGCTGAAGAAAACGAAGCCTCGATAGCGCTGTACCTGTAACAAACTAGAACTGAGCACCGCAGTAAAAAAAAAAAAAAAAAAAAAAAAAAATCCACCTTACTTCCCATTCCCTTACTTCCCATTCAAAGTCTTGCCTTCAGCGTGGCTCCGAACCCACAATCCATGCATATAATCGTTAAACGCCCTTCCACTAAGCAGAGAACAGGCTACTACAGGAGTGTTGCATGAAGCTGCCACCCTAAACTCCTATTTTGGGGAAATGACTTAGGGAAAAAGAGTAAAGGTTGAAATAAAATTCAGTGGAGTATCCTGAAAGGAAGCTTAGAACCTTCGCTTTCTGCTGGTACCATAGTTTACTTGTAATTGTTCAAGACTAAGCTCGAGAACACAAAAGAATACAGGCACCCAAGTGATCATGAAGTCGCCCACTTTGCTAAAAATGGTATTTTGCTACATGGTGAAGTTAGAAGCCAGCTGTTTGGTCAGAGAGGTTCCTTGACCTTTTGCAAATAACAAAATTTGCTGTTTTCTTGGAATTTGCATGATTTTTTTGGGGGTGGCAGCTTCATGATCCAAGGTGGCAGGATCATGTACCATGGCCAATTGGGGTGTGGGCGGTGCCATAGTAAGGGCAGCTTCATGCAACACTCCTGTACATCAGTTTGACTAGACCAATATATGGTTTTCAATCGCAGGCCGAATTTTCGCAGGCGAAATTTTCGAATTTTCGCAGGCGAAATTTTTGGTAGCAATTGTTATCAGAGTGTGTTTTTGGGACACAGGCTGAAAGTAACCGAAACCTGTTAATCCATAGGTCTTTCCGTCTGTCGGTGACCACGATAACTCCTTAAAGGACCTGTCGCTGTCGACGGTTGTCTTCGAGAAGTTTTCGTCAGAACAAGACCAATGGTGTCGATGAGATCCCGAAAATCTAATATTTAATTCAGAAAATCGGGTCTTGTCTTCGCCAGATCCAGTCTTCGCCAGGCTAATCATCAGAAAAAACCAAGTTCGGATTTACCTCAATAAGCCATATCTATTTTGACGATACTGACCGAGACTTCCTGCTTTACTTCTATCAAGTTTCCGGTTTCGCCCGAATTCCGAGTCTACCAGTCCAGTCATACCAGTCAAAAAAAATCAGAAACAAATCCAGCACATCTCCTTATCCCTGTAATGAACATCTAATCAACTTTGAATAAAAGTTTGACTTAACAAAAAATTCGCTCAAATAAGGATTCCGGACTAATTATATGTCCGGGTAAAAAATTATTGTCATTTACAGACTCAGCCTCTCTTCTTACCCCTTAATCTGTCATCTAATCAAACCTTTGCTTTTAACAAATTTTCTGGTTTCGGCCGGATTCCGGGCAAACTAGTTGTCCGGTGAGAAAATGGTCACCATCGTGTTCAGCATGTCTTTTTGCCCCTAAATCGAACATTTAATCAACTTCAAATGAAACTTTTACTTTTAACCAACTTTCGAGTTTTCGCCGGATTCCGGACGAACTACTTGTTCGGCGAGAAAATGGTTTTGACGATCGTGTTCAGCAAGTCTTCTTATCCCTACATCGACTGTTTAATCAACTTCAAATAAAACTTTTACTTTTAACCAGTTTTCCGGCTTTTGCCGGATTCCGGACGAACTACTTGTCCGGCGAGAAAATGTTTTTTACTGTCGTGCTCAGCATGCCTTCTTACCCATAAATTGACTATCACATTAGTAGTTTAAAAATATTTTGTTTGTCTCTTAATTTGAAACCCCTCCCTCACCCCTAAATGTAGGGCTACACAGCCCATCTACGAACTTGACCTTACACTTGATCCAATGAATCCTCACAGCAAGTTTCATCAAGATATCTCATTCCCTTCGAGAGTTATCTTGCTCACAGACAGACGGACAGACGGACATTTTTGCGGTATCATAGGTATCCCTCCAGTTACGTTTTGGGATCCCGAAAACTGGTTATGTAAATTGTTCCCTGTTTTCGCTGTAAGTCAATGGGTCTCGGAAAAGGCTTAGAACAGCCAAAACCGTGGATTATTTCTTACAGCCTAGTTTTAAAGTATTCAAAAATTTAAAATACTGTAAGTTGAACAGTAAAAAGTGCGAGAGGTTCTTTAACCGAGTGAGGTATTTGCCAGACATTAGCACATGACAGTGCTTTCAATCGACCATTTCCGAAAGAATAATAGTGGCCTTTCAGATATAAAGTAGATTTGTTCTGATTTTTCAGTTGAACAAAAAAAGTGTAGTCCAGAATGAAGTAAATATTTTCAGTAAAATTAATAAAAAACTGGTGGTGCATCATCCAAGTCCGTCAGTTTACCTTCTTCCAGAGCTTAAAAGCCGATTTATGTTGAAATCAACATTTTCAAGGTAAACCTCTTTTGTGCTAAAATACTGAGAAACTCTGCACCACAAAAAAAAAATGTCAAAAATTTGTTTTCTGCTAACATTCAGGGCTTTTCACGAAACACACTGTTTTGTGAAAACAGTTCAGTTCTGAGGCGCACAGTCAAACTGTGAGCCACAGGGCAGAATTTTCGCTTGACATAAACTGCTTTTATGTCATTCTAACGGTTTTCTGTTAACTTGTGTAGGAATCGGCTCGTTGTCTGAATGACGAGGCAACTAACTTGCCTTAACTTACCTTCTTCCAGAGCTTAAAAGCCGATTTATGTTCAAATCAACATTTTCAAGGTAAACCTCTTTTGTGCTAAAATACTGAGAAACTCGGCACCACAAAAGAAAAATGTCAAAAATTTATTTTCTGCTAACAGTCATGGCTTTTCACAAAACACACTGTTTTGTGAAAAATTTACGCTGACATAAACTGCTTTTATGTCATTCTAACAATTTTCTGTTAACTTGTGAAGGCTCGTTGTCTGAATGACGAGGCAACTAACTTAAATTAAAGAAATATTAGTTTTTATGACAAATTGCTAACAAATTTCTCTCTTCCTCAAGTGATGAAGGATTCCGAAAACTACGGAAATTAAACTCCTCTCAAATCCGTCGAAAATCCGGAAATTCGACGGATCAAATTCCGTCAAGGACACAAGAAATCCGACAAAGTGGAAGCACTGTCTGACTAGCCTGCGAAATTTCCCGTTTAGTCCGAATTCCGAGCGAACTACTTGTCCAGCAAAAAAAGAACAATTCAGAAGCGAATTCAGCGTATCTCCTTTTCCCTATAAAGAACATCTAATAAATTCAAATACAAATTTAACTTATAAAATTTCCGGTTTCGACCGGATTCCGGATGAATTATATGTCCAGGTAAAAAGTAATTGTCATATACAGACTCAGCGTCTTTTCTTAGCCCTAAATCTGTCATTTAACCAACTTCAAATAAAACTTTCGCTTTAACAAAATTTTCCGGTTTGGCCGGATTTCTGGTGAACTAGTTGTCCGAAGAGAAACTGGTTTTCATCACCCTGCTCAGCATGTTTTCTTACCTCATAATCCAACATCTAATCAACTTCAAATACAAACTTTTAGTTCTAACCAACTTTCCGTTTTTTCCCCGGATTCCGGACGAACTACTTAGGCGGCAAGAAAATGGTTTTCACCATTGTGTTGCATGTCTTCTTACCCCACAATCGACCATCACATTAGCTGTTTTACAAAAAGACAAAACAGACGACAACTTTTGCGATGTCATAGAATCCCTCCACTTGCATTTTGGGATCCCAAAAATCGAATCTCTTGTAGTACTGAAGCAAAATTCTCTAATTTCCCTTCGACCTCTTAGTATAATTTCTAGATTCAGTAAATACATAATAAATTAATTAATTAATTAATTAATAATATGCAAGCTGATGCAAGTGGATACGCGCATTAAAAGTTCTTTGTTTGTACCGATGCTGTGGGTGTTGGAAGGTATATGAAATGGCGACGTGGAGGGGTGGGGATGTTTGCAATCTTCTTACTTGAGAGCCCGTATCTAGACTTCGACTTGCTAATCCCAATCAGATCTTCATGTTTTGCTTCAAACCCTTCTGTTGGGGGGAATTCAGGTGCCAAGAATTCCTATCCTAGATAACAACACTACATGAGAAATAATAAATATTTTATTCATAATTAGTAGGCCTATGCTCATGTAAGGAATTAAGAATCCTGGCGTCGCGGAGGGATAGATGAACTTACCATGATTCTTGGGTAGTACAGGAAACAAAAACGAGACGTTTGGGGCTTATGTAGGTCACCTAATTATCCATCTAAGATGTTGTACGAGGGCCCGAGGGATAAGTATAAGTTTGAATATTTCGGCTTCACTTTCGGCAACTGTCCTCAGCGAAGAAAAAACAACTATATTACCTATTCTAACACAACAACAACAGAGGAAACGACGTGGACTCGACAAACTATAAGATGGCCATAAGAACGATACGGACTACGACCGAGACAAAAAGAAATATTCAAATGTGAGTGTTTAAAATGTTTGTATGCATCATTCTGTGATTTTTACCATTAATTTGTGTAATCCGCAATTTAGTATTAATTTACAATTATTTTCCCGATAAAGCGCAGAAGCTTTTACTCGGAATTATTTTTTAGAGAAAGCTTTTTCGGATTGTTAATAACTTTCCTGAAAAAAAAAGATCTTGTTACAAAACCAAATTGTGTTTCAAACTGTGCGCTGCAGTCCAAAATTTCGGATATCAACCTCGAAGTCAACATCTTTTCTGCTTGGTATTCGATCCAAGGGAAATGTACAAATATAGTATTAAAATAGTGTAAATACTTATAAATAAAGTTGAATGGTCCGAAATTAAGTATTGTACTTTGAAATAAAGCAGAAGTGGAAGCACGGGTGTAGTCCTGTGCGAGCTATTAAAAAAAGAGATCTTGTTACAAAACCAAATTGTGTTTCAAACTGTGTGCTGCAGTCCAAAATATTTTCTGTGCTTCGTAATCGATCCGAGGCGAATGTACACATATAGTAATAAAATAGTGGAAATGCTTATAAAGTAGAATGGTCCGAAATTAAGTAATGTACTTTGAAATAAAGAAGAAGTGGAAGCACTGGTGCAGTCCTGTGCATTTGAGCTATTCGAAAAAAAAAGAAGTATTGTTACAAAAATAAATTGTGTTTCAAACTGTGCGCTGCAGTCCAAAATGTTGGTATCAAACTCGAATTCAACATCTTTTGAGCTTGGTAATCGATCCAAGGCGTATGTACAAACATAGTATTAAAATAGTATAAATACTTACGAAGTAGAATGGTCCGAAATTAAGTATTGTACTTTGAAATAAAGCAGAAGTGGAAGCACTGGTGCAGTCATGTGTCTTCGAGCTCCAAGCCCCTCATGAAGTTAGTAACATGATCCAACCAAGTGGGCTATTGCATCAAGTGTGAAGACCAAATATCAAATATCGCGGAGGTGACAAGAAGCCTTAGCAGGTCCCAAAGTAGAAAGGGTGTGCGGAAAATTGAGTCCGAAAAATGTCTATCGACGGTCTCTTGAGTGTAATCGTATACTCCATGCGCCATGACTTCTTACGGACACATGAATATGGGATGGGGATCCATTTGTGAGCTAAAAGAAAAAAGCTGACGAGATTCAGGAAGACTTAGGCACAGAAGGGATGCTTACTTGAACACTTCTCTACTTTTTCTCTTCCTTGGCACGTTCCTTGGGTATGTTTGTTGCTCATGAAACAGTCAAATGGAAAGGAGAAATAGCGAACAGATAACAAATAACATCCAACTGTTATCAGCTTTCTTAAGTTTTCAGTTAATTTAATCGTCTGCTTTGTTGTTGAATTTTAATTCTCGAAGAAGAAACAGAAGGAAATTAAGAGCAATGCCCCATGCCCCGGCAAATGCTCGAGCAAATGTTTTAAAACGCAGTTAACATAAGATAGACTGGACATGAAATGAACATTTTTGGCAAGCATTTTGCCGTAGAAGTTGCCAGGAATGGGTATCAGTGTTTTCTTTGGAGAAAAATGTCTATCGACGGTCTCTTGAGTGTAATCGTATACTCTATGCGCCATGACATTCTTACGGACACATGAATATGGGATGGGGATCCGTTTGTGAGCTAAAAGAAAAAAGCTGAAGAGATTCAGGAAGATTTAGGCACAGTAGGGATGCTTACTTGAAAACTTCTCTACTTTTTCTCATCCTTGTCTCGTTCCTTGGTTATGTTTGTTGCTCATAAAACAGTCAAATGGAAAGGACAAATAGCGAACAGATAACAAATAACATCCAATTGTTATCAGCTTTCTTAAGTTTTCAGTTAATTTAATTGTCTGGTTTGTTGTTGAACTTTAAATCTCGAAGAAGAAACAGAAGGAAATTAAGAGCAATGCCCGATGCCCCGACAAATGCTCGAGCAAATGTTTTAAAACGCAGTTAAAATAAGATAAACTGGACATAAAATGAACATTTTTGGCAATTATTTTGCAGAAGAAGTTGCCGGGAATGGGCATTAGTGTTTTCTTCGGAGACCGTTCATTGTCGGGAATGTTCAAAGAAGAATAGCTCTGTTGTAAGGAAATTATAGAATAATACGAACTTTTCACTTCGATTTATTTTGCTAAGTAGTGGACAAGCTGGTAAGCGCGTCAAGTTCCATTAATTCGCGAATCCGTAAATCAGTTGGATATAAATAGGTGTCTTTAAATAAAACGCACACAAAACGCGTGAAGATTTGTGTATTTCAAGTCCGTATCCAAAGCTGAATCGAATCTTCAGCTTTTGCTTCGTTCGAAACTGGTTGTCCGTCACCTTCAGGATACTTTGGGATACTTTCCCGGGTATAAGACCAACCCTGGCTCCAACTCTCTACGTTGGTCTTGAAGTATCCCCTTCCACCATCCCCCTTGCACAGCTTTGATAATAAAACTGCGATACATCTCACTAATTACAACACCGGAACTCGAGCCCTTCCCCGTACGGTATCCACTTACACGATGGGGGTAAACTTTCTAGGGGCTAACACCTAAAACAATGGGAATCTATAGTTGTTCAAAGGTGTGGGAAGAGCAAGCAGACGGTCTAAGTATTTTTTTTCCGACAGATGGTCAGCACACAGCATGTATGTCTATCGAAATGAGATTTTCGCATTGCGTTTCGTTGTCGCACCGACAATAATTTACTGTTTGAATGCAATGAAAAGAAGAAAATAGTTTGTGTTTCATTATTAGTGTTATAAATTGTTGTTGGCGCTTCGTGAAACTGTTGTATGGCCGTATTAGGCTTTTTCCAATAAATTATTATTATTATTATTATTATAACGAAAATCACTGGAAATAGAATTTTAGTTTTTTTTTTGCAATCAACACTAGGCTGCCACTCAGAAGATGCTATTTGTGAGGTGGTGGAGCATTTCAACATATTAGAAACATACTAACCTACAAAAATATGTTTTATCTAATAAGAAATGTTAACTGTTGCTTGTAAATTGTTTGTTGACTTTATCCATCCTTTCTAATTCTAGTAAACTTTCTGTTCAAATTTTCTCTTTGAAGTACTTCTCGCTCTCTACAGATTAATGTTGTATTTAAACGGTGAAATTTCAAGAAGACCAGTTTGTAGTTCTTCTTCTGTAGTGTTTCATCGTAAAATTTCAAGAGATTACTGGGATTCCCCACCCCAATGAGTATTCCTCTGTAGCAAGAACTTCTATCTCAATTACCTTGTTATATATTCTTGATTATTTCTTCGTGTTCATACATTTTATACTTTTCAAACTCTTCCGATATAGCAAACTTTGCGACACTTCTACTCTCCTTTCATCAGTTTCTAATTTATTTTCCATCTGGAAGTTTTAATCTACTGTATCGACTTCTTGATCAAATTATTTCTGTTATTAGTTTTTGCCCTACTGATTCCTCGAAATTTCGGACCTTGATACCCTTTAACTCTCCTTACAATAAGTTCTGATTTGTTGTTCTTCTGGATTTCATTAACCTCGCATCTTTACTGTTTAAAATGATTCTTTATACTTGTTTGTATTCACACTTTACTGTCTTTACTTACCAAATATGGCATATTTTTGAATAAACCAAAGGAGGCAGCGCCGACTCGCGAGTATTGTGACTTCTCGAATCACCACCAATGATCTCCTCGTTACCATTTAGTTTGCTTTGTGCAGTCGACGGGAAAGCATCTATGTTGTGGAGCTGAAAATAAAGAGTGTTTAAAGTTTAGATGATGGGTTGGTTGTGGCTTGGATACATGTTTGTGATTTTTGGAGTTTGCAGAGGGAGTTTCAATCTGTATCTGTCTGCGCAGGAAGTGAAGAAACTGCTTGGTAAGTGTTGCTAAGTAAATCGGCTTAACTCAGTATGAATGTGGAAGCTGTTATTATTTTGGGCTAAAAGTAGCTAGTCGCCCACCACAAAACGGTTAAGGTATTTTCAAATCTAGGCTACTGGAACCTTGCGCAACCGAAAATGTCTTTCGGTATTAGTTAAATTATTGCTCAAATGTAGTTGTTAAAATTTGATACTTTCAACGATTTTTCAGACCTACAAAATACAAACTCCCTTTTACTTTTACCTGTTCATGTTCCAGTTTTTTGAAATAGTCGAATATTTTCAAACCAGTACTTACGGACCAAGTTATCCACGGCTTTGGTTGTTTTAAAGGTTTCTGCAGGCCCCTTGACTTCTAACAAGGACAGGAACAAAATCGTATAATAGGTTTATCTGACGAATGATCTTCTCGCAAATATCGTCGGGAGAATGCTACGCATCGAAAATAGCGAAACAAGGAAAGCGTAAAGACCAGTGACGTGCGAGGTGACGTCTCGTCGGGGGGGGGGGGGGGGGGGGTATCGGGGGTTTAAGATATGGATATGGAGATTACTTGGCAATTAGGGAAGTAGGTTTCATAGGCACTGCTGGCCGGTGGTCGTTTAAAGCAGAATTAGTCTCCATCATCACTGTCCTCTGGCCAAGGGAGTTGACCAGGAATTCATCACAAGTAATAGTTCTATACTGTTTCAAGCTTTGGCGTATAGCCGAGCTTTCTGGAAGTCTGTAAATTATAATTATATGTTCCTAAGAAAATTATTTTCTTGTAGAAAAATTTCATTCTGACAGTTGGAGCCCCTAACCCCTTCGTCTTTATGTATCGAGGCTTTTTACTTCCTTTCATTCTCACGCCAGAAACTGGCTGGAAAGTGCAGATTATTTTTTATGGGTGGTAGGGAGAACAAGTGTGGTTGTTGTCTGAAACTGCCTGGCGCTTTCTGATACGCCAGGGTTATAGGCAATAACTGGAAAGTTTTGAACTTTCCCAGGCTCTCAATGGATTATTTCTGGTTTCTTTGAGTGGCTGGTGGAGGTCCGATTAGAAGTTTAAATTTTGACTGCTTTTTGGATTGGGATCTGTTGAAATATCTTAGAAGATTCCAATTCTGGGGTCTAAATAAAATTATGAATACCGTAAAATAAGTAGGCTACGAAACGCCTCCGGAAAATAATACATTTAAAGACGGCCTCAGATGTTTCTACCTAAAAGTCCTCTCTGTCTCTCGTGATACAGCAATCTCTCTTTCGACGAAAGTGCCACGAACACTGAATCAAAACCAAATAACCTTCCTTCAGTCTGCTACCCGCAAGTGGCCACTCCTTTGCTGACAACCTGGATGCGGTTTGGTGACACCGCGATTCTTAACATCCTTCAATGAGCATAATGGACCATCATTTAATAAGGCTAGCAATGCCATCATTTAAAAATGCTAGCAATAGAATATCTGTGATTTAACTGCAGTGTGAATAAGTTCATTCTTGCCAATATTTTCAGTCTCTTTTTTATTTCTGTTCTTGCTCGAAATCGATTTCTGTTTAGATTTCCGTTAGTGTTGACGATGACGCACAGGAGAGAAAAGGCTAGGTTTATTTAGCTAGGCTCAAGATTGGATTAGGACTAGTATCCCCAAGTTTTTATTAATAAGGACATCAATTACGATAGTCTATAGCCAGTATTCCCGCTTATTACTCCCGGCTTATGAAATGGTAATAAATGTTTTTGCAGTGTGGTTGGCTACTGAGCTAGTATAGCAACCTTAAATACCCCCCCATCCCTTCCCTCCCTCCCTCCTCTACCGTCCCGTCTCCTCGCAAACAATGAACAGCAGCAACTTGTTCCTCCTCCAGTACATTCATCCGAGCGTTACCTTAAGTCTTTTGTATCATTTTTGCTTATATTTTATATAGCCTATTCTTACCTATGTAATTTCAACCAGTTTTTGTTGATATTTTGGTATATTCCGATCCGATGCTTTTTTTTATAAACTGAGCAGCTCTTAAAAGATTGACACATATAAAAACTAATTTATACGTTTTATCATGGGTTAAATTGATTCATTATTTACGTATTACTCTTCTTGGTACCGATACTGTGTATGTGACTACCGTGGTTCGAAATTTGGAGACTTTCAGATGCCTTGTTCAAGTAAGAAATGTAGTTTTCTTGTCAATTTGTACTTTAAGTCGGAAATACCGGAGTTGAATAAGAATTTCGTATGGTGCTGTCCGTTTTTTTAGTTTCCATCTGGCGGAATTTCTGTAAAATTACTGAGGGGTTTGCAGCCCCAAAAGGTGTTCAACCACCAACGACAACAACCCTCTTTGAACTCTGCGGTCTTCCCCATTTTCTCCCTATTCTTATCCTTTTTACTTATTACAACTTGTAAAATACCTTCCACTACAGAGAGGAAGCCTGTAATCGTTTGGGTAGTTTTTCCCGAGCTTAGACATCAAGAACCATTACAAGGTTATCATTTTTTGTGCGGGGCCTGGGGTGTAACCTTTGACTATACGATCGTCATAAGCAATTCGATTCAGCCTGACTCGTTCTCACAAATCAAAATGCTGTATACATTTTTTGAAAACATCCATTTTGCCATCCTTTCCCCTTTTTCTCTTTTCACATACTATTCTTCTGGCTAGTTTTCCCTCGGTTTGTCCAGTCATGGATATCTGGATATCTATATCTATTTCGCGTGCTTGGAATGTGATGTTTCATCATGTGATTCTTAACGATTAAATCAGTACAACCGAATTATCTAAAACCAACTTAACACTTCGGTTATATTGTAGTTTCGTACTTTCCCAGCAACATATTTCGCAAATAGTTGCGCTGTGTCGTGGTCACACGACAGCATCCAACCTGTTTCCACGCAGTTAAAACCAAGCAAAGAAACCATCTGTCCATCGGCTGATTAATGGCACACCCTTTGGGACTACCCCTGTCAGAAATACAAGAAACTTCCTCACGACCCCCGTAGTCTTTAGTGTCGTATAACGGCGCCCGTTTAAATGAACAGTTCTAGCAGCCACAATTTTTGTGTCACCAAACTGAATGAGGGGTCTGGCACACTGATGGATAGAACTTAGATACCAAGCGAGGCCTAATGTACATAGGCAATAAGTTCAGCTGTACTGACGGTGCAGTATTGACATTGCATGTACTGGGTTGTCGGTATAACTTCCCCTAACTAAACAGCAATAATGCAAGATGTGATATTTATTTCATTTCACAAAGGTTTGTAACATGTTTAAGCAGTTCTTCAACTTTAAAACTTGATAAATGGCATGCTCTTTAGCTCGCAAATAATCTTCTTTTATCTTATATAGGTATTCCGTTTATTTGACTAAATGGAGAAATTGCTTAAAATCCTCAAAACAAATCATTGAAAGAAATGGATACATATATCTAGCTTACCTTTTTTTTACTTTTTTTTCATGTTACAGCTAAATGTTTTTGCATAAATACTCCATCAGCCCTAACTGAGTGAACCCTAACTGAGCCTGAGCAAAGAAGGGAAAAGCAGAGAAGGTCCAAAATATCTCTGAATAATATCCTAGCTGATTTTTTCCGTTTTGAATCATTTTTAATAAATTATTTGTTTGAATCTGTTTTTGGGATCCCAAAACGAAAGTGGATGGGTAAAAAATGGATAGGTATCCCTCCCTATGACATCGAAAAAGTTGTCCCTCCGTCCGTCTGTAAGCACGATAACTCTCGAAGGAAATTTTGATGAAAGTTGGTGTGAGGATTCTTTGGGTGAAGAGTAACGTCAATTTTGTAGACGGGCTTTGTAGCCCTACATTTAGGGGTGGGGAGGGGGTTTGTAAATAGCTAATGTGATAGTCGGTTATGGGATAAGAAGAGATGCTGAACACGATGGTGAAAACTATTTTTTCGCCGGACAAGTAGTTCGCCCGGAATTCGGCCAAAACCAAAGTTTTTTAAAAGTAAAAGTTTTATTTGAAGTTGATTAGATGTTTGATTTAGGGGTAAAAAGATATGCTGAACACGATTATTAAAACCCTTTTCTCACCGGACAAGTAGTTCGCCCGGAATCCGGCCAAATCTGGAAAATTTGTTAAAAGCATAAGTCTTATTTGTAGTGTATTAGATTCCGATTTGAGGGTAAAAAGAGATGCTGAATCCGTACATGACAATCTTTTTTTTTTACCCGGACGCATAGTTTGCCCGGAATCCGGCTGAAACCGGAAAATTAGTCATGAGTTGAAGCTTTATTTGAAGTTGATTAGATGTTCAATATAGGGGTAAGAAGATACGCTGAATTCGTTTTTGGGCTTTGCTATTTTGTTGGATAAGTAGTTCCCGAAAGTTTACCATCAGTTTCGTCAAAACAAATATGACTTATAGGGGTAAACACACATGCTGAATCCATATCTGAAATTGGTTTTCTCAGATGATTAGCTATTCGGCCTTAATTTGTTTCTAAATTTGTGTAGTAAAATGCTTAAAGATTCAGGAGAAGACATGACCCAATTGTCTGGATGAGATATTAATTTTTTGGGATCCCATCGAAACCTTTGGTCATGTTTTTTGTCAAGATCTGCTTTGAGCTAGCCCAGCGGGGAGGGGATGCTTCTGATCAGGCCCGTATCCAGGATTTTTTTTTTTTGGGGGGGGTGCCTTATTTTTTTTTGGGGGGGGGGGGGTTCGCCTGCGGGTCGCACACAAAAGTACAAAAAAGACATAGATCAGAGGGAAAAGCCTATAAAAATTAGTATTTTTTTATCTTTGGGGGGGGGGGGTATCCCGTATCCGTATTCCCCCTGGATACGGCCTTGCTTCCAATTCCTGGCACTAGATTAACCCACTTTTGTGCACTCCTGGTTTGAGCGAACAATTGAGATTTGGGTGATCTAGACATTGCAAGCTCTAGATTTCTTCCGATGTAACTCCTTTAATGCTCCATGACAATTATTATTATCACTCTACGGTTGGGTAGGCCAACAAATCTGGCCGAAACCCAAATGGTCCATTGTCTCATTACCCCCCCCCCCCCAAAACCAATAATGGGTGGCATGTCTCTAGGGAGCCGATGAAAATTAACACTTGTTATCGCGTTCTTGTAAATTTAAAAGCTTGTAAATTTAAACTCGGACAGTCCTTCAGCCAAAATTTTTAAAGCGGGGCGTTCTCGAACAAAAAGTATATTCGTCTCTTTATCTGTTTCGCAATGGGTGCAAGCTGGAGACTCTGTTTTCGTATGTCACAACGTACGTAAACATATTATTTAGAGGAGTGTTGCATGAAGCTGCCCTTACTATGGCACCGCCCACCCCCCAATTGGCCATGGTACATGATCCTGCCACCTTGGATCATGAAGCTGCCACCCCCAAAAAAATCATGCAAATCCCAAGAAAACAGCAAATTTTGTTATTTGCAAAAGGTCAAGGAACCTCTCTGACCAAACAGCTGGCTTCTAACTTCACCATGTAGCAAAATACCATTTTTAGCAAAGTGGGCGACTTCATGATCACTTGGGTGCCTATATCCTTTTGTGTTCTCCAGCTTAGTCTTGAACAATTACAAGTAAACTATGGTACCAGCAGAAAGCAAAGGTTCTAAGCTTCCTTTCAGGATACTCCACTGAATTTTATTTCAACCTTTACTCTTTTTCCCTAAGTCATTTCCCCAAAATAGGAGTTTAGGGTGGCAGCTTCATGCAACACTCCTGTAGATTAATGCCGCTCGTCATCCATGAAATTCAGCTAAGTTGATATATTGCCACATCCCAACATACATCTATGTAACACCAGCCTGTGTTTTACGGTGTGTTGTCGACGCTATAAGATATGATATATGAACACGATAGCATCAGAGCGAAGCAAACGGGTGACTTTTTCCAATCTTAGTCTCGCGTGGCATGAAGTTCATAATTCACGCGCCTCAGAAGCGCTTGGCACTTCAGGCAATAGCTTATCTCCCGGTGCCTTTGTCTGTGGCCGGATTCCTGCGGAAGAAGCATTCTTGGCGGATGATTTGAAATTCAAGGGATGTTTCGGCCTGTCTTGGCGGCGGACCTGCTTTTGACAGTTGTGAATATTTTCTAGTCGTAAATTTGTGTTTTATTTTCTTCTGCAATGAAGAATAGGGGGAGCCCTGGAATTCTGGTACTAGTCGATCGATAATTTTGTTACTCACATAAAATGGCACTAAGTGCCATTCAGCGTCGCAATACCATGCAAACATTCTGAAAAAAAAAAATGCCCTTTCCTCCACTAAAAGTGAAAACAATAACCTGAGCGAGGAGGACATCTGTAAAAAAAAAGTTTTAACTAATAATTAGTCCATTAAAAGTAGACAACTCAAACCACAGAACTTTCTTTTACAGACGGACGGACAGACGGACAACTTTTGCGATGTCATAGGTATCCCTCCACTTACGTTTTGGGCAAAAAGTCATAGGCCAGATGGATAATTGTGAATTTTATTGGTTTCATTAAGTACTAGTGAATTGCAGCGAGTGAATTGGCTTTTGACTGTTCGGCAAAAAAATAAATGAAACAAAGTACCGTACCTATCTACCTACCCACCTACCTCCCTTCTCCTTTAAAAGCGTGGCGTGACTCGTGTGTAGGCTACATCACACAAGAAAATTAATTGTTCCTTCTAGACTGTTGTAAAATGGCAACATATTTTTTTATCCTTTTCCGTTCGCCCTCCGTTTATTTACAACCGTGTCAGGAGTCATGATGAACACTTTTATGGCGACTTTTACAGACTTCGTGTCTGAAACGTACTAAGTGGGAGGTCATATGGTTGTTAAACGATTGGGGATCATAAAATAGATCTGGTGTCTCAGATGGTTTGCTCACTCGGTGGCAGGGGACCAGTAGATAAGTCGACGAATTATTGATGTGGCTCCGGGTCGGTGTTAGCCAGGGCTGTATCCAGGAAATTATTTAGGGGTAGGAATTATTTTGTGCGTCGGACCTAATCCAGATCTAACAGTAAATAAGAACTTTGATCAGTGGTTAAAGCCTATAAAAATGATTTTTTTTTTCGGGTAGTGGTAATTTTAGGCGAGGGCTGCAAAGCTTCCCTCCTGCTATTAAGGCTGGAGCCACTCCGTGTCCGACAGGAAAATCGGATGTAACGCTTAAAGTTTAACTGAAAAGGCAACTTACTTTTACATCTTAGATTCAAATACATTGAATTATTACAACACCTATTGGGGATTTTCATTCTGTCCACAGTAGTCTCCAGTAGGGACGTTGGGAATGTGGACGCTTTCCCATGGTGAATCCGTCCACAATTCGCCCGCGAAAATCACTGCACTATCACTACACAAGACACATCACTATCTAGCTCTAGTTTTGGCACTGCAGACTCGTTTGCTGCTGGTATTGTTGCCAAATGTTCCAGGCACCATAGAGATATCACAAAAACGGGGAGAGCGGCAAGCACAATGGGATAATCGATTATTTGGAAATATCAGAAAAACAAACTAACGCTTTTTCATCGGGTTTTCAAGATTACTTAAGCGAACAAGTGATGGGTAACTAGACTGTAGTATCCTAGCCCTTTTCGGTTAAACTTTAAAATTAAGAAGAATCTGGTAGATCCCAAGTGGCATATTCTTTGTTTAATGATTGTACGTATTCAAGTTATTCTAACCCGTTAAATGTAATGGTCGACATATTTAGTGCCAATTCGACGGGATGAGCTGTAGCAATAAAAATATCTATCTATTAAATAGTTTTTTGTGTGAGAATTATTTACTTTATCTGAAGGCTGAATTGGGGCACGACTCATTCATTATCTCGTGTTTCACTTATTTAAATAATTGTCCGAATACGCTACTTGTAATTAAAGTAGATGCAAAGCAAAAGCCTAGGTCTACAAGGCCTAGAAGCTATAAGCGTGTTAAGCCTCAACATTTGATCACAAATATATCAATGAAAGAGCCTCAACAGTTGAACATAAGAATAAAAAAGAAAGAAGGTAGACTCGTATAAAAGAATAAAACGACACAAATTACTGCACTTTGCTGCCACTTTCGTCAATCAACCAATCAATCAATCAATTTTATTTAGAACCCTAATAGCACTAGGCTAACATGGGCCGGAAAAATAATTCGTAATAATAAGTCATGTACAACTATAACTTTCTTCTGCCGGTTGCCATGTGGTAGGATATTAAATCAGCATCTCTAGTCATCCCTCGGTCGGTCGTTGTTAGAGGAAAGGGGGCAGTTCTGCTTCCTCAGGTTTTGCAGTGAAATCGCCTACCACAGTTTCCACGCCCAAAAATCACAAGACTAGTGCTACGTCCGGAAAGTCTGGCTTTTTACACACCTACACCACGAGTCCTGGAGCTGCCAGCCCTTAGCTTGTTTGGAATATGCCATTGAAGTCGTTAGATTAAAATTACTGCGATTCTTGGACAGCAAATCGTTTACGACATTCATCCTCACGCGATGTGACGGACGGTAAGTTTCCCAAATTTACGATCTGCAAAATTTTTACAACTGTTGGTGGACTCAACCATTCTTCTCCGTGTCTGGTTATTGATGGTTAATCGCCCGACAAACAAACCATTTTCTGCACGCATATCTGCTTCTGACCATAGACTTTTATACAATTTTGAAAGGAGAGGGAGGCAAACATCAATGGTGGAGGTAATGATTAGTTGTCGTGAACGCTGCAAATCGTGAAACAACCAGAAGTCCCCAAAAGTAACGAAGCATCAACAGAGTCTTAAGGTGCTTTTATACTTGCTAAAGTGGTTACTCGCCCCTTTAAGATTGTTTTTACGTAACAGGAACGTAACTACGTTACTTAAGGCACATTTTGCAAATAGGCGTAAGCTCGGGGCTCCGGCTACCACCCCGCGCCGCCCCCAGTTTCAACAAACAACACTTGGGATGTAATCTCTTGTGCTTTTGAAAGCGTTGTGCATGAAATGTTATAACAAGCATATTTGATGGTGCAAAACGGATACGTCAGCTGAATTTTATTGGAGCAAAATTTCGGCCCTTCTTGGCAAGGGTTCCTCTTATAGCTCAAAACGCTCGAGTTGGAAAAATGATCATGTGGGAAACACATATTGCCGAAAAGCCGGTTTGTCGTCATTATATCGGAAAATTCAGTAGATACTTTTTTTAATACAGATGGCGCTTTACACAAGGGACTTGTACCGTGACCAATACCATAAAACAAAAATATTTCCCCATTAAAAATTTTATATTTCGTTTTATTTGGTTTTCACCATGAGACCCCGTCTGTGGGTCCTGGCTTGTCTACAAGGGAGTCCTAGACTTGTAAATTATATTGAAAAAATTGTTTATGGTATTGGTCACGGTACAAGTCCCATAAAAGCGCCATCTATATTATTTATTTCCGTGACATGGGGATGTGAACTGTTTATATCAATTTGCCGTCCGGCGGGATCACTCTTCCTGTGGCCAGCGTCTACCAGACTATTGTAGTGGTTTGCGAACTCTGTCCACAAGCCCCTCGGTAGCTCAGTGGTAGAGCGACTGCCTTGTAAGCAGAGGGTCCTGGGTTCAAATCCCGGCTGAGGAGCATTTTTGTCTATCAGTTCACTACTTATAGATGTTTTTTTTTGCGGTTTTGCGGCTCTTGCTGGCGATGCTTGCTGTGAGTAACATTTAATGCATCACGTTTTCAAAATTACAACAGACAACATCCCAAGTTTTGCCTACTGAAACTGCGCATCCTTGTGTTATCTTTTATGAACCTTCTGAAAGTGTACCCCTCCGCCCCGGTACCAAAAACCCCTGGCGATAAATATTTCTTCAGACCAAGCTGACTGCGAATCACTGCGAGACGGATACGTCAGCTACATTTTATTAGAGCTATATTTCAGCCATTCTTGGCAAGGGTACTCTTTAGGCTCAAGCTGGAAAGTCAACTTGTCCCCTGGTGACCCCCCCCCACACACACACCCAGTCAGTAGTCCCTTATCGCATACGTCTGGTCGTGCTGATGAAGTTTTAGAAATAAATAAAAATAAAAATTATGAAGAGTATCTGTCTGTCAAGAAACAAGAGGGTGTGCATGCCCCTTATGACAGTGGTATACAAAAAAGAAGAAAAATAACCTTATTAAAAGATAAATTGTAAAGTTGAAAAAAAAAAAAGCCATCGTAATCATAGGAACAGAGAGAACCAGTGGTGATTAAGTTCACTCGTGGAAGTTTTTTAAAATCCTCAACTCTTTTGTTGATAATTGTTGCAGGCAGAGGCGTCACTAGCCAAAATGTTTTTGGGGGGGACGAGCCATTTACCGACTGGCTGGTAATTTTTACCGACTGTTTCTGCAGAAAAGACGACTGTTTTCAACAACAAAAAATGACAGTTTAAAAAAAACGACTGGTTTTCAGAAAAAGCCACTGATTTTCAGAAAAACCGACTATTTTTACGAAAAAAAATCAACTGTTTTGACGAAAAATCGTGGCGCTTCGCGCCGACTCGGTTATTTTTTATCGACTGGCCGACAGCATTGAAAGGGGCTTCCCCCCCCCCCCCCCAGTCGTGACGCCCCTGGTTGCAGGTGGGGCCAGCTTTAGTTTTTTGGCCAAAAAAGGAGTTAGTGGCCAACGAGGGCAAGTTGTCAACTCAAGAGAGGGGGTTCAGTTTGGTAGTGGGCACCAGAAACGGTCCGACTAAAAGACACCGTTTTAACCATCTTGTGACGAGCGCTTCTCTCTCTTGAACCTGACATGACAGTCTCTGTGCTTCTGACGCCTTAGACAAGAAAGGACAAAATTAACGGATTGAAAACCACAAAAAGGAAATAAATGTAAATGAGGATGTAATGTATTTTGTTCGTGTCTGTAAACACTTACGCCTTTGGACGTGGGATGCATGTAATATGATGGTGAGGGACTACTGACTTTTTTCTGGTGTGAACTTAAGTCTTTAGGATTGATACTGAGTTCGGGTGAATATCTTCGCATAGAAACAATACTGCAACCAGACCAAGCAGTTCATTTTATTTGCTTCATCCAGAGCCAAATACATGTAGAAATAACACCCATAAACGACCTAACATACTAGTATAATCAACTAAAAATTTAACGAACCTCCAGTTTATCCACAACGGTAGGAAAAATTTGAAAATTGGAGCAGTAAGAATCTGGACCAATCCATTGGAACGGGCTAACATTATTGTACCCCTGACCACTGTAGGGACTAAGTGACATTTTATAACCGTAATTGGTCCGGTCACTATCTTACTGACTTTAGTAGTTAAATCGGAGTTATATAGGAGTTGAATCGTAAGGATTCTAGCATTTGCGCGACTTCTGACCGAGACTCCATGCGAATGTCTTGCCATCTAGTTGCGCATTTTGGAAGCACCATTTGCGTTTATTCAAGGTTTATTTTAAATATGCTGGATATATGTTAAACAGGAAATCAGGCAAAAAAATAAAAATAAATAAAGCTGGTTTATGAACAAACAGTAAAAAGCCAGAGCTAAATATTTGGCAGTATCTGTTTCTTTCAGTATTTTATTTTAAAGGTTTTTATGCCAGTTCTGCTTAAAGTCAGTCAACGCACTTTGACCCCGTGAATTGTTATTAATGGGCGGGTGAGACTTAGTTGGTAGTTGTGATGAAGGATCAGTTCTGTTTCTCTTAGTTGGGAATAATGTTGGCTGATGTTAGGATTTAGGAGAAAGAAAAGATACAGTAGTGTTATCAGTAGTCACTTCTGTCGACTGGTAATGGTTTCTCTCCCGTCTTTCGTCATATTAATTAACTCTTTTAAGAAGTTTGTTCTTTGGGCCCTTTTGGGCTCCTTCGGAGCCCTGGCCCACTCTCTTAAAGGACCCGTCGTGTCTATAATGTCAATGCAACCTACTTCCGTAACTTCGTTCAAATCGTTTAACTGAACAGCCAACTTATTTTTGTATCATTTAACTGAATACACCGCACCACTTGGATTGTGTAAAGTTATGTTTTGCACTGTATGCTCCAGAATGACGTTCAGAAGATCTACGGCCGTCCTCACAACGCAAAATTCGACTATGACGCGGATAATTTGAGTTTCAATCGAAACGCGGCTTTTCAGTGGCCAGTTATCATCTTGGGGAAGGTAGCTCACTGCTTGAAAACTTTTAGTAAATCGTTTTCGTCAAGCAGACAACACAGGTACAAGCGCATACAGCTGCCTCAAATCCGACAAGGAAATTCCACTGTTTGAAAACCGATTATTCGTGCTTAGCGGATCAACGAACTTTCCCTGTCGGATTTGTGGTACCTTATGCGTGTTGTATGCTTGACGGAAACTATTTACGAAAAAACTGTGTTCAGGTACTAAGCAGTCTTCACCAAGCTCACCACTGCCCTCTGGAAATCTGCGTCTGTGGCGAGATTCGAATTTTCTGCGTCATAGTAAAACTTGCGCTGTGGGGATGGCCATAAACATTATGAACGTCACTACTAGAATAGATAGTGGAAAAAAAAAAAAAATCTCTTAGCACAACCAAATAACTCAGTGTATTGAACTAAATGATACAAACATAAGTTGGCTTTTCAGTTAAACTGTAAGTGAATAAAAGATGTAAGTGAAATAAAGATATAAAGATGTAAGTGAAACAAATATAAGTTGTACTCCTCAATATTGAGGGAAATAAATGAATAAATAAATAAATAGGTGACTAGATTGTCCTATCTCATCCCTTTTCGGTCAAACTTTAAGCCTGGAGAACCAAAATTGATATGTTACATTACAAGACCGCTAACGATACCTCAATAATCTTAGCACTTGCCACGATTCACTATTGTCCATGCGCATTATGCTTCCGGTGAGTGGTCGCGTCTCATGCTATTGATGCGTAAAACTGGTTAACTGAATTTTTGTCGAGTTTCATCTAGAAGGCAATGGACCTGAGAAAAGGCTTAAAACAGACAAGGCCGTGGATAATTTGTTAAAAGCAGAAATTAGTTATACAGTATTCAGATAGTTCTGAATTTTGGAACATGAGCAGTAAATAGTGCGAGGTTTGCTTTAAGAATATTTGACAGTGCAAAACGGATACGTCAGTGGAGTTTTAGTAGAGCTTTGTTTCGGCCCTCTTGACAAGGGTCCTCTTCAGGCTGAAGTCGCTCAGACTGGAAAACGAACTTTTGAAAAAAAAACTTTTCTTCGGCTGACTCTCTTAAGAAGTTTTTAAGAAACACCAGAGACGAGGGAATCCGAATCCGTATTCGTCCATTTGGCCGGATTCGGATTTGAATCTTCTGATTGTTAGATTTGATTTTTGTTAGGTCGGATTCGAATCATCAGCACGAAATGATGGATTTGGATTCAGATGTGTACCTAGCCCTGGATTCGGATCTCTGCACCAGACAAGGATTATGAACTCTCAAACCCCTAACAATGTAGTACCGCCCATTATTAGCATACAAACAACCGAGCGTCAGAAACCATAATCGGCCGTTTTCCTAAAATTTCATGTTTTGTCGCGGCATCGTACTGCTTTTTCATAGACCCAGGCCTTGGGCTGTTTGTACGCATTTAATTGGGTTGTTGAGTTTCAACAAGATTGATAGCAAGTATTTATGAACTACAAATATGAATTCTGGGGTATTGCAGACTTTAATCACCGGAGCTAGGGGGGACCTGGGTTCGATTCGGACCCAAAAGTGCCGCCAAGCCGGAGTTTATGATTTATTAGGTGTGCTGCTGGGTCGTTTGTTCATTGTAAACAGTATAAGTAGGAAATTCGAAATTGTCATACGTTTGGGCTCTGGTTCACCGATTTGATTTGTGACAAATAGGTGAAATGTTCAAAGATTGTAACTCAAAAGGGAGGACTCAAAAATTTGATGACCATTCTTTTCATAATTGCTTTTTGTTAAACCGTGTAACGTGAATAAAATAAGACTTCAGTTTGTTCATCACTTTAATGATTCACCTCACATTTATTTTCTGGTTCCCCGTCCGTTCGAGATCCCTGCCTGGTCAGGAATTTCGATGAATTTTTACCGAAATCTCATCTCTTACTAGAAATGAGCTTTCCACGATAAAGTTGTATCACGATAGAAAACGAGAAAAGCAAACTAAAGAAGTACGACACACAAGATAAACCCGTTCGCCTAACCTGTCTTCCAAAATGAAACCAAAATTTCGAAGTTTTCTTGCTGTTCCTTTGAGAGAATTGTTTGCGGACGTTAAAGCTTTTGGCGAAGTTAGCGCTGCTTAACTGGCAAACTCGGCTCGGCCGAAAAGTCGCTGTGAATTCATAGCTGCAAGACGAAACAATGTCAAAGTAGCGTTTGAGAGAGAGAGAAAGAGACGGGTATAATGAAAACAACCGGCAGTGAGACACTGAAAGGGTTGTACAAAAAAAAGGAACATGAATAAGCACTAGATCAGTGGTTCCCAAACGGTGGTATGCGTACCCCAGGTTATACGCGAGACCCTTGCAAGGTGTGCGCGGAGGAACCAACATTGATTTAGTCTGTAGCTTCAAAATCTCGCCTCGCTCTGATTGCCGAAAGCCTAATATCACCAGCAGAGGCATCACCTGCCAAAATGGATCTTAAGGGGCAAGGTATTTTTACTTGCCGACAGGTCTTTTACGACACTTTTATAAAAAATCGCGTCTCTTCGCGGCGACTCTAATCGTCTGGCCGACCTTTTGAGGGGGGGGGGGGATGGGCATTGTCAACCCGTGCGTGTCTCCTCTGATTACAACCCCTAGTGAAAGTCAGTGAAATAATGTTGATTAAAAAACAGCTGGCCTACTGCCGTGAAATCCGTTCCTGTGTCAAACAATATTATTTCAAGAAGGATCGAAGACATTGCAAAAGATATTGTCATTCAGGTTGCGAATTAAGCTAACGAAAAATTTTGCGATAGAGCTTGATGAAGGCACGGAGAAGATCAAAACCAAATATAGAAACAGGCTGACAGTAAAAATATGCAGCTAATGACATCGAGCCGAGATTTGATTTTTTTTTTTTTGCTATAAAGCAGCCTCAAGTGATCATCTTATTGATTTTGTATATTTTTTACACATCTATGCCTTACCATTTATGATAATAACTATCGTCTTTTTCACGTTCTGGAAAAGGGGATACGCAATCTTTTCGAACCTTGATTAGGGGTACGCGATACGGAAGAGATTGGGAACCACTGCACTGGATAATTGTTCTAGTCTTGAACGGCAGTGCCGAGCGGCAGTAATGCTCGGTGTTACAGTTCACTAGTTCGAAGCCTGCCCGCTGGCGAGTTTCGAACTGATATATTTCTTCGGAGCGTTTTGGGAGCAGGGCCTGGAACCGGGCTGACCGCCCTAGACTTTGACCAAACTTCATACAGGGTAGAAGTCTTCTACCGTCGAGTCTTGAAGAAGGTCTGAGAAGCTTGTAATACCACGGGAGGGGGGGGGGGGGGTATAATCAAAAGGCAGGATAAGTAGGACTAGGAAGGATCCTTTAAGGTTTGGGGACGTGAACCTCCTGGGAAAAACAGAAATGGGTTCCGATGTTTAAGGAGCTACCCTTTTCCCAGAATTTGTAGTATAAAATTCTGAGACTGCCATCTATGTAGAGAGCCCAGAAAGAAGCTGGATAGGTAGTCGACAGTTTCATCGAGACACCATGCGTATGCCCCATCAAGGTTACCACATGTCGCACGATAGTGTGAATTGTCACTCTATTTTTGTTGTTGTCACTCTTGTCCTACGTAGGACATAAAAATCACTCGATTTAAAAAAAATGACCAAATGTGTCATTTTTGCAGCAAGGATTCCGACCAGAAGTGAACATTTCATGAAAATAAATTTCACTCCCAATTCACTCTCTGTTTTGTGCCAAAAGTCACTCTCTAAATATTTTTGATGTGGCAACCCTGTGCGCCATTGCTTAGAATGTTTGTTTGCCTGGCATTGATTTTGTTCGCTACGGGTCGCGACAGCAACTGTCAATCGAGTACTTCCCAGATGGGCTTCACCCGGACGGGCTGAAGAGGCTGACGAAATTTGTTCCCCAATCCCATGCTCTATTTTTCCTCCCGTCGTCCCGTTTGTCAATCAATCCAGTACGCTACTTCAGACAGAGTTGGTTTTGCTGTCAGGCCGAGTTTTTGTTAGAAAATGACGTCAGTCTGTTAATGTAATTTGTTAGGGCAGCTGGAGCGTTTTCAAAAGAATGGGTTTCCTGCGGATTGGTGGGCTGGGGATAATACTCTTGATGACCATCTCTCCTTGCGGATGCAAAATCTCCGGCCTTTCCGGGTAGCTAGCGGAAGAAAGGCAGAAGTGGTGTCACAGCTGCGCCCGAAGATCGCGGTGAGTGATTGAAGCAGGATTTGAGTAGTCGAGTTTGAGTCGTACGGACACGCTTACTTCTTCTTCCTGAGGATCAGTGGCGTGTTTTGGACTTAGTCATATAGAGTATTCAAAGTAGATAAACCTGATCACATCGGTCAGTGGCAGGCCTGTATCCAGGAATTTATTTCGGGGGGGGGGGGGGGTTATTGCCTGCCTGTCGGACAAAAAAGTACAAAAACACATGGATCAGAGGGAAAAGCCTATACAAATCATTATTTTTGTGTGTTTCGGGGGGGGGAGGGGTTCAACCCCCTAACCCCCCTGGATACGGCCTTGATCAGTAGCTTCCATTTATTTTACCTACGATATTTATAAAAATATGGGTGAAGCACAACTCTAGAAATTATAGTTTCAGATTTTTTTTCTTCTGCAGACTAGTTTATTTACAGACGAAAATAAGAAACTCGCGGAAAGAAACTGCATTTCCTCTTGTGTATGTCATACGGCCTATGGTGACGAACATAGGGGACGTTTTTGCGTTGATGGCTGTAGAGCTGAAGGGGTGACCCCATCCGCGCGAAAATGAGAACATCGATCGGTCTTTGAACGGCTGAGGAAGATGGGTGCCGTCCATGCGGAAATGCCGATTCAGCTGGATGGGAGCATATGAGTGGGAAAGTCCACATTTTTTCTGTCTTCATTCTGTGCAGACCTTTTTTCTATCCACATTCAGCTCTTCCCGCTGCCCTCGGAGCGGGGTTGAACGGCAGACGTCCATCGAGCTGGATGGCCCGTTCACCTGTTCATCCATACACGCGAAAATGACATAAAGACCGACGGCATTCACTCGAAACGTCCGTCGAGCTCGAGGCGAGGTTGACGGGACCAGAGCCATCCACGCGAAAACGTCCCCATACAAATAAGGAGGTCATTTAACATCAACTAAACATCATTATTTAAACACAACCACAAAATATCAACTCTCAACGACTCGCACTTATTAATAACTAAATAATTGAAGGATTGTTTGCATCCCAAACACAGAAAGGTGTTTGTTCCGTTACATGGCGCTATACCTGAATGTTGATAATTAACGTCCCTCTTGATGTATTCCTTATTTGATGGGATAGCAAACTATTAGATGACGAAGAGTTCGAAAATTATGCTGTGATGACAATTCTCTGTAGAGATCACTCTGTAGAATTACAGTCTTTATAGCAGGATAAAATAGATTATTTATTTCAGGGGCTTAAGTAATTAGATGGTTACCAATACTTTGTGCCCAATGGATGGCCACTGATTAACTCGCCCTTTGTGTTTTTCCCCATTAGTAGTGCTGTATATATTTTCACATTGGACGCTAATCGTTCTTTATTTTTTCGTTCATGTACTCTCTTGTTGTTCAGTTTGAATCTAATGGGCCGTAAAGGATATACATACATACAATCCCTTAAATGAAACCCTTTAAATAAAATCCTCCCATAAAAAGGGAATTGTGATGTTTGTACATGAATATTCATATTTATGGTTATGTATCTGCATAATATCGTGGTTCAGAAATATCCGAAATATCGTTTTCATAAAATACCAGTACGTGAAATTAGCCCTGTGGTTTTAGTGATTTTCGTGTTAGTGCTTGTCCACGTCTTTATTTGCAAGAAAGAACCTGGAATCTGGATTCATTTAGACGGTAGCTGGAAGAGGACCCTTGCCGATAAGGGCCGAAATAGCGCTGGAACAGATCTCAGCCGACTTGCCCGTCCAGCTCCATCAAATGCTTCTTTATGACACTAATGTTTTTTTATTCACCAAGTTTCAATTCCCACTATTTCCCCTTATCCTGTCTGTCTCGGCCAAGGTCTCAGCAGCTGTTTTTAATATAATTTTTGGCATTTGTGCGTTAACGCCTTTCAATCCAGTCTGTAGGCTTTCTGTAATTTGCGTTTCCCGTAAATCATTTCTCTTTCCGTTAATGAAGCTGTCGGTTCGTAATCAGTTTGACGACCTGTCACAGGAAGCGCGACCCCTGAGGGGGAGTCGGATCATTAACTTTCAGTGTTCCAGAGCAAGTTCCCAAGTTTTCTCATTTGCCAACTTTAAGGTGCTAACTGGGGTGTACGCGTTTTCTACGTTGCAAGATGGATTAGGTTTTCCGGAAAGTATTTGAAATCTATTTTAGGCTACAGGATCCGTAGGCTATATAAAGTTAATAAAAAGCCAGTTTATTTTTTTTATATTTATTTCAAATGCACTGAATTATTCTGACACTCTTGAGAGATTTTCAGTTTTTCCACGGTAGGCGCTAGTTGGGAGAATACCAGCTCTATTGGATGATTAAGCTGTGTCCACAAGTGAAACGCTAAATTTAAAGAAGAGAAAACGCGTGATTTTTCTGGCCTCTCCTCTGATCGAGATCGAGTTTTATGGCTCAGGGATCAAATTATTATTAGACGTTGCAGATATCAGACTAACAGTCTGCCAGTTTTAGTATTCTGTTTCATTATGCATATATTTTCTGGGAATCGTTTGTCGTTGTAGCAGCTAAATATTCCAAGGATATAAGTGTAAGCACACAGGGTCACCACAAATCCGAACGTGAAAATTCACAATATGAAAATCGATGGATAGCGGAATGAATGTGAAATGAATAGCCGAACAACAAAGTATCGCTTTTGTATCGGTTGTATCGCTTTTGTATATTTTGTATTTCAGCTCTTTTTGGCTAAACTTTAAAGCTTGAACGATACGAATAACTTATTAGACTACTCTGTAGTAGGACATGCATTCTCCCTCCACGTAATCTTGATCAGACTGAGAAATTTCCGACCCGAATGATGTATATCACTGACTCCGAAACTTCTCCTTTGTCACTTCTCTGCAATTGGAAAGATACAGAACTTCCAGCTTTCAGTAAAAAAAAAATCCAACTAGATCCATAGATAAATAAATAATTTTCTTTAGTAAACAAGTAATACAACATGCCTTGTTTTGTTGATATTTTGATGTTTCGTTTTTTTATAAATATCTCGGATTTTATATTGATTGCAATTTGTCTTGGAAGAAGCATGGTGAAATAGTATCGGCAAAAGCAGATGAATGATGAGGAGGCTGATAAAAGTGTTCCCGGTAGCAGTTGTCAAACTGTTATACAGTGCTATTGTGCATCCTTACATCACGTACGGTTGTTCTGTTTGGGCAAGTAATTTCTTGGTGAATTATGAAAGAACCCAAATAATACAAAACAAAGCGCTGCATCTCATCGTAGAATTTCAAAATTGTCAGAATGGTATTTTGAACGTAGGTGAGCTTCGTGATTACCAGCTAGAGATTTTTGAAATTCTACGATGAGACAGTAACTCGTTTTATCACCCTTATTTTACCCGACATTCGGAGGATTTAGCTCACGAGAGAAGAAATATAACAAGAGCAGGATTTGTTCTCAGGAACATAGGTGTGAGTGTCTGGAATGACCTTCCAGAATGTGATAAGAGGAAAGGGTATTTATTTTTTACCCCCCCCCCCTGAAAGAATGATATAGCGGATTCATGGTGGTTAGAATTGTCGTCACAATCAGGATTTTTTTGTCTTAAAAGTGGCCGTTAATGGTAAATTGTTTGTTTAATTTATATGTTTTTTGATGAAATTAAAAAAAAAATGTCTGTCAGTGTCTGTCGTTGCTGATGAAACGCCTAGTGGAAGGTCTGTCAGCTCGCCCATACCCTTTTTCCAGAGTTTGAGGAACAGTGCAAAACAAGCATGCATGCAGTCAACCGTCAAAATCAAAAGTACTCCGGTTCAGTATGCTTTAACGTGAATACACATACCCATACCGCTCTTCCCAGTTACAAGAAGCGCTACAGTTGTGGGAGTAACTTTTAGCAATTACTGCTCTTCAAAGATCACGTTTAAAGCGTAGTGCTCAATGGCCATTCCTTACTGCTGACCTTAGTGTCAATGCGTAGGCTTGGTTTCACAGTTCCTGATCTTGGCCTCGCATACCTTACCCACGTGCGCCCCCTTTTAGAATAGAGAGATTGCACCCTACCCGACGGAAAAGGATATTGCTACACCGTCATCACGGGAGCATACACACAAAAAATTAACATTGGGAGGTATAGGACTTTCAACTTTGAAATTAAATTGTCGGCGTTTTATCATGATTCTGAGCCAGGGACTTGCTGGAAATGCTGCTTGAGCGATTCCTTAATCGCATAATTCCATTTTTGCAAAAGAGTTCCCATGGAAGTAAGAGCTTGAAGACTTCAAAGTTGGATAATAAAAACGGAGTCTCAAATCCTATTGGTCGGCTATTTTCTATGATTCTATGACGGAAATTTTCTATGATTTGTCGTTCAAAAACCAACCAACAGGATGCAGGATTCGGTTTGTAGTGAAAGTTTGAAGCTTTCAAACTCTCATTTCTGATCAAACTTTTCTATAAATATAAGGGAATCGTTTCTAGCTATTTACAGGCTTATAATAGTAATAAAACATGGATAACTTGGTCTCAAAGTCGAAAGTCCTATCGATAGATAGATCAGTGTATTTCAAAAGCCCAAGGACCATATACAGAAAAGAAACAGAAGAAAATTTAACTGAAACAATCAGACTCCTTCTCAATTCTAAACATTTATCCATATACACGCCCACTCGAGTAATAACGGTAGGGTTAGTATTACTCAAAATTTCGAGAAGTGACAAAATTACAGCATCCAGATAAATTTTTCTTAAATCAGAAAGCTTCGGGCATCTACGGAGGAAATGGTCCAAATTTTCTTCCTCCTTCTCACAAAGTGGGCAAGCATGCCTCCCATCATGAACACACTACCTCTCTCGAAAACCTTCTGCCTGCTCTGAATTGGATTTAGTTTGCCCTTAGTTGGATCCAACGACTTAAAACTTCCCCGGGTAGATTAAACTTAAAATACACTTCCTCTCCAAAACAAACTTTAACCACTTGATAATGACTTAGTGTTATAGAACTATTAACAATATTTCACAATGTTAAATTACTCTTTTTCTACTCCCATCCGTTTTCGTTGGGTAGGCTTCAGTCTCTCTATACTGCTGTCGGGTATGGGAACCCCAAGCGCAGAACACGGTCTATCTAAAGAGCTAGAAGCCGTACAGAAACGTGCGTCGGAAATTGTAATGGGAGTTAGCTTCCAGTCATACTAGGTGTCACTGTCAGTGTTGAGAATCCCGAGTCTGTTCTCTCGAAGAGAAGAACTGATATTAAACTTCGGCCAAAAGCTGTTAGCAAATGATAAATACTGAGCCTTGCCCCCCCCCCCCTCCCCCTGATGCCCCAAAAATAGCAGGACAAGACGGCAATATAAATTAGTGCCTGCCAAAAGACGAACCTCGAGGTTCATGAACTCGTTTACCGAGATATTTAACAAAGTGAAGAGTTAGCGTACAACATTTATTTCATTCATATAAATGACCAGCATAATTTAGCATCTTCTACTTAATAAAGCTACGAAGTTGGTCAGTAAACGATTCGACGATTGGACTTATTTAAAAAAAAAATAAAAAAAAATCAACCTTCCACAGTTCTTCGTCCCCTAAAAAGTTTATTGTAGTTACTGGTTTATGTTCAGTCTTTGCAGTAACTCGTACACAGTTGATTATGTTATTCATTTTCGGGGAGGGGGCCGGGGACTTCCCGCTGCTTAAATTTTTAGAATCAGGATTTCGCCAGCTAGCAAGATTTAATTTATTTCGGACAGCCAAACTTTGATTTCCAAGTTTGTTCCAGCCCGCTCCGATCTCTCGAATCTCTCGTGTAATAGCTTTTTTTATTGTCCGACTACTTGAACCAATATCTTCCGTTTGCTGACATGCTGACTCGAGTTCAAACCAAGTCAGCGACCCTGGGAACTCCTGTCTATTAGAGCTCCTGCTCTGTCAGCTATGTAAATGTAACACCATTGGGGATGTTTGAACATGGGTTAGAAGGGGTAAACACTCGATGTGAGGGCGGTTACCCCCCATGGGTTCACCTATTTGTTTTATAGACTCAAGTTGACGTCTGTCAGTCAAAATGTGCGTGTGCCCCAGGGGTGCAGGCGTTGATTATTATCACTTAAGTATGATGGGATTAGTGCCCGGAGTTTGTCCAGCTGCAGTAACCTAAATTGTTGATGTATCCGGGTTTTAGAAAGCGGTTGCAACTTTGCCAACGTACGCTCTAAAGAACAAAATACCATTCTGCAATCCTAAAAATTCTTCACGCCCAAACTAACTTCCTATCATGTTTGACGGGGCTAAACATATGAGTCAGCTGACTCGATCCGGTTATATTTCTTCCCTTCTTAGTACGGGTCCTCTAACAGGCAGCTATAAATCTAAATCAATATCACATATGTAATTGAGCATAGGTTGTACAGACTATTAGCGTATAAATAAGGATTCGGATTTTTCTTTTTGTCCGATAGCCCTTCATTTGGTTCAGTTTATTTTGTTATTTCCAGTACTTGCTATAATAATTTATCGAATCGTACGTTATGTAACCATTACATCTAGATATCTGAATCGTAACTTTTCAGATATGGAATTGATCACATTTATTTTTTTTTACTGACTTAGTGGTTTGGATTCAGATTTTCTCGGATAGCCCTTCATTTGTTGACAGATGCAGGTTATTTTCTTATTTCCAGTACTTACAAATATAAATAAAGCTTAACAACCGAATGGTACGTTTTGACACTTTCTTGAAAGTTTGTTAGTCAATGGAGGGGGATTAGGTCCGTCGGGGCTTCTTCAGGCTTTCTGAAGGAATTGATATTTACATTACCAGCTTTACTAAAATCGATAAAGCGGAGGAAATTAAGAAAAACAAAAATAAATAAAATCAATTTTGAGAGGGATAAACTAATGTTATTCCGCTATTTATCTGATCTACATTTGAGTCATGGTGTTGAGAGCCAATCTCCCCTCGCTGAAATATTCATGCTCGAGGTTGGCCAGGAATAATATTTGCCTGGAAATGTCAACGAGTCAGAATTTGTTTATTTGTGACCACTATTCATCTCCTGCATTTGTCACTCTGACGAGTGGCCGATATTTCGAATCGAAACTTTATTATGTGCGAAATTAAACGTTCGGACAGGAGATTTCTGAAAAAATTTGTAACCTAATCGTTTTTTTGTGAGTGATGATGTAATGAGTGTTGGGCATTGGTAATCCCTTAGATGAAATGCAACAGGGTTTCAAGAGCCTGGCTACATAGGCTACTAAAGGTTTTGAGCAAGATCAGTAATAAAAATAAAACGAGCCTTGAAAATATTCGCAAGGATGAACTTGTTACATCTCGAACTGTCAAATTAGGTGTTATTGTTTATATTTGGAGGGGAGGGGGTATTTGGTAGATGGAAGGTTAAACTATATTTCGGTAGATTAATTCTAGATTTGTAGGTCATAAGCAGACCCGTATCTCGAAAATTTTTTTTTGGGCGGAGGGGGTTCCTTTCGGGGGGGAGGGGGGTTGCCTGTGGGTCGGACAAAAAAGTACAAAAAAACAAAGATCAGAAGGAAAAGCCTATAAAAATGACTATTTTTGTATGTTTCCGGGGGAGGGGGGGGGGGCAACCCCTAACCCCCCATGGATACGGCCCTGGTCATAAGGTTGTTCCCAATTTCTATTCTCTACAGTGTTTGTGTAATGCATCTAAAGTTTAACTGAAAAGGGCAGAGCTAGGATAGTCTTGTTACCCCTCACTTATTCACTTAAAGAGGCTTGAAGACCCGATGAAAATGCTTACTTCGTTGCTCCACCATTCACGAGTAATCAATCTTTAAATAGTGGAATTTCCCTGTCGGATTTGTGGAACGTCAGTGCGTTTGTACCTGTGTCGTATGCTTGACGAAATAGACGTCTGCAAAGTTTTGTTCAGGGAAGAAGCACTCTACACCAAGCTTATCGCGCCTACTAAAAAGCCGCGTTTGTGTCGAGATTCAAATGTTCTGCGTCGTAGTACAATTTGCGCTGTGGGGGCAGCCGTAGATATTCTGGACCTCACTACTAGAGCAGATGTGGGAAATCAAAAAATCTCTTAGTGTATTCAGCTAAATGATGCAAACATAAGTTTGCTTTTCAGTTGAACTTTAAGGTTTAAGTGATGACAAAAAAAAACTTAAATGCATTATTTGAAATTGAAAGATTTAAAATTGACAGTTATTCAGTTCTGACTCATTAAGCTCGGGGAAGGGTATTATGACTCCCGGAACTGCCGAATTGCATCTAGGTGATGAGCAAAGAGGTTTGGCTAGATACGAGTAGCAACTTGACTGTATCTGCGTTCTCTTCAGTTGTTATGGCATTTCCGTGGATGGGAAAGGTTACAGTTTCTGTATATACCTAGAGGAGTTGGTTTTGAGAAGAAACATTGTATTCTGAAGCCCTTCATAAACAACTAGAGTTGGCTGCAATTCCGAAAACTCGTATTTTATATTATACGATCTCTTTCTTTTCAGGATTGAACCGTGAGCTTTACTATGTCCAAGAGGGAGTCATCAACGAGTATGCTCTGAATTTCGTCGTTCCAGTTCCAGCGAACATATCTGCGCTTCACTTCACATGGCAAGTCGTCAAGGAAATGCCGGTACGTCTTTTGTTTTTTTTATTTACAGTTCCACGTGCCCTCCCTGGCGTTGGTCTAATCCGATTTTGAATGTATTACTAATTGTTCTGCCGGGTCGTGGTTTGTCTGGCGGATAAGCAGAATTTTGCGGCACGCTTTAAAGTAACATTCCAGTTCAGCGCTTCCAAGCGGACTAGTTTCTGTTAATCCCCCTACGCCTCACCATCACTACTTGTCATGGACATAGTAAAATAAATCCACAGGTTGAGTGAGTAGCAGTAACCTGCAATCACCATCCCAGGCAATGGAGGTTTTGCACAAGTCTCAGCAGTAGAAAATGAAAGTTACCCACTGTCTGATGGGTCCAACGTTTTACAATGTCTACACGAGTGATGAATATGAGACAATGGGGGCTAAACAAAAACTAGTCCACTTGGACTAGTTCATCGAGTCATTTTTCGTCAAAACAGTCGGTTTTTCTGAAAATCAGTCGGATTTTTTTTTTTATACCAACTGTACTTTTTTTTAAAGCAGTCATTTTTTTCTGCAAAAACAGTCGGTAAAAATAACCAGCCAGTCGCTAAATGCCTTGTCCCCCCCCCCAAACATTTTGGCTAGTGACGCCTCTGCCTTCAAGCAGTGACTTCCAGCCGATCGGATTGGCTATCAGCGTTTTTTTCGGACTCCGAGCCGCATTAAGCTTGGTGTCCACCAAACGCAAATCTATTCTGCGATTCGACGTGAACAAGACTCACTTGGAGTTGAAATGGTGCGCGCGAGTTTCGCGCACTAGTGACGCAGAAATCGCCTAGGCGAATGCGAATCCAGTCCGCGTTCTGCGGGCACCAAGATTTAAAAAACAGATAAAATTCGCATGAAAAAATTAAGAAAACGGAGCTCTGTTTAGAGCAGAAGTTTTAGACACTGAAAGGACTATAATCTTGTGGGACATTCAGCCAAGCCCGAGAGCTAACCTTCCACGCTTTCCTTCGATAAAGTGAGGGGTTACCCACTCCTCGGCTCCCTGCATTTAGATTACTGACATACAATGGATAGAGCTCTGTTGCCTCGAATACCATTTCATTATGTAGAGTTTGTTCTATTTTTACACGTTCATTTTCCTTGTTCTTCTATTTCTGTTCTTTTACTTACACTTACTTACTCCGCTTTCGATCTCCTGAGTGGTCAGTGGAAACATTCATTCATTCATATCCGTACCGTCTCATCGGTATGTTCATGAACCGGACAAATTGGCACTCCCCACTGTGTTTCGGCGCCGTTGTAGAAACATTCGTTTCAATATCTCATTTTCGTATCAGCATGCTAATTTTACTAATTATTTTATCTGATTTACATACGTCAGTTTCACTCCGTACTGATCACCTTCTAAGGGTGTGTACCTGATTAAAAGTAGCAACAAGGCTGTTAGCCTAGACACCGACCCGCGTAAGAAGCTACGCCCTTAAACGTATGAACTTTGCTCGACGGACTCCATCATAGCCAATTGAGATTTCTAGATAAGTGTAAATATCAGTGGAAGCTTTGATTTACCGCCTTTGCGAGATGGAATGGCTGTAGTAGCTTGTCTTGGTAAATTGAGATCTTCAGATAAGCAAGGGATTGCCACTCATTTGCAACCTGAAGTCGTTTACTTGTGCCACCCGGGAGTAGCTAAATCTTGTTACGTCATTTACATTTTTAACCACCTAACGCACTTTTTAAAATTCACGTATCTTGATTAGTTTTACTTTAATATGGATCTCACGAATACCTTACTTTAATTCATAGGTATTCATAGACACCAAGAAAATGATCCCTAGGATCCGAAAGTTTGCTTTTGCACTTTCTAGATTAATTCCTGTTTCACTACACACAATAACGTGTACTGTTTCGATTTTTTTTTCTTTTGGCCGTGCAATTTGCTCGTTGGCGTCGCCCCATTTGATATTTTCAGCTGAATTGTTTAAGGCACAAATGACCTGAGAAATCTTTCTACTTTACAAAGTATTTCGGTTGAGGAATTCTAAGCTCTAAGGAATTGCAATATCGCATTTCTTGTAATTGTAAGCAGTAAACTCCCTCTGACTCCCAGTAGGGTTTGTCTAAACCTTTGAACTTTAGAAAATAGCGAGAACTTTCAGAACGACGTTGAGATCAAATTGTAATGGCCGCTCCCAAGACCATTTTCTTAGTGCGACAAAACTTCGTAATTTGCTTTTTATATTGTCTATTTCTGGGAAAGAGTAGTTGACCTTAAAAATGGTAAATAAAAAATTGCGCATTTGTAGCCCAAAAATAAAAAGTATACAAAAATTAGGAAAAGTGCTACTCGAATTAAAAAAACACATTCTCCTTGCTTTGTTTAAGAAAAAAAAAAAAATCAATTAAGAATGCCGCTTAGACGCACAGAGCAAGTGTCAAGAGAAAAAGAGTTCATGTGGGGCTTGCGTAAGGAAAACCCAAACCTGAATATTCGGCCGGATAACTATTCATTTTTTTTTTGCTGCTTGTCATTCCGAGAAATTAGCCACAGCCTGTCCGTCGAAAAGGACTATATCTGATTCCTGGCTGTACCTTTGTGTAGCGTCTGGTGAAATTCCTAACCCTTCTTGCGTAATGTATTTGTTTAGTTTGTTTACATTGCAAACGTCAGTCTGAACTGAAATTGTCGCCTCCGAGTCAGTGAGCGACGTTTTAGCTGAACGCCTCGTCATGACGTGTCATTTTATTTCTTTTCCTCTATTCAACCTGACTTCAAGGCGATTAGAGACAAACAGTCAACGATGACGAATCACTTTGCAATTGTGGGATTTAAGGGGTCTCTCCCTTGTACCGAATAATGGTGTATTTTTTTGTGTTCCGTGAAGTTTGTGTTTCTGGGTTTGTGAACCTTAAAGGAGCCCTGGCACCTATAGAATATAATAGAATACTGTTTATTTAGCCTCAATGGGCCATACACAGATTTTTTTACACAGGGCATACACATATATTAATATACTGAAAACATAATGATCCTAGAACACATACATAAACTACCTTCTATTTAAATTTCCACTCACATAATCTACCACCATTTTTATAACGCTGTCTTTAGTCGATGTCAATATACCAGGGAAGAGCAACCCTCCCCCAAACTGATCCGGTAAAGGAGACTCTTGGCACTGCCCTAGGAGGTGGGCAACAGTGTCTTCTCCAACAAGAGAAATCGGACACCTGTAATTATCAGTTTTTAACCCATCCCTATTTTTTACCAATGCTTTCCTTGCTGTCAATTGTTCGTTCGCAAACGAGCCTTACTCATAGCGCCGCCTACTACGCTTGTGGCATTTAAAGCGAGACAAACTTGCGGGTTTAGAAATTTCTAGTAAAGCTAAGATGCGGTCCGCATACGTCGAGGAAACAGGGCTGGTTGTATCTTTTTTTGCTTTGTTCAGAATACGAAGTTATTGGAGCCAGCGCTGGAGCACGACCGATTGACACTAACGCTAGTGGTGCTAGTGTCGCTGCTGTTCAAGTCTGTGTCACTTTTTTCAAGTCTTGGCGCTACTCTCTAGTGTTATTTTTCTCTGCGATGCACTGGCAATGCACCCTACTTCGTCATTGCTTCATCAACTCTTAAACTCCGAGACCTGAGTTTCATGCGACACATTCTAACCACTCTACCGACATGTCACCTATTTCGGGACTTGCCGAGGCTCACTATTTCGATGTGAATCGTGCTCCAGACTCCAGACGTTTTTCTTAGAAGCTCACTGGTCAGAAAACAAGTGTGCAAGCGCTCAGACGTGGAGTGTAAAAGAATGAATTGAACTGACTTGGATTTCTCCCTTCCCATAACGTTTAATATTAGTTATACGTGAAACCAACAGTTGAGCTCTCAAAGAATCTCCAAACTCAGGCCATATCTGATACATTCAATTATGCTCGCTATGAGCACTGTAGGTTTGTTAATACAGTTCGTTTACTACCTTGCTCGAACAGCCTAATGTCAAAGTCATACATTTTCAAAGTGTGTCTCATCTGACACCTTCCACGCGAAAAGACATGTCTGAAAAAGCCCGGAGCAGGACCCCCCCCCCCTCTCCTCCTAAAAAAAACATACTCATCTAGACCCCGATGACAACAATCGTTCCAAGTTTCTACTTGATACCGGCAATGGTTTGCAAGCTATGAACTGGGCACAGTTGCCCCTGAAACCGAGGAATGGTGAAGGTGTGTCTATGTGTGGGGGAGGGGGAATAATTTTAAACTAGACCCCAATATCATCAAGTATACCAATTTTAAATTTTGATGCCTGGAACGGTTCACAAAATCTCAAGTCATGGGCAATCTGGGCCCAGTTGCCCATGAACGGGGAGGTTGGGAGGGGGGGGGGGTGCAGTTTCAAGAGTTTCTTCTTAGCTAGAGGATATAGGTACAGGAAAGTTTGTTATTCTAGCACAGCCGTGGTAAAGTTAAGGTCTTAGCCACGGGGCAGTTTGGGCCCAATTGCCCCAGAGCCGGGGGTGTGTGGGGATTTGGGATCTCAAAAAGTAAAGTTAGTTCTCAGTCCGAACAATAATACCAAGTTTCAACTTGATGCCTGTCATGGTTCACGAGTTATGAACTCAACTGTAAGGGCAATCTGGGCCTAATAGCCCCTGAGCTAGCTGGGCGGGGGGGGGGGGGGCCTAAAAAGCACAATTATACCCCAGCGCCAATACATGAAAGTACTAAGTATAACTAGACTCCAGCACGAACAGTTATGCCAACTTTGAACTTGTTGTCTGTAATTGTCCACTGGTTATGAACTCTACTCAATGGGCAATCTTTGCCCTATTGCCCCTGAACTGGGTGGGCGGGGAGTTGGAACCCCCCCAAAAGACTTGACTAGACCACAATACCCACAGGTGTACCAAGTTTGAACTTGATACGTGCACTGGTTCACGAGTTATGGGCTCCACAAAAAATGGTGAAAACCGAAAACCGAAAGCTGCTACAACGCTCGCAATAGTCGTTTGTTCCAGGGAACACTCCACTAAAAACCGGTTTATATAGACCAGCCCCGGCTGTTTTCATCGTCGCCCGCACCCCATAGTTTTGACAAAAACTCGTAAAAATTTGCACAAACGTTAATTCTAACCAGTGAGCTCTTCGGAAACAAAAACCGAGCCTGACCTGACATTAGAAGTTCGAAACCTCAGAAATGAGAATGCAAGGAACAATTAGGGCGCAGGGTGAAGCAGCGATATAGTTGAAATGTGTTTGGCCTCCTTTAGGATTCGGAAGCAATAGTGGTCACGTTGCAGTGACATCACAAGTATGCTGGTCTGCGCATTTCCTATGTTCCTAGGTAAAATTCTAGGCCAGGTCAAATATCGATATTACCACGTTAGTTACCATGCAAAATATATCGATTAACCTTATATCAGACCTGGCACCAGTTTTACCCAAATTAATCGGGCATGTACCGCTCGCGTGAATCTTGATTAAGTTCAAAGAGCTTAGATTATAGAGATACATTTTCACTCGAGCAAAAACGAATGAGAGTTTCAGATTGTCTTACAACCCTGGGAGTTCAGAAGTGTAGTTTGTTCAAGCTAAGATGAATGCATAATAGCAAGAACAAATAACGAGTAAGAACAATGGTCTCTCGTCCATCCACCGACTATAAATGTTCCGACAACAATGAGCGGAGGTGGACCCATTTCTTGGTCGCCCGTGTATACTCGTTGGTCTCCGACTCTCCGCCGTTACACACTTGAAGTCATTTACGAAGAAAACAACGTAGCCACTAGCGAGGCGGATGTTCTGGCCTGTTCACACGGGAAGGAAACAGCGTTGATTTTGTTTGAGTAGACGCTGGCGTCTGATTAGTGAATATTAGTGATGCGAAAAACAAAAAGCGAACTTGACGATGGTCATTCATAGTCGCTTTTGTTACACCATGACCATACGTATAAAGATTTAATCCCTTGTGACATTCCCTTTTTATGTCTCTCGGGAGAACCATACAATGCAAACCGGGATTTGAAGCACACTCCCTGAAGTCATGACCCATTGAGTTTCAACATCTGTAGTATTAACTTTGTCAGACGAGTGTAAACTAAGAGTAACGTAATTAAGGCTTTCGAGGATTACTGAAATTACCGAAATGGTAGAATAGCATGGAATAGTCAAAATAATACCAGTAGGTGAGTGTATATTTTATGTTTTTTCTTCTTTTTTTCCGAAATGTATAATTGTATACATTTCAATTTAGTGAGTTAGATTTCGATTCAGTAGTTAATCGAAAGACAAAAGTTCACCTCAACTTGGTCTATCTCGTTTGTCTTTTAGTTCACTAATTACAAATAATTCGATGTCAACGGTGTATTTTCCATCAAAGAAAGTCTTTGGTTTTCGTACTGAGGCCTTGCCACATGGGTTCTAGTTTGTCTAGGACCCACATAGAAGTCCTAGTACGTTTCTGGTTAGTTTGTCAGAGTAGAAGCCTATTCCATCTGCGTAATATTTGTTCATTTCCACTTAGCCTATTAAACCTGAAACACGGCCTTTTTTGTTTAAAGAATCTGCCTGTTTTCATCTGATATTCTCATATGAGAGCAAATACCTGGAATGAACTTTATCTCTTCTTGTTCGGGATATTGACACTACTTAATTGAATTGACCCCGAAAAGATACAATTTACGTTACCATATATCTTACGTTACCTGTATACGGCCTTTGGGTTTTTCAATAAGATATATATACAGTTTATCGTACTTTTAACTAAATTTTACGCATTTGTAAAATCTGCTTTGCATCAAATGGCAGTTTCTGTATATTTTGATATTCTTAGGAATTTTCTTGTCAACCCCCGAAAGCTTGTCTGAATCAATGAGCCGGCAACCGCTGTTTCAGCGCCCGCCCAGCCCAGTGTGAACAGGCTTATCACTGCTGCCTCCATTCGATTTTTCTTCCTCAGTGGTTTACTGCGTTACACCTTCTCTGTAGAGGTAACGACTTTTGATGTCCCGGGTAAGATCCACCTCCTAGTCTGGGGCCCAAGTATCAAAATGTGAAAAGTAGCTTTCCCGTCGGGGGCAGCTGATCCGACGACAGATTCTAGGTAAATCGACCACGCTGATTTCGAATCTGGGCGGGATACTGGGATCAGACATGTGCTAAAGATGTTACGCACCAACACTTAAATTCGGATGTCTTGGCGTTCCATTTCATTTTTCTAAAGCGGATTGAAAACTATTATCAGCTAACCAGCTACGGTGATTCCAACTCTGGCTAATAACTATCCTTCAGAAACAATGGAAAAGTTTATTTAGGTATGTTTATTTACGGTGAAAGAGTACATTTATTAAAACCATATTTGCAAAAGTTGGTCCTGTCAACTTTCATATTTAATCACAAATGAGTTAGGCTTCGAAATCCTCTTCTTCCTCGTCTATTACAATGACATTGACACATTTCCCCCCGGATGCGCATAGTAAATCACGAGATCTCATGGTTACAGCACATGAGCATTTTTGCTGCAAGATTTCTTGCAGGCACAAAAAACACCGACCACACTGTCGTGAAAAATATGGCCCATCAGTTGCCACTGCTTTTGCTCCCCCACGTATCTCATCGGCCCATCCATAGTCCAGTGGGTTCAAAGAGACAGGTATTGGGTCGTGAGCTTGCGTCTACACGGAAAAATGCACGCAGCCAGTGCAAAAAAAAAATGATATGTCGGCGGGTGACAGCCACATGGGCTCCTTTTGCGTGGCAAAAGATGTATACGGAGATCATTTTTAGGCAATTCTTCAGCCGTTTCATAGTATGGCTGTCACTCTGCTTTAAAAGGACAGAAAAGTTTTCTCTGATTTGTGATGTCTTGTACACACTACCATCATTTACACTTTGGTTCAATTTCCATCACAAGTTCCTCAAGCATTTATCGAGATACCTGGCCTTCTCTGCACAAGATCACGACCCCTGCATCCAGAAGCAAGAAGAATATCTCGCTCAGTTAGTGCACAAGCATGTTCAATTACTATGTTAACGCTCCTTGACGCTTCAGAAACTCTGCGAAGCTGAGACTCTGGCCTCTCTTTACATTCTTTTTTCAGGTAAAAGAGGAAAGTGTCAGTATATGAAAAGTCAACACTTTGAGACCTTAACTGTAGGACCATGGGACTAGGAGTTGATGTTGATGTCCAAGTTGCACAGTGTCAGAAGTCCCATCAGCTAACAAGACTGAGGACTTAGAAGTGGAAAATAACTTTTTCCTACAAGTTTCATGCAACACACAATCACAAAAATCAGGTTTTGACATTGCAGTCATGAGCTTTTTTGCAGCAAATCACTTAGCTTGTCTAACACTTTAGCCTGTGACCAAGGAGCGATGTCAGTTGTTTGGCACAAATACACATAGAAAAGTCAATCAGTTTTCTCTTTTATGGGCTGTTGGCAAACAGTATCCATTTATGGCAAACCGTAACCATCTACAATCTCTTCTTCCACTGATTAAAGATTGAGAAACCCCTTGATAAACTTTTCATGATATTTGGCGTTCTCACTGCATGCCACCAAAGATTTAGGTGCTGGCAATAGCAGCACCTGCCATTGTAGTCATCAGAGGCCTATAGTGCCTGTCTCTTACTGTCTTCAATGTATCACTGAGCTTGTCCAGGACTCAAGCCTCTGATAAAGGAAGAATATCCGTGTTTGGCACAAAATAAGAAGTCGGATTTCTCCTCTTTCTTTAGGCTATTCGCAATCCGGACCTGCTTCTTAGTCAGTTGATTCATTCAATTTCCTGTAAAGAATAAAATATGTTACAACACCATAGGTACTTAGATATTATTTGATATTATTATAGACCTTGCAATTACAGAGGAATTTACAGTTGTCAAAACAAATATAATACAATAAAATTTTTTGATTTTTAGCTTGGCTAACTAGTGGCAAACAAAGACCATAAAATATCTCATAAGAAAAAGAAAATAAACAATACAAACCCATATTAGGGACTCAACATGGTTAGCCTTTTATAATAATGGAGATTTTTGCAAGTAAACTTTATTCTGACTACCATAGTTGTGCGTAGCAGCTTCAGGGTTCTGTATTTTTCCCTGTACCCTACTAATGATCAAATCACAGGACAAAATATTTCTGCTGACTAGTCGGAGACTCACAGCATCTAGGTTATTCACTAAGCTACTGATTTACTGTAACCCGACTTTGCTACTGAGCTTCTCAGCCTTTTTAGCTGTTCAAATTAGGCCGACAAGCGTCAGACATCCGTACAGTATGTACAGTGAACAGGGGCGTCACAACTGTGGGGGGGGGGGCGACCCTTCCAAATGTAAATATACCTTCAGCCCAAGCTGACTGCGAATCATATTTGATGGTGCAAAATGGATACGTCAGCTGAATTTTCTTGGAGCTATACTTCGGCGGTTCTTGGCAAGGTCCTCTTCAGGCTCAAAACCGCTCAAGTTGGAAAAACGAACCCTTCCCACAAGTTAATTTTCCAACTTGAGCGGTTTTGAGCCTGAAGAGGACCCTTGCCAAGAAGGGCTGAAATATAGCTCCAATAAAATTCAGCTGACGTATCCGTTTTGCACGATCAAATATCCGCCAAATGTGTCCGGCCAGTCTGTAAAAAATAACTGAGTTGGCGTGAAGCACTGCAATTTTCCGTCAAAACAGTTTTTTTTTTCATGAAAACAGTTATTTTTCCTGAAAATCAGTTGATTTATTGTCATAACAGTCATTTTTTTTAAATCAGTCAATTATTTTTCAAAGCTGTCATTTTGTTCTTGAAAACAGTTCTTCTTTCTGCAACAACAGTCAGTAAATACCTTGCCCCCCCCCCCCCCCCGACAAACATTTAAGCTAGTAACGCCTCTGACAGTGACAGTAACTTAGCATAGCCTCCGGCCTCCAAAAATGAGGCTTTTATAATGGACTGACAAACAGTTCTGTAACATTCACAAAAAAAAAACAATACATACCATGAATAATCTTAAACTCTCGACAGTCCAACTTATTTGCTGTTTAATCTGGGCCTATAAGCAAGTGGAGCTTTCTACTACCTAAAAGGCCTTAACCCACACTCAAGAACAACCACATTGCAGCTCTGGTTGAATGATTTTTACCTGTTTATTCTTCTTAATATCCTCCAATTCTCAGGTGAAATATCTTGGAACAAAGACAGTAAAAGTGGGAAAGACCGGAAACTCCCGTAAGCCCCATGAGTCACAACAATCAGCGCCGTTTAGCGGATGTTCTTTCGTTAAAAAATCGCTCTGTTGACAATTTCTTCCATCGCTTTCCGCAGAATCATCATCAAAGCACGTTTTGTTTATGATGAGCATTCTCTCTCCGTTCGTATTTCCTCCTTAATTGGAATAAAAACAAGTAGAAAAAGAATAAATCGCTTTTTTATGGAAAAAAATTATTGAATTCACGATTTCGAATCAGTTAATGTTGACAGACATTGCCTACTCACGCCCTCTTGCTTTGATTATATTAATCATTTACCGCTGGAAATTGGACAAAGTCCAAACGCTAGGCAGCGTTCCGATCGATTTTCAGAGACCCGATTTTAGCGAAGTCACCGGTCTTTCCCACTATTATTGTCTTTGTCTTGGAATTCTTGGTTTGTAGACACTATTGCCACTTTTTCTTGTCTGGAACATGTGACTTTTGGCCGCAAAAGATTTTTTGCTTACTTTTTATATTTACTTGCAAGGAACCGGTCGTAGAATTTTGGCTTGCTCTGTCGAAGAAGTGAAAACTGTCATTAACCGCAGATTTCTGCGACAGGCGGCAACGCTGCTTCTGAATGCTTGAATGTTTGTTTACATCTGCTTGCTTTTGATTGGTCGAAAGTTGGACCGCGGATGTAACCGCACAAACCGCAACCGCAGAATAGTTAGAGTGTAAGAGGTTAGAAAAGCATGTCCGATATACCAAAAAGCTGTATCCCGGTAACTTTCGTGAGTAACAGAACGTACGGGAGGTCCTGTGATCTCTAGAGGTGTTGCCCCAGTAAGACCCTCCACTTTTAGAAGGAGAAGACTTTCGGTTCAGTGGACCCCAGATTATCCGCTCGTTTGCGTCGGGAGTCGACTCGTCTCAGCTTGGTTGTGTGACAGATATAGGGAGACAGCAGTTCTTGCTCTTATTTGTTCTTGATAATAGCAAGTCAGAAAGGTTCAAAAATATGCAAAGAGTCGATTTAGCAGGAACGATGGCAAGTTAATTCAAAGATTTGATTTTCACCAGGTATAGCTTACAATAGACCCGGAAGAACTTGCACGTTAGAGTACATTTAAGTTTCTTTCAGAATTTCCGTACCTATTTGTTTTGTCTGATTTTTTTTTCGATTCGTATTTCACTTTAAGTAGGCCAAGTCTGTAAGAGTGATTCACGCGCGTAATTAGGATTATGCTACCGAAACTTAAATGCCCGAGCTTGTCAGAACATTCGCATCCTCAGTTCTTTTTTTTTGGCTTCCGCAGTCATAAATAAAATTACTAATGAATAAATAAACAAAGTATACAAATACTGAATGAGATTACCTGCTGATCTGACAGTCTTTGCCTGCTGTACATCCATAACACTGAAGCTGTGTGCCCCTCTATCTAATTCGGAGTGTAACCAAGAGCGTGACAGCCGAAGAATAGCTGAAATAGGAAAGTCACTGACATCTAACACTAAAATCGAACCTAAAACCAACAACAATGGTTAATCACGATTTGTGGTTCAACAGATAAAAGCTTTTTTCGCACTTGAGTCTTTTGAAGGTGCTTAAGAATTCGTCAAGAAAGAACAGGTGTTAGGTTGACTTGGTAGCCAGGAGTTGAGCGTTGGGAGATCAAGGAGGAGTAAAAAACGGGCACGAATTCTTTAATTGTCAAAAGGAAGGATTGGACGTTGTTCCACTCTAGACTGCATTCGTGACAATGCTTGTGGAGCCTGAAAACCTTTGTGCAATGTTGCTTTTTTTCTGTCGTAAATTCAGTTATAAAGAATATCAATGACAAGCGAAACTCTGAAAAAACATCTAATTGCAAAGATCGTTACCTCCTTGGAATTGTAGAACTCCTTACCTCCCTAGTTCCTTCTGAATCTTCTGAGTTATAAAGAATATCTGAATTGATAAAGAATAAAAGAAGCTGAGGTCATCTAAGACGAGGCTCACTTCACCCCTTAGAAAAAAGCTGTGGCTGAGAAGAACCGATCTTAAGTCTGAGGTAAATATAGGAGGGTTGGGCTGGGGTCTTTCCCACACCTAGAATACCAGGATTAAAAATATCACAACATGTTGACATTAGTCCGAAGTCGAAGTCCCACTACTTAAATAGGGTTCCCCTCTGCATGGCCTAATTCTCTTTTAGAGAATAATCGCGTCGAATAATAACTTCTAAGACTAATGTAAGATGGATTGTTTTCTGCTGTGAAAATTGGGGAGAATTTGTATGGCAGCTTAGCCAGATTTTTCAAGAAACCTTGGGAGTTGGAGCTTAAAAAGTCTTAAAAGTATTTTCTTTCGGCACAGTATTTTCACTGTCTCGTAATACCCCGTGAACAAAACAAAAATGAATTTCTTACTTTATCTTACGAGTTACACCGAAGCGGGCAGTTAAGTGGTTTATCCGGTCGTGTTCCGCAGGATGCCACAACGACTTTCGTAACGGCCATATCGTGTTCTTTGACAATCTGCGTGATTGTCATCGCTGTTACACGGTAACGGCTAGGTGGGTAACGAAATCACTTGATGAGCTTGACACGAATTTGGGTATTGAAACAACAGTTAACCATAATTTCGGCCTTCAGCTCTGCTTTAAGGATCGTGTTTCAGTGCATCACAGTCTACCACAAATCCACAATTTGTTTAGGCTATTCCAAACATTGGATATACCACGAGTGTGTTCCACCCTACTTACCGTAGTTACTACGCATGACGTCACGAATTCTTGCTTTTTGCCGTTAAGGCTGGAACGAGTTTTCTATTTTCCAGCAGAATATCCTGCCACGGGCGAATCCGACCAATCACGTTACAGAGATGTGTAGTTACCACGGTTACTACGCTCCCGAGCATGGTAAGCACATAGCTGGTATTTCGAGAAGGTTGGACGGTCAGCGTAGTAACTTTTTACGAGTTTGGATCGAAAATAGTAACTAATAGTTACAAGGGTGGAACACGCTCCATTTCTCACTGAAAAGGAAGCCTGAACGTTTTTTTCTTAATTTCACTCAGATCATCAATATTTAATTCTGTTAAGGTGCCCAGCATTGAACGAAATTAAATTTTATTTGTAACCCGTCTGGGTACAATAGAAAAATTAATAAAGAAAGAAACAACACTACAGAAAAAAAACAAAATAATTAAAATTCACTAAACCGAAACATTATGGAGCTCCATGGGTGACTACAAGCAGCTGTATCCAGGAATTTATTTCGGAGGGGGAGGGGGTCCTTTCGGGGGGTGGGGGTTGCCTGCGGGTCTCACAAAAAAGACATCGATCAGAGGGAAAAACCTGTAAAACCTGGATTCAACCCCGTACCCCCCCCCCCCGGATACGGCCTTGATTACAAGTTTGCTTCATTCTGCAGTGGAAGTATCAGCTATTCGGAACTTTTCTAGAAGGTGGCTGTTTCATGTCCAGGGGGGGTCGTAGCGAATATTAGGAAAACCGAAAGAAAATGGAACGAATTTGAGGAACATTTTCTTTACTGAATAAGACCCAGAATCGGGAAAGATACAAAACGTGGGGAAGATCAGTCTTTACCACTCTTGTAGCCTCCTACCTTGGAGGTTTGTTGCATAGGTAGATTCCTTCAGCCCAACCTGACTGCGAATCATGTTTGACGATGCAAAACGGATACATCAGCTATGTTTATTTTTCTACAAGTTCATTTTCCGACTTGATCAGCTTGAGACTGAAGAGGACCCTTGCCAAGAAGGGCCGAAATATGGCTCTAAATAATGTAGCTGACGTATCCGTTTTGCATCGTCAAATATGATTGCATAGGGTCACTGGCGTTTGGAGTAGGCTATTCGAAACTGCGGGTATATCCAGCGTTTGGCATAGCCTGTCTAAGGACCAGATTAAGACCACCTTAAATCGCACATGCTATTGTGGTAGACCAGCGCATCCTCCACCAACTGTTTTCTGCCATTTTCGCAGTATCTTCTAGTGCACCTCCCCCCTCCCCGAAACATACAAAAATAATCATTTTTATAGGCTTTTCCCTCTGATCTATGTCTTTTTTGTCTTCTTTGCCCGACCCGCAGGCAACCCCCCCCCCCCCCCAAATAAATTCCTGGATACGGGCCTGGTCTTCGATCTCTTCCGTGTTAGCTCTTTACGATGTCAATTTCCTTTTTCTGTAGGTTCAGTACAGCATTGGCTTCAACTCCTCCAATCCTGCGGCACTCCTGGAACCAAAAATGAACATCACAAAATCCGGGAAAATCCCCTCCAAAGTGCCCGGAACCTTCCGGATCACTTTGCCATGTTCTGGAAAGATGAGTGCGGAGGTGGATTTGTCCATAACGTTCAATTTCACGACCGGGAAAGGCAGCCGAAAGGAGATAAAGCAGCTCTTGTTTAGACGGAAGAAGATCTGTTTGAAAGGTGGGTTTGCTCGAACTCGTTTGCGACTGTCGTAATGTCGATAAAATTGTTTGTTTCATTTATTTTGAGATTATTGATTTGTAACCCGTCAGCTGGCTGAAGCCAAAATAATGAAGTATGAAAAAGAACAAACACATAAGAAAAGGTAAACAGAATAAACTTGGGTACACAAAAATAGTAACACTTAAATAGGAAAATGGCTAGATTAATAGCAAAATCCCTTCTATCAGAGATGTGCTTGCACAGATCCGCTAGAAATGTCGCTAAACTGGTTTTCCATTGTCGATTCCGGAGAAATGATGTGAGAAAAGCATTTGTTCTCTAATGAGTAATGGAGGGTGAATCTGATTAGCTTCTTGAACGAGGGGTATTTCGTTCCCAAAATAGGTGTAGCCTACATACCGATTCCTTCAGTCCAAGCAGAGCTGACTGCGAATCATATTTGACGGCGCTAAACGCTTGAAGCACACCTCGCACTAGTTGCGTTTTTGATCGAAATTTTTTTCGCCGTTAGCGTAGCCGGTTGCTTAATTTCCGTTTCCAAACGCCGTCGAAGTTCACCGTAGGCTTAATTAGTGTTTTTACGACTCCGGCAACCCTTGCCCGGTCGACGTTTATTCGACGATTCAAGCAAACTTTGAACTTGCTAACTCACGAAGTTCGGCGGTCAGAGTTTGAAGGTTAAAAAATCTGTGACCGGTAACCAAAAACAGTATTTAAACAGAAATCTTTGCAACTTCAAACTTCGATAAAAAACGCAACTATTATTTACTGTTTATGATCCAGTATTTAAAACTATTTGAATACTGTAGAACTAGGCTCTGGTTTATGGGGCCGAACTAACGAGTTTGTATCCCTGAAGTGAATGTATTTGAAATTAAAGAACCTGAACCTAACCTATTATCTTTGTTTGACGGTACAAAACGGATACGTCAGCTGAATTTTATTGGAGCTATATTTCGGCCCTTCTTGGCAAGAGTCCTCTTCAGGCTCAAGCCGCTCAAACTGTAAAATGAACTTGTGAAAAACAGACTAAAGATTCTGCTTTCTTAACCACCAATTATCCACGGCTTTGGCTGTTTTAAGCCTTTTCCCGGGTCAACTTACTTCTAAAGACTCGGCAAAATTTAGATAACCGGTTTTACGCCTCAATAGCATGATACGCAAACACTGGTCCGGAGCATAGCGAATCGTGGCAAGTGCAAAGATTAGTCAGGTGTCGTAAGCTGGCTTAGAACGTTACATATGAAATTTGGGTCTCCGTGTTTAAGAATGAGTGAATGCAATTGCAGAAGTGGCTTGTGTGTAGGTAGCCTACGGCGGGTCCTTTAAATCAGCTGAGATCTATTCGAGCGATGTTTCGGCCCTTCGTAACAAGGGTCCTCTTTAGGCTCTAGCCAGATTATCGAATCTGTTCGATTAGTTTGAACCAACCATTGATCATCTAGGTTGTCATCTTCTCCTCCCAGAAAAGATTAGGGAGGATTCGATAAAAATGGTTGTTCAAGAAAGTTGTCTGGTTTGATTGTTCATTGTAGTCTATTAGAATATTTAGTAATTACTGTTTGTGTTTGAACATTACCTCCTAGTTCATATGGCTGTTTCCACTGTTGGATGAAGAATTTATTTCTTCATAAATGTGTCAGTATACCTTCTTTGAATAGTAAATAAATCGACGGATCAGGTGTCCATTTGGGAACTCTAGGCTACACCTGTTTGCTCTCTAGCTTGAATAACTAGCCTTCCGTGATACTCCTTACCTATGTTTTTAAAGATCTCGCTTTCATCAGGAGAGACGACCGCTTCCCCGGATGTCACCGAGTCCCTCCCCGAACAGACCTTCGTTGACGAGGACCTCCCCTACAACCAGATCTCCAGCGATGAGCCCCGACTTACTGTCCCTATCCCACCAATCAAAGCAAGCTCTCACGCAAAGGGGGAGGAGCAAGCAACGGAAACTACGCCCCCAGCCTCTCCTATTTTATACGTCATAGCTGGCTGTGCCGCCGGCGCTGTTATGGTCTTGATTGTGATTGGTGCAACTGTGCTGGTGAAAAAGAAGAAGAAATCGGAGAGGAGGAGAGTGCTTGGGTAAGTATGATTTTCCGGTGAAAATGCTTAAACTAAAGCTCAGAAGACCTACCAAGTTACTGAACTGCTTACATCAGCTGGACAGATTTAATAATAATTTCAGTCGTCAATGGAATAGCTTTATTTTACAGTCGGTTAGCTGTGTAGATAGATAAGGCTTTTTTAGTGACTTTACTTCTTTTCTCGTAGTACGGTATAGTGTTTTCTTCTTCTTTTCTTTCTTTATTCTTTTCCATTTGCTCCATTAATGTCTTGTGCCTGTGGTGTGTAACAAGCAAAATTATTATTATCATATGAGTTTATTAACCATACTATGGATTAAAAGTGCCTCACTTTTATCAGTCATGCTTCAGTTGAAATAATCAGAAGTATTAAGGTTCCTTATGTAAAAGGAATTAAATACCGTTAACTGTAGGCCGGTTCTTTCCAACAGCAGATACAAAAAGCTAGAAGCTAATATGGCACTTGCAAGGCTGGTTCAGAGGATGAAATATGGAATTTGCCTTTTCGTGGGTTTGTGCTGATCATTAGTTAAGCTAGGCCTACACAAGATTCTTTTCCTTCTAGACCAATAGACCAAGTTGTCCAGTGTTATTCAGTTTTAGTACGTAAATATATACTTGAAATACTTGAATACTTGAGATAAGAATGATCATGGACCCTTGCAAATCATGAGAGTGTAGGCTATCATTTGGTAAAAATAATTTTGTTTTTTAACTTGGCTGTAATGATGCGCACTTTAAAGGCGCTAGAAGTTCATCTGTAAGCAAAACCCCTGAGGCGAAAACGATTATGGGCCCTTGGGGATCATTAATATGTATCATCTGGTCAAGAATATTTTTTTTTACTTTTCGGTTAACTTGCGCACAAATGATCATGGGTCGAAATGTATCGTTTGATCAAAAGTGCTGTTTTGACTTTGCGGTTAAGATGCGCGTTTTAAGGAGCAAAATCTTCATTTGTAAGCAAAACCCTTAAGGCAAAAATGATCATGGGCTCGTGCGGATCATGAAAATGTCAAGTTTGCTAAAAATGTATTTCTTACTTTGCGGTTAAGATTAGTAGTTGCAGGAATGGTCAGATTTGGGAAGTGACGATTTCTAAGCCGATCTTGTCGAAAATGTAATGTTCCAGCCAAGTTTCATCGTCCTAGCACATCTGGAAGTACACTAACTCGCAGTCATGGGACCGACCACCCGACCGACAGACAGAATTGCGATCGGTATATAGCAATTGCAGCCTTCTTTGCTACACTGTCAGAAGTTTATAACAGATAACACAAGGATGCGCGGTTTCAACAGAACGCATATGTTGGCTGTTGTGTTTTTCAAATTATAGTATAGTGCAATTTCTTTCTTGAACATTGGCCTTGCTCCCTTTCGGATTAAATAAGTAGTATATAATTTTGGCAGCAGTAACCGAAATGCATAAAATTCCATTTAGAAGAGCAGTAAAAGAATTTCGGTTTGGCAAACCGTCACCTCAACCGCAATATCTTGTAATGTTTTGTAATTACCTTTTGTTGCCAGATGTGTGTTGTACCTCATTTTAGTGGTTTTCAGAACTTTTACTACCAATTAGACTGTGACTAAGATTGATTTACTGAATGGAACTGAACATGTGTTGAGACACTTATCGCTATTTTAGTTCGTTCTTGTACTATTACGTTTCGACTTCTGAAAGTAGAGTGAAAACATAACATTCAGTAATCCACAGGAAGTAATAGACGTAATAATATTCGGCTCAGTTTGAAAAACCTAGATAGATTACATATTTTTTTTTTTTTACTTTGTTTTGAAATTTTAATCAACGCATTTAAACAATTGCTGAAAACGGAAAGTCAGTTATAATAATAATAATAATTTATTTATGACCCATCATACACTCACAAAGAGAAAGCTGGAGGTTGATATTCCAGAAAGGAACCAAGTACAGAACTATGATGTTTTTTATCCGTGTTTCGGCCCTTCTTGGCCAGGGTCCGGGTCAGGCTGTTGCTGGACTGGATATAAGGTTTGAAGCCAAGCTGACCATTCCTTACGAAAGAAATAGAAAACCGTGATTTACTGAATGGGTTAATGGAAGGAAAGAACCTGCAATCGTAGCTAACTTTTCGTGTTCATCCATTGTTTACTATATGTTTCACAGTGAGCTTCGGCTCGAGGAGTATCCAATCAATAAATGCTGTAGGAGGCAGGTGCGTCACGTATGGGGGGAGGGGGACCCCCCCCCCCCCAATGTGTCGGCCAGTCGATAAAAAATAGACAAAATCGGCACGAAGCGCTGCGCGATTTTTTTCTTTAAAAAAAATAGTCGATTTTTTCTTAAAACAGTCGTTTTCAATGTAAAACAGTCGATTTTTCGTCCAAGCATTCGTTTTTGGGATCCCAAAACGTAAGTGGAGGGATACCTATGACATCGCAAAAGTTGTCCGTCTGTCCGTCCGTCCGTCCGTCCGTCTGTAAGCACGATAACTCTCGAAGGGAATGAGATATTTTGATGAAACTTGGTGAGAAGGTTCGTTGAGTCGTCGGACCAGTCAAGTTCGTAAATGGGCTTTGTAGCTCTACATTTAGGGGTGGGGGAGGGGATTGAAATTAAGGGACAAACAAAATATTTTTGAAACAGCTAATGTGATAGTCGATTATAGGGTAAGAAGACATGCTGAACACGATGGTGAAAACCATTTTGTCATCGGACAAGTAGTTCGCCCGGAATCCGGCCAAAACCGGAAAGTTTGTTGAAAGTAAAAGTTTTATTTGAAGTTGATTAGATGTTCGATTTAGGGGTAGGAAGACATGCTGAAGACGATGGTGAAAATTATTTTCTCGACGGAAAAGTATTTCGCCCGGAATCCGGCCCAAACCGGAAAGTTTGTTGAAAGTAAAAGTTTTATTTGAAATTGATTAGATGTTCGATTTAGGGGTAGGAAGACATGCTGAAGACGATGGTGAAAACTATTTTCTCGGTGGACAAGTATTTCGCCCGGAATCCGGCCCAAACCGGAAAGTTTGTTGAAAGTAAAAGTTTTATTTGAAGTTGATTAAATGTTCGATTAAGAGGTAGGGAGACATGCTGAAGACGATGGTGAAAACTATTTTCTCGACGGACAAGTATTTCGACCGGAATCCGGCCCAAACCGGAAAGTTTGTCAAAATTAAAAGTTTAATTTGGAGTTGATTGGATGTTCGATTTAGGGCAAGAAGACATGCTGAACACTTATGTGAAAACAAGTTTCTACTCGGACATGTAGTTCGTCCGGAATCCGGCCCAAACCGGAAAACTGTTGGAAGTCAAAGTTTTATTTCTAGTTGATTAGATAAGCGAATTAGGGGTAAGAAGAGATGCTGAGTCCCTGTGTGACAATCGTATTTTACCTGGACATATAGTTCGACCGGAATCCGGCTGGAATCGGAAAATTTGTTATAAGCTAAATTTCTATTTGAAGTTGATTAGATGTTCATTACTGGGGAAAGAAGATACCCTGATTTCGTCTTTGAGCTTTCTTTTTTTGCCGGACAAGTAGTTCTGGAGTTCGGCCGGAACCGGGAAATTGGCAGAAGTGGCAGGAAGTTTTCGTCAAAACAGATATGACTTATAGGGGTAAACACACATGCTGAATCCAAATCTGAACTTGGTTTTCTCAGGTGATTAGCTATTTGGCCTTAATCTGTTTCTGAATTTTAATTGTAAAAATGTTCAAGGAGTCTGGCGAAGACTGGATCTGGCTAAGACCTCGGCTAATACAAGACCCAGTTGTCTGGATCAGATATTGAATTTTTGGGATCCCATCGAAACCTTTGGTCTTGTTCTTAAAGACAGTGTTTTTTTTGCAAAAACAGTCGGTAACATTGACCAGCCAGTCGGTAAATACCTTGCCCCCCCCCCCTCCAAACGAAAACATCTTGGCTAGTAACGCCTCTGGTAGGAGGGCATTAGTTGTGCGGCTAGATTGGCTACTCTTAGCCTTAGAAATACTGTAAACAACATAGTTTTTTTGGGATCCCAAAACGTAAGTGGAGGGATACCTATGACATCGCAAAAGTTGTCCGTTTGTCCGTCCGTCCGTCCGTCTGTAAGCACGATAACTCTCGAAGGGAACGAGATATTTTGATGAAACTTGGTGTGAGGATTTTTTGGGTCGTCGGACCAGTCAAGTTCGTAGATGGGCTTTGTAGCCCTACATTTAGGGGTGGGGGAGGGGTTTCAAATTAAGGGGCAAACAAAATATTTTGAAACAGCTAATATGATAGTCGACTATGGGGTAAGAAGACATGCTGAACACGACGGTGAAACCCATTTTGTCATCGGACAAGTAGTTCGCCCGGAATCCGGCCAAAACCAGAAAGTTTGTTCAAAGTAAAAGTTTTATTTGAAGTTGATTAGATGTTCGATTTTGGGGTAGGAAGACATGCTGACGACGATGGTGAAAACTATTTTCTCGACGGACAAGTATTTCGTCCGGAATCCGGCCCAAACCGGAAAGTTTGTTGAAAGTAAAAGTTTTATTTGAAGTTGATTAGATGTTCGATTTAGAGGTAGGAAGACATGCTGAAAACGATGCTGAAAACTATTTTCTCGACGGACAAGTATTTCGACCGGAATCCGGCCCAAACCGGAAAGTTTGTCAAAATTAAAAGTTTTATTTGGAGTTGATTAGATGTTCGATTTAGGGCAAGAAGACATGCTGAACACTTATGTGAAAACAATTTTCTACCAGGACATGTAGTTCGCCCGGAATCTGGCCAAAATCGGAAAACTGTTGGAAGTTAAAGTTTTATTTCTAGTTGATTAGATAAGCGATTTAGGGGTAAGAAGAGATGCTGAGTCCCTGTATGACAATCATCTTTTACCCGGACATATAGTTCGACCCGAATCCGGCTGGAATTGGAAAATTTGTTATAAGCTAAATTTTTATTTGAAGTTGATTAGATGTTCATTACTGGAAAGAAGATACCCTGATTTCGTCTTTGATCTTTCTTTTTTTGCCGGACAAGTAGTTCTGGAGTTCGGCCGAAGCCGGGAAATTGGCAGAAGTGGCAGGAAGTTTTCGTCAAAACAGATATGACTTATAGGGGTAAACACACATAATGAATTCATATCTGAACTTGGTTTTCTCAGGTGATTAGGTATTTGGCCTTAATCTGTTTCTGAATTTTAATTGTAAAAATGTTCAAGGAGTCTGGCGATGACTGGATCTGGCTAAGACAAGACCCAGTTCTCTGGATCAGATATTTTTGGGATCCCATCGAAACCTTTGGTCTTGTTAAGCTTGGGCTTGCAACAAACTACGTTGTAAGGGTTGGGATAGGACAGTATAGTTACCCATCACTTATTTACTTAAATTGGCTTGAATACCCGCTGAAAGTGCGTTACTTCGTTGTTCCGCTATTCGCGAATAATTGATTTTCAAATAGTGGAATTTCCGTGTGATTTGTGGTAACTCTATGCCCTTGTATCTGTGTTGTATGCCTTACCAGAAAGATTTCTGATTTTTTTTTTGTTCAGGCACGCGTTTGTGTTGAGATTAAAATTTCCCGCGTCATAGTAGAATTTGCGCTGAGGGTACGGCCGGAGATATTTCGAGCCTCACAACTAGAGCAGATAGTGGAAAATAAGAAAATCCCTTGGCATAATCCAAATTATTTAGTGTATTCAGTTAAATGACACAAAACTAAGTTGGCTTTTCAGTTACACTTTAACGAATACTTATATTTTATTTTTAGCTCGTTTAGTTTTTAAAGTAATTTTAAAATCCGGGTGATTATCTGCAGACGAGCTATTCACGCCAGCTAATACAGGGCGTGACGTGATTGAGAAGAAAAATAGTATTCGACCCGACTTCCTCTTATGCAGCTTTAACCAATTGACCGCCTGCTTTGATTAAATCCTTATGCAGCTTATTACACTGAGTTGAGCAATAGTTGCGTTTTTGTTGATACCATGGTATCTGTTACCACGGTAACTGAATCTGCAATTAGTATTTTTTGCAAGTATCGTTGTATCTGATACACGGTTGCTATACAAAAATGACAATTGCACTTTTCAAGGTCACCCAAAAGAAAAACTGATATCCAGTGCTAAACATTCTTTTCACCAATTTGACAAAATTTGATGAAGTGGGATGACTTTTCAGATACTATGATTGGTTACCACGGTCGGACCGTGGTATGTGAATATCAGATACCACGATAACTGGCTAGATACCACGATAATTGCAAAACGCCTTTTGACCGTGGTATCAGATACCACGGTGACTGCGAAAACGACTTAGACCGTGGTATCAGACACCATTCCCGAAACCCGAAGTCATGTTATACTTGCTCGTTATGTGGTTTGGAAGAGGAAAATCTGTCTCACTTCCTGTCAAGATGCAAGGGGCTCTCGGATTTGAGAGTAAGATTTTTTGGTGAAGATGGGTTGCTCTTTCCTGGTATCCTAAAGTCATCTTCACGGTCAGCGATAATGGCAGTTACAGGTTTTGTCAAAGAAGCGTTAAGGAGATGTAAATAGTTATTGGTAGTGGGAGTTTAAATCGTTTTACATGTGAGTTTATATAACCGCTCTCTCGAAGTGTTTAAAAATGTATGATTTTGTGTATGGCCTAACGGCTAAAATTAAAGTATCTATCTATCTATCTATCTATCTATCTATCTGCAGAAGCGCAGCTATTGCTTAAAGCAAATAAATGATTATTTTCCTTTCTTTTAAGATCTGTCCTACTTGGGGGTGGCGCTCGAGTTGCCGACTCCTCCCATCAGGTCCGCTCCCTCATTCCCCGCCCACTGTCACCACACGGCAATGCCTCCGACAAAAGTGTCGTCAGCTCCTGCGCCAGCTATGCCACCATACAGCCAGTCCGAGCGAAACTCAATACGATCGACCGGCGCCATGAATATTGCAGCTTAATGGGAGATTTTGAGGAAAACCGATGCTACTTGAGCCGTAATACTCTGGACAAGAAGAGTAGCAGTAGCTTATCAGCCGAGTATGATAAGAAAATTGATGTACAAGAGTTAAATATTGACAGGTGAGGCTTGTTGATTTGGGGATTGGGTTTCTCGCGACCCAGGTTGGCTTATCTTATTTGTCTGTTAGGGTTGTCGCCCCAGGTTTAGCCAGGTGGGCCGGGTGTGAAATAAGTATAATTTCTTAGCCAGATTATTTGCCCACGTCTCTTTGTCTTCGGTATTGCTTTATTTGAATTCCAGCGTGGTAGGGAAGTCTTATCTTTTCTGCATCCTTTTATATGTTAGTGCATGCAGATCGGTTTTATCGCGCTCGGGCTTGACTTATCTTATTTGTCTATTTGGGTTGTTGCCCCGAAGTTTGGCTAGGTGGGTTGGGGTGTCAAATTAAGCGGTATTTTTAGCCAGATTATTTGCACCTATCTCTTTGTCTTGGGGGTTTTGCGTTTTGTTGGTACAGGTACTTGTAGGCCGTGCATGCTAGGCAAGGTTTTCTTTTGTTTGATTTCCCGCGTACACTGTACAAAGTTTCCGAGTAAGGATTAAAGTTAACTGCAGTATTCGCTACTGGGATTAATCTTATATCTACTGGGATAAGATTAATCCAACTTGGAGATAATCGTATCTCGCTGGAGACAAGATTAATCCCAGTACCAAATACTGCAAGATTTTTTTATAGTGTATATTAGTATCTTTTTGCTGCTTTCATTTAAGTATTAACTCTACAGTAGCTCCCCCGCTCAGTGGTTTTAATCCGGTCCACATCTAAGGGTGTAGTGTGAGGGGGGGGGGGGGTATTTGTACTTGGGACAAGGTTTTTCAGGGTTTTTTTTTGTTATCCTGAAAGACGGCATAAGATGGCAAGAATGTGAAATACGAAGGAAATATTTAAGAATGTGACTCCCCGAAAAAAATCACAGAACTAGACTGTAAAAAAAATCCTTGCAGTATTTGCTACTGGGATTAACATTGTCTCTACTGAGATAAGATTATTTCTAATTCGGATTTATCTCATCCCTGTAGGGGTATGATTAATCCCAGTAGCGAATAATGTAGTTAACTTTAATATTTACTCGGAGAAACTTTTTACAGTGTAACAAACATTGGACAAGCACTTTTGAGGAACAGAATTTGTATAGCGCTATTCTATAACTTTACGTTAATGTAAAGGAAAGTACGTATGTAAAAATATGATATTCCAACAAGGCACACAACGATACATAACGCCCCTGAAAATTCAAGACGCTTAACTCAGAAAATGCATACATTAACAACCATCTGATTCACGAAAACCAATCATTTGATCAATCAGTCGTTAGCCTTGCTTACCGACATGAGCTGACGGAATCAGGTGTAGACCGCCTTTTTTATTATTGTCATTGTAAGTACAACACTATCTTCGTGGGCAGTAATCCGAAAATTGTGGGTCGCTGGTCTAAATGATTTCCAAAAGCTATCCAGTTATTTAGTATCCCACAGTGAGCCTATGCTGGGGACTGCCGGCTAGACCTCAACTCTCAAAGGACTCTACCCTCAGTGACAGTAGTAGGGTTAGAAAGTTGATCTTCTAGGATTCTTATCGCTTTAGCTAATGGCCAGGATTGGTAGCCAAACGAATTACGGCGTCGAATCTCATCAGTTTCAAGATCGCCTACAGTGCTCCCTCACTTCTCTTTAGAGTTTCCATATGTGGTTCTTGAAATTAGTTTACTAAAATTACCGAAGTAGCTTGACCGCTCGTTCTTCAAAACAGCCGGTTTCGTAAAATATCCCCAAATTCGCAGGCAGGTCCGTATCCAGGAATTTATTTCTTGGGGGGGCCCACGGCTCGGACAAAAAAGAAAGACATAGATCATAGGGAAAAACCTATAAAAAATGAATATTTTTGCATGTTTTTTTTTTGGGGGGGAGGGTTGAACCCCCCCCCCCCCCAGATACGGCCCTGTTTGCCGGCCTGCCACAAAGTGTGTTGTGGGTCTCATGGCTTATGGTCCCACTTTCCCTTTCTAGGTCTAGAATATCTGTGAGTAACATCGAGCTAGAGGGGGCATTTGGACAAGTTCTGTTTGGCACTTACAGGAGGCCGGATGGAGTTGCAGAAGAGGTTTTAATCAAGACCGTGTCAGGTATGTAATAAAAAGCTATTCATCTCTACATCTGCACTGTAAAAAGTTTCTTCGAATAAGGAAAATTTAACTGCAGTATTTGCTACTGGGATTAATCTTATCTCTACTGAGATAAGATTAATCGAATTAAAGATAAGATTATCTTTTTAGAGGCAAGATTAATCCCAGTAGCAAAATATTACAAGATTTGTTTGGACTTCGTTTACCCTTCTGTAAAGTTTCTTGTATACAGATTCAAGTTAACTGCAGTATTTTGTACTTGGACTGATCTTATCTCTATTTGGTATTAATTTTATCTGCGTAGAGATAAGAATAATCCGAGTAGCAAATACTGCGGGTAAGTTTAATCTTTAGACGGACAAACTTTTTACAGAGCAGAGACCTCCTCGGAGCAGCAGACACACGGAAAGCCAAGACACACGGTTTGTTTTCGTCTTGGATGGTTACTCCGACCGGAATCCGGCAAGGTCCTCAACTTCCGGAAATTTCCCGCTTTGAACAAAAATGATTCATCGTCATGTGCTGCATACGGAGAGCATTATTCCTATATTTAATTTGTGCTTTTAAAGCAAACAAGAGCTACGAGCTCATATGGCACTTGTACGAGTAGGCTGTACAAGAAAGTAGATGAGAACGTCACAAAATACACCCGCCATCCAAAAATGCGGTTCGGAAATAGAAATAGGATATTTAGTTTCACTCATTTCTGAGCAGTTCCGGCATCGTCTCGATGGTCTGTAGCAAATGCACATGACTGTTCAAACTTTCATCCCAATAAGTCCATTTGTTTGATCCCTAGACGTGCTACACGATTTCCGGTACTCACTCTATCTCCACCTACCGTGGCCGAATCTGGTTGGGAATAAAAAAAAATCGACCACCTAAAGTATCTTCGTTTATACCATCTATGAAGTTTCACTCGAATCTGAGCATTTTTGGAAAGTTCCGGTACCCCCCCCCCTCCCACCAACGTTGTCGGAGCCGGTTCGGGCCCAATCTCTTAATTCCCTGTTCCTGTCCATCAAGTTTGACTGAAATTGGAGCATAGCCTATCTGCAAGTTTCCAGTACCCCCCCCCCCTACCTTGGCCGAATCCGGCCCGGACGTCAAATAACAAATCTAGGCCGCATAAACTCGGCACTGTCGAACTGCATCTCATTCGGTCCATCCGTTTGGTTTTGTGCATGTCAAAAGTCCCCCCACCCCCAATTCCCCTAATCGTGGTCGCATATGGTTCGAACGCATGTTTTACATGTCGAGGCCATCGATTCGTATCACCCATGAAGTTTCACTCGAATCAGACCACTCGTTCGCAATTTATGGAAGTCAATTTCCATATTTTTCTTCTCTTGCTCCCCAAAAAATGCTCGGATCTAGGAACGGAAGTTTCCGGGGGTATGTTGTGTCAGGTTCTTAAGTCAAGATAATTCGGGTCGCTAATATGCCTGCAAAGTTTCGTTGTCGTTTTACATCTGGAACTATTCTAACTCACGACTACCGGAATTCCAGGAAACCCCCTCCAACTCCCCCCACAGAGCCCCGAAACCATCTGGCTCCGTCAATTTCATCTAGGCCTAATGCTTGTTCCATCCATTAAGTTTCGTCCCAATCCCTTTGCTTTTAGAGTTTCTTGAGTTTCCCCCCCCCCCATCCCCACAGGTATCGGACCCGACCCGGACGTGACACTGAACGTCCGAGGCGATAGCTCACCAGACAAGTTTCATTCAAATCCGATCACCCGTTCAAAAGTTATGCACGCCACTAGATTCCGGACTCCCCATCCACCCACTCCCCCCACGATGGTCGGGTCGGGGAAACGGCTGTTCTCAAGTCAATCTGTTCGGATCCCTGACATACCAGCCAAGTTTCATCGCCCTAGGACATTAGGAAGTATGCCGAACTCGCTGGATCGCTAGAAATCCGGACCCCCACCCCAACTCCCCCACAGTGCCCTGATCCGGTCCGGTTATGTCAATGACGTGTCTAGGACCTGTGCTTGTTTTTCCCACCAAGTTTCATCACGATCCCTCCACTTTAAGCGTTTCTCACAATTTCCGGTTCCCTCCTCCAACTCCCCCCAGTGTCATCGGATCCGGCCCGGATTTAAAGTGAGATATCTGAGACACGAGGTCATCCTAAATATCAATTTTCATCAAGATCCGATCACCCGTTCGCAAGCTAAAAATACCTCAAATTTTGGCTTCACCCTCCCTCCACTCCCCCCCCCAGATGGTCGAATCGGGGAATTGACGATTTCCTATTTAATTTGGTCGGGTCCCAGACATACCTGTAAATTTCCATCGTCCCAGCACATCAGGAAGCACGGAACTCGCGGGATCACTACAAATTCGGACTTCTCCCCCCCCCAACTCCCCCAAAGTGAGCGGATCCGTTCCGGTTATATCAGTCACGTATCTAGGACTTTTGCTTGTACTTTCCACCAAGTTTCATCCGGACCCCTCCACTCTAAGTGTTTTCCAAGATTTCCGGTTTCCCCCTCCAACTCCCCCCAGTGTCACCGGATCCGGTCTGGATTTAAAATGGAGGGTCTGAGACACGAAGTCCTTCCATATATCAAGTTTCATTAAGATCCGATCACCCGTTCGTAAGCTAAAAATATCTCATTTTTCCTATTTTTTCCGGATTCCCCCTTCCTCCACTCCCCTCCAGATGTCGGATCGAGGAAGCGACAATTTCTAATTTAATCTGGTCCAATTCCTGATATGCCTGCCAAGTTTCATCGTCCTAGCTTATCTGGAAGTGCCCGAACTAGCAAAACCGGGACCGACAGACCGACAGACCGACTGACGGACAGAAATTACAATCGCTATATGGCACTTGAGTAAGCTCAAGTGCCATAAAAATGGTCGGAACAGAACAGAAAGTGTTCGTTTGAAGACAAATTTATAGTTTTACTAGAATGTTCTCTTAGCCTATAGTGCTACATTTTCTTAAAGGACCTGTCTTACCTATAAAACTAACGCAATCTACTTCGATAATCACTCCATATACTTCTAAACCCGGAGACTCCAATTTCATGTTGCATATTTTAACCCCTCTAACAAAGCCACGCTGAGTTTCTCCCTTGCCGTGTTTTGCTACCTTCGATGTGTATCACGCTGTTAACGCTTGTTTGCGAGAAGCTTTTCCATCAGAAAAAAGGTTATGTAAATTTTTTTCAATTTTTTCGGTAAGTCAATGGGTCTTGGAAAACTCGTCAAACAGACAAAACCGTGGGTTATTTGTTGAAAGCACAGCATATTTTTAAAGAATTCAAATGTTTAAAATACTGTAAGTTGAATAGTAAATAGTGCAGGAGGTCCTTTAAGTCCTACTTTTTAGGAAAATTGACGTAAGTAGCACCTTCGTACTATCCGTGGCAACCCTTCCCACTGCTGCTGGACCCGAGAAGTTATTTCCGCTCCTATAGATTGCAATGAATTAAGTTATGCTGCTTCACCCGTCAACTGCTCTTTCAGACATATCTCGTACATTATTACTAAAACTAGAGTACTAAAGTTTCAGTTTCAAATTGGCGTGTGACCGTTATTGTCTTCTAATTAGCCGGAGCGTACTCGTTGTTACAAACAGTTTCTAATTTAGTTGGGTAATTATTTCGAACTGAGAGAACGTAACTTACATTTCGATGAGTGAGAGGTTGGTTCGTGCTCCATGTGAACTATTGGGCCAAGACGTGGTAACAGGCGCTCGACAAGGACAGCATTTAACATACAAATTATTTAAGCATTGTTCAAATAGGTGTTATAAGGTGTATTACGGCGTATAAGGTTTATTACAGATTCCTCTTTTCCTCGGAGCGCGCTGTAATAAGGTGAATAGGAGAATAGACTCGCGTTCTGTTATCGCTTATGCAGGGCCAAACAAATCGCTTGGTTGGTTCCGCCAACTGGCCTAGGAAAGGAGCAGCGTCGTCAGTGTTGCCACGGGAAGCACTAAAGTTCTACTTTATTCGAAGCTGAAGGAACAAGTTTTCTTCAAACGAACACCTTTTGTTCTGTTACGACTGCTTATTGTTAGTTCGAGGAAGAGTGCTGTCCATCCGTAGATTTAATAGCTTTTTTACAATATAATGGGCGTCAAATTGTACTCGTGTACTTCTTCAAGTAGTTCTAAGAACACTTTTTCTGATCTTAAAGCACAAATCTCACTAGAAATGATCTTTTCCCTATAAAAAAGATAAGAAAAGACGTTTTGGGAAATACCATTACTTTCGACCCGAAATTACCGATTGTCTTGTTAGCGCTTGCCGATTATATCCAGCCTTCCTGCTCTCCGACACGGCGGCTGGGCGCAAAATATTTGAAAACTGAACGTGCCTTGGTTAAAAAGTGGGAAAACTAAACAAATAAAAGAAGTAATAAACAGAAGATTGTCCCATCCTTATGTGTAAACAGTTGTTAGCGAACAATGAGGTTTCCGGCAAACTTTTCGTTGGTTGACGGGAAAACTCGGCAAGGCCGAAACAGCGTTAAAAATTCGTAGCTACGAAATGAAACAATGGAGAAAGGTGGGGATTTTAGAAGATTATAACTCTATATGAGAGGTAAAGTATACCATAATAGGCAGAACAAGCAAGAGGGGTCCTTTAAGAAACTCTAAAAAATTGTATCAGCGGGGCAACACCAACGCTGCATTGATAAGAACCTTTTGGGTTCCCATTTGAACAGGCGTGAATATACTCTATATGACTAAGTCTAAAACACACCAGTGTTGCGCAGGAAGAAGGAGTAAGCGTGTCCGTAACGACTCAAATTCAACGACTCAAATCCTGTGTCAAGCAATCACGGCGATCTTTGGGAGCAGATGTGACACCACTTCTGCCTTTCTTCGGCCAGGTACCCGGAGAGCCCAGAAATTTTGCATCGGCAAGGAGAGATAGTCATCAAGAGTATTAAAACGTAAAAAAACGCATAAAGCGCTATTCAGCTTGTTACAGCTATTTAAACGATGCTTAAATGTTCCTTGAATAGGACTGAAACACGAAAATCTGGTTGCGAATTACTTTATCACATAAACAGGTATGAAAACCAGATGAAAATCAGCTGCGCCACGACTCGACGATTTCCGAACAGTATTTTTGTTTTTATTTGTGTGACAAATCCTTCATTACATGAAACTTGCTAAGCATCAAGTACAAGGACGCTTCTGAACTTTTTTTGCAGCTATGTAGATGGCAGCGTTTTTGATCTCCTGTCGTTCGCGATTTTGTAGAGAGAAAAACCTCGCCCTCGATGAAATTCAGAAATTCAACTTTCACGGTCTTTGTGTGAATTTGGTTTTGTTGTTCTCGTCACTACGAAAGCCGATTTAAAAAAAAAATCAAAACAATTCAGTGTATTCTATAGAAGAGACATAAATTACCGTTTTTTTCAGTTAAACTTTAAGGAAGATAAATATAAAAGCGTTGGCCATGAACAATACAAAAAATAATTAGAATTTATAATAAATCTCCCTCTGGAGTTTCTCCCTAAGCGTAGAAGAAGAAGGAATTTATATATATGCTTTTATATAGGATTTTATATTAGAAATCAATCCTTTGCTTAGTTTTATATTAACTTTGGAAAATGAAAAGTCTGAACACGAAATGCGAGCAAGATCTACCGTTCAAGCAAAATTGACCATGTAAATTCCCCTTTCACAAATCCCCCGTGTGGATTTATGGTCAAGTTTTTAGCTCAGAAATAATGGAAACCGTAAATTAGCTCCCATTAAGGCCACTTGAACGACGCCCCTGGTCCTTTGTATTTAATTTCCCTAAGTGGTACACATGTTTGTAATTAAGCTGTCAACTGCTTTTCTCTGGCTTGTGTTGACAGCCAAACGTGGCGGCAGGGCTCCGGGGCAGAAAAGGATTTCCCGACGACAGTTTTTGCGACAACACAGGAGCTACTTGGGTGGGACTTAGAAGGAGGGATAGACCAGACATTTTTTTTTTTTAATTGTTATGCTGTCTGTATCCCCGTCTTAAGAGTCGTAGTAGGTGCAGTTTTTGTTTCAATATGTGACCTACTTTTGAAACTGCTGTATTTTAAAAAATTCAGACCAATCCAGGCTATTTTACCCCCCCCCCCCCCCCCATCTTTAATGGACAACACGGTGAAAATTGAATATTCGGGGTTTCTGATCAATGAGCTCCTTTTAGGTAAAAAACAAAAAGATATGGTCTTATCGACATGTTTTACCATTTAAACACTTCTAAGCCAGCTTTGTCGGGTATTGAATTTTTGAATGTTTTTCATGCCCAGTTAGAAATTATGTCTAAATTTTGTGTGTTTATACCGTTATTTATCTTGTATTGTTTTTCGTTCTCTGTACTCCGCTATCACCTTGTGTATTTGGCGGGTTAGAAATAAAATATATAATATATATTGGTTTGGAGAAATGTGGTTTTGGCCTGGGCAAGTCTGCATGGTGGGAGGAATGCCCCAAGAGTGCCGCAATAAGGATCCGATGCAGGGTTTTTCTAAAATAAAAAAATCGAAAAACTTATAAATTTAAGTCTAAAATTTAACGCGGAATTTGAATTCACCTGATCAACGACGAAAAAATACAAATATTTTATTGACCGTTTTTTTCGCCCATCCGGGTACTGAACTGTACTTTGCAGGAAGTGCGATAGTACTCTGTATATCCAGTGTCGGTTCTGCAACATGGTGCAGTAATGTGCAGTAAATCGAGTCGTATGGTGTAAAATGTATTTGATGACATGTTACTTTGAAAAATATTTCAGCCCTGACGTCATGGAAGGAAAGGTTATGGGGGAGAAATCAGCAATAAATTCTCAGAAAAGGGAACGGAACGAAAAGTAATGTCGGCATGAAGAGTCACGCAGAGAAATCTCTAGAGCGGTATAGGCACAGGGTTGCCACATGTCGCACGATAGTGTGAATTGTCACTCTATTTTATTTTTGTCACTCTTGTCCTACGTAGGACATGAAAATCACTCTATTTCAGAAAACCTCCAAATGTGTAATTTTTGCAGCAGGGATTCCGACCATAATTGACTATTTCAAGTTCTTTCATTAAAATACAAATCAAGATGTGTCATTTTTGGAGAGGCGACCAAAATTTACCATTTCGCGTTTGCTCATGAAAAAAAAATTAACTCCTGATTCACTCTCTGTTTTTGGCCAAAAACAATATTTTTGAATATTTTTTATGTGAGGCAAGATCTCGATCCATAAACTAATATGCACACGTTTCTCAGCTCCGAGTAAAGATTAAAGTTAACTGCAGTATTTGCTACTGGGATTATATTTATCTCAACTGATATAAGATTAATCCGAATTAGAGATAAGATTATCTTTTTAGAGCCAAGATTAATCCCATTAGTATTCAGAGCAGTGTTGCCACTAGTTGGAAAACTGCGGTTTATCAGTGGCTTTCGGCTTCTTCCCAGATTCACAGCTGTGACAGAATTTGTCTCAAGGGAATCGCACCAAAAATGCCGCTGAATTCTGTGATTTCGTAGCTTTTTGATTAGTTTTAATAGGCCTACAACTCTTTCCGGGTAAAAGGATATTTTGCGAAAACTAAGTCGTCTTATAAGGACAAAATGGAAGTTTTAAAAACGGGTATCATGCAATCCGCTACCAGTTTACCTATAAATACCGGCCATTAAAAACGCAACATTTTTTCATTGAAACTGAAAAAAGTACCGAATTTCATAGACGCCTGATCGTCGTAGGTTCCATCTGAGAAAGGCGGCAACATTGATTCGAGTTAGGCGTTCGAAAGTACCAGAACTCTACTGTATGCCAAGAAATTGTCTTACTTGTATTGTATAGTGAGTGTTTATTTTTCCGGCCCATGTTGCTATTAGGGTTCAAAATAAAATTGATTGATTGAAAAAAAGTGAGTTAGTGTGAAGTTTGATTTTTAACGCACCACATGGAAAGCGGAGTATAGAAAATAAAACATTGAAATAAAACAAACACAAAACACATTAAAAAAAATAAAAAAATAGTTGATCTTGGGCCAGGAGACAGGGAGACAGAAGTTCGGAAAGGATAACAGTTGCACCCTTAAAGGACCCCTCGCACTATTTACTCTTCATCTTACATTATTTCAGCAAAGAACCTACGGTTTTGGCTGTTTTAAGCCTTTTCCGAGACCCATTTACTTGTATCGAAAATAGGGAAACAATTTACATACCGGTTTTTCTGATGGAAAAACTTGTTGCAGACAACCGTCGAGAGCGTGATACACAACGAAGGTAGCAAAACCCGGCAAGTGAGAAAATCAGCGTGGTTTGTATTAGAGGGATTAGAATGTACCGTACGAAATTGGGGTCTCAGGGTTTAGAAATATATCGAGTGATTATGGAAGTAGATTGCGTTAATATTATAGGTAAAACAGGTCCTTTAACTTACAACTTTTCCGTTAGCGTGTGGTTTTTTAGTTCCGTCTTTCGCAGAACATCAGTTGCGTCAGAATGAAATAAGAGAGAAATAAGAGGCGTGGTCTGCTTAAAAGTATGTTAAGGTTTTGTCACGAAAGATGTCTATTTACTTTTGTTTCAGAGCGCGGTGCTGGATTCCAAGCCTCCCAACTTTTGAAAGAAAGTTCAAGGTTCTTGGGACTGAGTCATAGAAATATCGCCACGCCTTCTGGGATCTCAGTCTCCGACGCTTCGCCGTATATTGTCTACTCAGGAAAAGGATTAGTCAACCTTAAGAAGTAAGTTTAACTATTTTTTGGATTACTATTCTAAAAAATTACAAATTCGACAACCATTTAACGGCCATGAAGAAGTCGCTCGCATAACGAAAATGTTCTCAGCCTTTTTGTTTTATCATAAACTCGTCAATATTTCAACACATTTTTAAAGTAGTGAACTGATAGACAAAAATGCTCCTCAACCGGGATTTGAACCCACTCTGCTTACAAGGTAGTCGCTCTACCATCTAGCTACCGAGGGGCTTGTGAACAGAGTTCGCAAACCACTACAATAGTCTGGTAGAAGCCGGAACAATGATCGCCCGAAGGGAAATTCATCTAACCAGTTCACAACCCCATTATATAAACTTATATTCGAAAAACAGTTTATAGTTTATTGGTCATGGTACAAGTCACTTGTGTAAAGTGCCATCTATGTAATATTTATAAGATATAACGCATGGATACGCATGATTGTGTCAAATGTCACGACGAATGTCGAAATGTTGTGTGACCTTCCCCGGTTTTCTCAAGCACGCTAGGGAGTGTTTTTTGAGGTGAGGAGTGGAGATTTAGACCGTGTTCCACCCTACTTACCGTAGTTACTATGCATGAGGTCACGATGTTGGGCTTCTTGGCATCAAGGCTGGAACGTATTTTTCTTTTGTTCGGTCAAATATCATGCCACGGTTTATTCAGGCCAAGCACATTACAGAGATGCGTAGTTACCGCGCTTACTACGCTCCCGAGCATGGTAAGCGAATAGTTAACTCTTAGTTACTATTTCGAGAATGTTGGAACGGTTAGCGTAGTAACCAAGGCCGTATCCAGCGGGGTTAGGCGGTTGACCCCCCCCCCCCGAAACATCCAATAATAATCATTATAGGCTTTTCCCTCTGATCTATGTGTTTTTTTTACTTTTTTGTCCGACCAGCAGGCAACCCCCCCCCCCCCAAATAAATTCCTGGATACGGGCCTGGTAGTAACTTTTTACGAGGTTGGAACGAAAATAGTAACTAATAGTTGCTATTGGTTAGAAGGGTGGAACAGGTTTATAGTGGTTTGTTTCGGTGTTTATCGTATTATGATAGAGTCTGTGATCATCTTTTTATTTTTTTTGTTTTGTCGCCCCTCGGTCTTTCCGGAAAGACAAGAACACTTAAAGGACCCCTCCCACTATTTACTCTTCAACTTCCAGCATTCCAAAATAATTGAATACTTTAAAACTAGGCACTGCTTTCAACAAATTACCCACGGCTTTGGCTGTTTTAAGCCTTTTTCGAAACCCGTTGACTTACAGCGGAAACAGGAAAATTTACATAACCGGTATTTGGGATCCCAAAACGTAAGTGGAGGGATACCTATGACATCGCAAAAGTTGTCCGTCCGTCTGTGAGCCGGATAACTCTCGAAGGGAATGAGATATTTTGATAAAACTTGCTGTGAGGATTCTTTAGGTTACTGGTAAGGTCAAGTTCGTAGATAGGGTCTGTAGACCTATGTTTAGGGGTGGGGGTCCAAATTAAGGGACAAACAAAATATTTTTAAACAGCTAATGTGATAGTCGATTATGGGGTAAGAAGCTGAACATGATGGTGAAAACCATTTTCTCGCTGGACAAGTAGTTCGTCCGGAATCCGGCAAAACCGGAAAGTTGGTCAAAAGTAAAAGTTTCATTTGAAGTTTATTAAATGTTTGATATAGGGGCAAGGAGACATGTTGAACACGATGGTGAAAACCATTTTCTCGCCGGACAACTAGTTCGTCTGGAATCCGGCCAAAACCGGAAAATATGTTAAAAGCAAAAGTTTTATCTGAAGTTGATTAGATGACAGATTTAGGGGTAAGAAGAGACGCTGTGTCCGTATATGACAATCATTTTTTGAGATACGCTGGATTCGTGTCTGAATTTTCTTTTTTTGCTGGACTAGTAGTTCGCTCGAATTCGGGCGAAACCGCAAATTTGGCAGAAGTAAAGCAGGAAGTTTCGGTCAGTATTATAAAAATAGATATGGCTTATAGAAGTATAGATAGATAGATAGATAGAATCTGAACTTGGTTTTCTCTGATGATTAGCCTGGCGAAGACCGGATCTGGCGAAGACAAGACCCAGTTGTCTGGATCAAATCTTAGATTTTTGGGATCCCATCGACACCTTTGGTCTTGTTTCTGATCGAAAAACTTCTCGCAGACAACGGTCGACAGCATGATACGCATCGAAGGTAGCAAAACACGGCAAGTGAAAAAATCAGCGAGGGTTTGTTAGAGGTGTTACAATGCACCATACGAAATTCGGGACTCCGGGTTTAAAAATGGGCGGGGTGATTACAGAAGGCGGTTGCGTTAGAATTATAGGTAAGACCCGTCCTTTAAAAGGGTCGTAAGGTAATTTTTTTAAGAAAAAATATAGTTTAAAGTTTACTGCACGCTATCGACTTTCAAAATAATAGAAAAAAAAAACAAGATAAAAAAAAATTAAATAAAAAGAGGAAAACAGGAAACTGGAAAAAAAAAACGAATGATTTTCTGACATTTCGCGTGTCCGGATCCCCAAACGCTTACGCGCAAGCGCCGTTGAGGCAATACTCAGCTGTAAACAAGTAGCTATTACCACTATACTGCCGTGAGGGTATAATTGTTTTAAGTACAGTCGTTGATTGAAATTTGTCATGGCGAGAATAACAAGTTGCTGGAACCTGTTTTTCTTTGTTTGTAAAAGTGGGGTATTATTATGTTTAAATACTGCTTTTTCATAGCTGGTTAATAGACCCTGTCATGATAAAGTGGAATGTGGTTGTAAAATGTGCTATAAGATGACTGTCTTTGTTGTTCTAGCGTCTTTATGACACTACTGTAAAATGGATTTTAAAATGGGTTAGAGTAAAAAAGCGTCGCTGCAATATCGCAGTCCCGTTCTTTCAGCGGATGGGCTTGGGGGTGGGGATGGGCTTGGGGGTGGGTACATTTTGCGTTAAGTAAAAGAAATAAAATGAGCCGCTTTGTTAACCAAATAAAAAAAGATCCGTTTAGCACAGAAAGATAAGGACGTAAGAAAAAAAAAAAAAAAAAAATTAAACAAAACAGGCAAAAGAGTCTTTCCGGAAGTTTCAACTTGTGGATCGAGCATGTCGCATACCCTTCTGCTTCCATGATAAACATTCATAAATTGCGGGCCAGAAAAATACTGCGGTAAAATCCTATCTTACCTTTAGCCTACTACTGCTGTACTCTACGTCCTTAACTGACACAAATCATATTTGAAGCGCAAAACGGATACGTCAGCTGAATTTTATCAGTGCTATATTTCGGCCTTTCTTGGCAATTCGTTTTCATTTCCGGGGCTGAGTTGAAGAGGACCCTTGCCAAGAAAGGACGAAATATAGTTCGAATCAAATTCAGCTGACGCATTCGTTTTGCACTGTGAAACATGATTCACAGTCAGCTTGAGCTGAATGTGTATTGAATCCATTCTCATTTCCTGGATTTGAAACTCCCTATGTCGTGCGTATACACTCTGATAGCACTAGGCTGTATTTTGCATTTTCCTTGTTTGGCTCTTTCCGAGGCGGATCAGGCTCCCATATTTCGTTTGCGAGAATCTCATTGGTCAGAACTACCGGCTATGCAAGTTTTTCCACGTTTCTCATCAAACCCGAACGGGGCTTAAACTAGCTGAGTATGATTGTAACCTTGTGAGAAACCCGGCAGAGCTTCAAAGGAGTCATGTTTAAAAAAAAAAAAAAAAAAATATTCTTTGAGCCCAAGCTGACTTTGAAACATTTATTCAAACATTATTGTTTGAATAAAGGAGTCATGTTTGTTAGGATATTGGAATTAATACTGCACCTTAAAAAAAAAGCTCTGTCGTATTTGCTACTGGGATTAAATCTTGTCTCTCCTGAGTTATCTCTAATTCGGATTAATCTCATCCCAGTAGAGATAAGATTAATCCCAGTAGCAAATTTTGCAGTTAACGTCAATCCTTACTCGGAGAAACTTTTTACAGTTCTATTATGTATATAATAATCTGTATTTAAAGCCAGAGGCCATATACATGAACAGGTTATACACTAATTAACCAACTAAATTAAACAAAATATAACAAAAATTTAACTTCTATTCTCTCGAAATTTCACTCCTTCATCGATAAATCTACACACTTTACATATTATCTGCGCCGATGTACAATCCAAGATGTCTGGAAGCCGCAAATTCCACCCAAGCAGAGACACCCTTAAATCAGAAAGCTCATGACACTTCAGCAAAAAGTGCTCCAAATCATCATTCCCTTCATTACATAAAGGGCAGGGTGTCGACAAACTCGGTTCTCCATTTTTTCTTTTTAAAAATTTAAGTTTCCTATGTACTGGTAGGCAATTCGCTCTCAGCTGAATCCAGTATCTGAGGTACTTATTAGACTTTTTGACTATATCTTTCTTGACTAATAATATGTGAAATTATACCAAATCCAGGTAAAATTAAAATCTAAACTTCAGGATGGCAAAAAAATCAGAATAGATGTTGGTAAAGAATAGGTGTGCTTTGACGTCACGGAATCTTTCAGATTTTTACAAGAATGTGGGCAACCCTTGGACGCCTTAACAGTTTGTGAGATTGGGCTGCAAATTTCTGCGGGACTTCAGTATCTCCACAGAAGAAGACTGGTGCACAAAGACGTTGCTGCCAGAAATTGCATGTAAGTATGAGCCATTCCATTCTTCTCATGTTGTAAACTGTTAGATTCGTTATTCAGGTTCAGATTTCTGTTTTTTGGCCGCGAATTTTGTTTCTGTACCACAACGCCGTGTCTAATTCTCGTGCGTCAATATTTGTTTAGGGATGACTTTTTTCAGGAATCAGGATGTTTTTTTCCGTGTCGGAATTGAGACCTACAAGCAAACAAAATTAACTCTGCTAGCATGTGTAGCCTATTTTAATTATGTTCTTTCTGCAGAAAAGGCGCGAGACTCCCTGACGATCAGAGTCATGTACAGGGCCGTATCCAGGGGGGGGGGGGTAGGGGGTTGCCCCCCCCCCCCCCGAAACATGCAAAAGTAATCATTTCCATAGGATTTTCCCTCTGATCTGTGTCTTTTTGTACTTTTTTTGTCCGACCCGCAGTCACCCCCCACCCCCCGAAATAAATTCCTGGATTCCTGGCCTGGTCGTGTACTAGGATTAAAAAAAGTAAAACCCAATCGTTTCTGTTCATTAACTTATGGTGGGTTTAGACACTGGAGTGTCTAAACCTGTTGTACTATCTTTATGTGGTGGATGCTGACAATAAGGCGAGGATGGACAAACAAAGACCATCCCATGTGTTGCGTAAACTGGTATAAGGTAAATTGTTTATGTCGTTGCCAGTCGATTTCGCACGATGATTTTAATAATAGGAGTAGCCTAATAATTGAATTTTCACCATTAGAAAGCACAAGGCATAGACTGAGTAGGCGAAAAGAAGAAGAAAACAGTAGTGAGTGGAATAAACAAAGAGATCACGACAACATTACCAACAAAACTAACTTATTGTAGAAGAATGCTCTTCCGTTAATATCTGTATATACGTTGCCCGGTGCGGAAAGTGAATATTGATTGGACTTCTTGAACCAGACAATCTGGTAACTCTGTAAGTGTTCCAGTAGTTCCATCTTCCGTCTAAGTTCTGGCTTCTCATTTCTCGGTCCTCAATTCTCTTACACCTTATCTGACGAAAATGGATATTTCTACACCATCATCAGGGGAGCAACACAAAATAATTTAACATTGGGAGGTATAGGACTTTCAACTTTGAAATTAAAATATCGGGCGTTTGGTTACCATTCTCAGCTGAAATTGCTGGAAATGTTAATTGGACTATTCCTTGATCATATAATTCTTTTTTTGCAAAAAGTTTCCATGGGAGTCGAAGCTCGAAGGCTTCAGGTTTGAACACAAAACCTGACTCTCAAACCCTATTGGTCGGTTATGACGTGTCATTCAGAAGCCAACCAATAGGGAGCAGGATTCGTTTATGTAGTGAAAGCTTAGAGCCTTCAAGCTCTCATTTCTGATGAAGCTTGTCTCATCAGTTTTCCGGATCCGACCATATGCGGGGGAGTGGGGGGCGCTGGAAACTTGAAAATTTAGAGCATTTGTCACACTTTTTCGAGTTAGGGTACTTCCAGATGAGCTAGGAAAATGAAACTTGGCAGGCATATCAAGGACCCGACCAAACTAACCTGGAAATAATCAGTTTACGGATCCGACCATATGCGGGGGAGTGGGGGCGCTGGAAACTTTAAAATTTAGGGCATTTTGTCACACTTTTTCTGTGAATATACAATCATGAAACAAACAGGGAATTGTGTCCAACTATATAGAGGCTTACAGTATTTATTAAGCATGGATAATGCGATCTCGAATTATATGTCGAAAGTCCTATACTTCACAATGTTAAATTACTACTTAAATTACTTACTTTTTCTATTCGTATCCGTTTTCGTTGGGTAGGCCGCAATCTCTCTATTGAGTTGAAGGGAGTATCCAACCAACTTCTCCGCTCTGCAGAATTGCGAAGCTTTCCCCGTCCTCGTTTTTGAAATAAACGCGAGAAACGGAGGCTTTACCTCAGTAGCAATACAAAACGTGAAATGCGAGAATTGTGGAGGATCACGAGGAGAATTGAGATCAGTTCCGCTTGCGGCTATTTTTATCCACGCGAAATTTGACTATGCTCTATTCGAACCGAAAACTACGCAAAGATTTGTTCCCTACTTCCTCCCTGCACGATCGACTTTGATACGGTAAGGATCCTCGCACGGGCTCTAATTAGAAAAAAAAAATCCCAGGAAATCCTCATTAAGCACTACTAGAAAACCGGCGTGTAAATCAAATCGGGCGTGCATTAGGGACCAAATTAGCCTCTTCCAATCGGAGCTCAACAGATTTGAAACCATATAGTTACGAACACTCATTTTAGAGAGAGGACGGTGCTTCAGAGAAGAGAGGTTTAGGGAACGTCTGTGCTTCCAACGGCTTAATAGCGAAATTTGTTGAAAAATATTTTTGTTTGTGTTGTATTCACAACAAACAAGCTGTAGGCTACCATAAGGCTATCCTACCAGTGTCCTACACCCTTATCCGTAACTGGGAACCCAGCTTACCTTGCACTAGCTTTAACTTACACCCCAGGGTTGATCACCAAAAGTAACTTCGTACACCCTGGAAAGTAACCCAAAAGTATCTCAAAGTAACCTAATGTATCCCAATGTAATCCAATGCATTGTAACACAAAGTAACCCAATGTAATTAAAAGTAACTCAGAGTAACCCAAAGTATCCTGAAGTAACTCGTACACCCTGGTTCTTGGTGATCAACCCTGGCTTACACCCCTACCTTTAAGCGTGCTGAAACCCATATTGTAAGATGAAAAAAACATGAGACCAAACTGAACAAATCCTACCCACACCGAGAGGTGTCCATCCGTCATAGGGTACCTCTAATGTGGTGGAATTAACCCCCCCCCCCTAAAAAAAAAAAAAAAAAAAAAACGAAAAAAACAAAAAAACGGTCGAATTCCTTTTCATTCCCTTCAACCGTTTTTGTTATCCGACGCTTGTTATTTCTGTAGTTCAACCGTAGATCTGTAGGTACAGTGTAGCCTGGAATGATAATGTTCGGGAAAATATATAGGCTGAAGGGTAAGTGGGAAAACGGAATCTAAGCGATGTTGGCCTTTTCGTGCGGTTGCTTGTACGGCTGCAGATCGATCCATCATTGATCGTTGAGTTTTCTCAAAGCAGGACTGAAATCTAATACTACTTCATTATTTTCCTACTGAGTACCACCCCACCAGTCCGCCTATTTACAAAATCTCCATTCACAGTTTGTTGTTTCCATGATTTGGCTCTCTAGTCTGATTTTCTTGTAGACAGTCTTTTAGCAGTTAAGCTCCTCCCCTCGCGTTGTTTGTGATGGGTTCACCGGACGCTCAAGATTGTGCGTGATGGGTGCGTGGTAGGTGTGCTTTAACTGTGGAGAAATGATGCGAGAGTTAATGAATGCGATCTTGGGGGGATTCAAACTAGAACGCAGCAGGTGAATGCCCGTGGTTGGAAATTGGAATTCTAAGTTCTTCCGTGAACCGTTAAAAGACCTGTCTTACCTATAATACTAAAACAACCTACTTCTATATTTACTTCATATATTGCTAAACCCGGAGAACCCAACTTTGTACGGTACGTTCTAACCCCTATAACAAAACCACGCTGATTTTCTCACTTTCCGTGCTTTGCTACCTTCGGTGTGGATCACGCTGTTGACGGTTGTCTGCGATAAGTTTTTCCATCAGAAAAACCGGTTATGTAAATTGTTTGCCTGTTCTATAAGTCAACGGGTATTGGAAAAGGCTTAAAACAGCTAACTCGGTGGGTTATTTGTTGAAAGCACAGCCTAGTTTTAAAGTATTCAAATATTTTAAAATACTGTAAGCTGAAGAGTAAAGGGTCCTTTAAGTAAATACGTTTTATGGATACTTATTCAAAAATAACGTAAGAACCAGCCGAGCTGAGTGAGGCCCTGGGAATGTTCCTGACGTTAATTTAAAGCGGACTGTAAATATCAATGAATTGTCAATTTATAGCCCTGAAAGCCTGCCACACAGCACCATCATCACCCAATTTAACATTTTGTATACCCGTCCCTAGGAGACTAGAGAACCTCTGTGGTTTGAACTTGCTCAAAAGGACGGTGTTGATTAAGGACTCCGAATCCTGAGTGGTAGTGGAAGAGTGGCTTTGGGGAATTAATTTTCGGTGGGAAATCGTAGGATATTGAAGTTGACAGAGATGTCACCTAGAAAAAACATGGGATGGGAATAGAACAAACACTGGAGACTGAAAATTTGTAATTAGGTTTCCCATATTGTTATTCCTTTCGGAAGAACTCTTCACAGGAGGGTGCTAGATCTAATTTGCCTTAGTTTTGAAATTATTATGCATTTGTTCGGGATAAGCCTAGCAACAAGAAACAAGTAGCTCAGACGTGGAGTGTAAAAGTAAAATGTTTATCTCATTTTATATACAAATAGCTTTAGAACCAACCATTTCTCATGCCCAATAACCAGACAAGTACTGAAATACCCTAATTTGTAATCATCCCACTTTCAAAGCTTTAAAAGTAAACACACCGCCAGTAAATCCATAAAATTTTGAAGATCTTGCACGAATAGCATTTGTTCGAACACTGAAAAGGGTCCGTCAGCCAGTGCAACCCTTTGAACCTCTTTCATTAGCTAGGTAGTAACAAGTGCAATAAACCAGGTCGTAGCAGCCTAATGCCCCCTTAGTCACAATTCAATAAGAACGGCATATTACCGATCATATGAGAAAACAGTCCAGTTTCCAACTGGTAATTAAAGATTAAAGTACGTCGCGTCGTCTTATTTGTTGCTGTTACACCAAATCCTCATCCATAGATATTTCTCCCCAAATATACCAGCTGCCAGCTGCCCATTAATGGCAGCGGCGGGGGGGGGGGGGGGGTCTTGACCCATCAAATGCGTATCTACATATCTTTTTCCTCAAGTATACCAGTCATTCCAGTCACGGGTCAAATACTTTTTTCATGGGCAGTTTGGGCCCACTTGCCCATAAACGGGGTGGGTGGGGGTGGCTCAACTCTCTCCAACCCCTACGATCCAAAAGCACAAAGGAATTTCATTGCCTTATTTCCAGTTATTGTTAACTTAAACCATTAAAAAATGGGCCATCTGGGCCCAATTGCCCCGAAACCAAGTGGGGGTGGGGTTTGGGATTTGCAAAAGTAAAAAGAGACCCCAATGCTCACAATCCTACCATGTTTCAACTTGATACATATTGATTCCTGTCACAGGCAACGAACTTTACTCCTGGGCATCCTGGGCCCAGTTGCCCATGAACGTGGTGGGGGGGGGGGGGTGCAACTTTCAAAGCAATTTCCCAGCCCTAGGATCTACATGTACAAGGAATTTCATCTTCCTATGTCCAGTTCTGGTCAAGTTATGAAAATTATTCACTGGGCAATCTGGTCCCATTTGCCCATGAACAGGGTTGAGGTGGGGGGTGGGACCCCAAAAGGCACAACTAGACCCCAATACCCCACTAGTATACCAAGTGTGAACTTGATACCTGTTGGTTCCTGTCACGGGTAACGAACTTTACTCATGGGCAATCTGGGCCCAATTGCCCATGAACGTGATGGGTGGGGGAGATGAAAGTTTCAGAGCAATTTCCAGCCCTAAGATATACAACGAATTTCATCGTCCTGTGTCCAGTTCTGGTCAAGTTATGAACATTATTCACTGGGCAATCTGGGCCCATTTGCCCTGAACCGAGTGGGGGTAGGGGGTGGGACCTCCAAAGGCACGACTAGATCCCAATAACCACTAGTATACCAAGTTTGAACTTGATACTTGCACTGGTTCACGAGTTATGAGCTCCACAAAATACGGTGAAAACCGAAAACCGAAACAGCGCTCGCAATAGTGGAATGTTCCAAGGAACACTCCACTAATAAATGTTTTTTGGTCTGCGGTCATTAAATTTTAGACGCGGACATATTGAAGGAGTCAGGGATGGCTCCCAGAAAAGTATGGTATGGTTGTTTTGGCATTTTTTTTTGTATCTGTCTCCCTCAAAGATGTTTCCCTAGCAACAAAGAAATGTAAAATACAAACAAAAAATCAGGTAGTTATTAAATGTGCAGACTTGAACAGACGCAAACGGGGGATGAGCATAGAACCAACGCTGGAGCTTGACACTTTTAATTATTTTCCATGCTGTTATTTGTTTCGGAAGTAAATATTGCGGATCTAGAATTCGGGTTTGCTTAATTTGTTTGCTTTTCGATTATTTTCACTATTATGTATTTGTTTCCGATCTTCATGTTAGTCCTTGCAATAACCACCTGGCTGAAATTCAATTTAGTGTGTAAAGTGTCCGGAGAAATTTATAGAGGCGACAGCCTTATCATTGCAATTATACTATTATTATTATTATTAATAAGAAAGAAAAATAATTAATTATGGTCATATATTTGTATTTCGATGCTGAGTTTCCTCGCAATTTATACATCCATAAGTTAGCATAAATCTTACTGAAATATAATCAATAAAAATAAGTTTGCACTATGTCAGCACATATTTCTCAAGATATCTGTAGGATATGTGTTTTAAATTTTGAAAGTCTAATACTTCTGTCTGCCTTTCCAGTTCCGCACTCGTTTTTTTGTCTTTCTGAGAATTCAGACTACGCAGTTCCCCCTGGTTGCCCCGCACTGCTTGTTTGTTACACGATTTCATTTATTTGACTTTCAACAACTTTCATTCTGGAATTTCCATATGACTAATTCCCTTTCTAACTCTTGGATCTCCACTCGTTGAAACGCAAATAGAACCAGCTTTCCATGATTTCTGAGAATGAACTTTTCTTCTAAGGCGAAATGTTATTAAATTCTCCCGGGTTAACAAGTTTAATTTCCGGGAAAATTACTCCTGCAGGATAGCGTTTCAGTATAAGGGGCTTCTGCCTCCATGTACTGGTAAATAATCATAGTGTTCAAGTATTTGACATTGACAAATTTATTAATTAATTTTTAGTTTATTTTAGTGAAGGTCTGATTAGAATATGGTAGTAAATGTGTACTGGTTGCATTTTTCAAGCACGTAATTGCTTTGGTTGTAACCGGTCGTCAAGCCGGAAAGAACTTTTTTAGTAAAGTTGTTGAATCCTGAATCCTGAAACGGATACTTTAGCTGAATTTTATTAGAGCTATATTTCAGCACTTCTGGGCAAGGTTCCTCTTCAAATCTCAGCCGCTCAAGCTGGAAAATTCCAGTTTTTCCAGTTTGAGCGGCTGGAGCCTGAAGAGGACCCTTGCCAAGAAGGTTCGAAACATAGCTCTAATAAAATTCAGCTGGCGTCTCCGTTTTGCACTCAGTATATGATTCGCAGTCAGCTTGGGCTGAAGGAATATTAAATATTCTTTGAGCCCAAGCTGACTTTGAAACATTTATTCAAACAATGTTTACAACAGATATACGTCAGCTAGGATTCTTCATCAGCGATATTTCTGCCCTTCTTGGCATGGGTCTTCGTCAGGCTGTCAATCTTCTGGGTCAGCGTCGGGGAAGGAAACAAACAAGAAGGGCCGAAATATCGCTGATGAAGAATCGTAGCTGACGTGTATCCGTTGTAAACATTGTTTGAATAAAAGAAGGAATATTTACTGTTCAAGTAGTGGACTGAAATACACAAATGCTTCTAGGCATTGTTTACGATTGAACAATTGTATCTCAGTGCTAATTCCGATTGTTGCACCGAAAAAGCTCCGTTATAAACCAGGAAACGCGGCAATTCTGAACTGAACAATTCATTTGAATAATTATAATGAACAATTGTCCGTGTTCAAGCTCCTAAATTTCTCGCTTCGTGAATCACCCGTGCCTTTGAGCCCCCCCCCCCCCCCCCCCCCCCCCGCTCCCAGCGTAACATACAAAAAACGCGATAGAAAAGAACCTAACACGCCACACAACAATCAGCCTTGCGCCGTTGGGGTACTATTCACTATTTAAAGTTTAACTGAAAAGCAAACTTATTTTTGCATCATTTAGTTGAATACACCGAGTTATTTGGATTCAGCTAAGAGATTTTTTGATTTTCCGCTATCTGCTCTCGTAGTGAGGTTCAGAGTATCTGCGGCTGTCCCCACAGCGTAAATTCTACTATGACGCGGAATATTTGAATCGGCACACAGACGCGGCTTTTCAGTGGGCGGTGATAAGCTTGGCGAAGACTGCTTAGTGCCTGAACAAAAAAATGTTCATAAATCTTTTTCGTCAAGCATGCGACACAGGTAGTAACACAAATATGACAGGGAAATTTCACTATTTGAAAATTGGTTATTCGTGAATAGTGGAGCAACAAAGTAACGCGTTTTCATCGGGTATTCAACCCTCTCTAAGTGAATAAGTGAGAGGTAACAAGACTGTCCCTTCTCTGCCTTTTTCAGTTAAACTTTAAGTACTATTTCACTAAGTACCTGTTTTACAGCTCGGTCGTCTGCGGATAGTCTTGCAGGAGTCCTACTGAATCAATGTCGCACATGTTTTTATTAAACTATCCTTCCCGTATTCACCAGTGTAGTTGCTAAATGTTTTAAGCATAGAGGTAAGCCTACAGGCGCACGGAGACATCACACATCCGAAAGAAAAAGTTCATTCGATGAAATTCGATTATATGAATAGCGAAGCAACAATTTAACTGACATGAAGTTTCCCGATCCACCGACACAGTTGTTTTCCGTTAAAATGGAATCCGCACCGACAAACATTGTCGATTCCCCGACAAAAAGTTTACTGATAGAACGACAAACACTGCCGATTTACCGATAATAAGTGCAGATTGTGCTTTGACCGAGGGGCTGATCACTCAACTTCTAGTGTAGTTTGCCCTGTCGGGGTGTCCGGTCCGAATGTTCAGTCACGCTGCGTGTTGATTAGTGTTCCGCCGTTTGTCACAGGTTTTGACTTTTTTCCCAAAGCAAGCCAGAATTCTACGATCGTTAAGACCGGAAAAGAGCAAAATCATATGATTATGAAGCTAAAAAAAAAGCGAGATTCATTGTAAATAATTGGTAAATAAAAAGACAGAGTTTGATAGACACCAGAATGTTGGATTTTGTGGCAAAATCTCACAGGTTCCGTCTGAGTAAAGTGACAACACTGGTGTTGATCAGCCCCTTGGTTTTGATGCACTGTTTGACGAAAACCAGAGTGTTTTGACTGCGACCATTAACGCTCTCTGTGTGTACCAGTAGTTTCTGAATGGGACGCAGCTCTTTTTCTCAATTTTAGCCGGGAGCCATAATTAAATCAACCATGAAAGCCACTCGTCAGACCGTCTAATTCAATTGCCCCAACTGCTGATGAGAGGGGAAGAAACTTTTCCGCGGAACATTTGAAAATCGATCTTCGCGTGGTTTTCTGCCCCATAACGTCTCTGTTCTGGGGCCTTCTGGAACATTAGCTTTTTGTAAGGCGGTAGAGGGGAAGCAATACTGCGATGGTCTGAAAAGACCTCTCGAAAAAGCTGAGAGCCGTATGGTTTTATGATTTCCCGAGGGGGCATAATCCCCAAAATACAAGCACTGTCATCTTTGACAGGGCTAACCGGAACCGGATATGTCTAGCGATCTGTCGGTCGTTAGGCAAAGGTCCTTGCGTTGGAGCAGAGTTTTAGCGCCACCGGGATTTTTAGCCACTGGGTATTTATCGCCACTCTGGGTTTCGACCCGTATCTTAATGACCCGCTGAACCTTGTGAACCTGAACGCTTAGTGGGATTAATGCCCTGGGATTTTTTATTCTAGCCATTTCACAAGTAAAATCGTATGATTTATTACTGCCTTGCCAGAATTTTTTTTTGAAAATAAGCATTTAATTTGTGTTTACACAAACTATAATACAGTACAAACACGATACAAATTGTATTTTCCTCGGTATTTTCTTTACAACTCATAGTTGTAATAATGGGTCCTTCTTTATCGGTAGAACGAAAGACAGAATGAGATAGCATCGGATCAGCAATATTATTTTAATACTCTTTGAGCTAATTCTTTATAATTAGTAAGCGAGGAGTGGCGCAAAATCCTTCTGAGATCTAAGCTAATCCCACCACTTCTCTATAATCTGTTTTTGCCCTACTTTAGCTGTTGTGTTACCTGTAGCTGCGAAAAATACCCAGTGTCGAAAAATCACGGTGGCTTTAAAGATGGGTGCCCACAGAACGTGAATTGCGCGTTCGCCTATGCGAATTTGACGTCGCTAGCGGAAAAAGTTAGCTTCGCTAGGCAAAATTTTCGCGCCGCGCCGTTTCAGCTCGAAGTCGAATTATTTTCGCGTCACCTCGGTTCGCGCAGAGGAAATTCAGGTAATCAACAATCAACCAGATATAGTATGTATATGTATAGTATGTAGTATGTACCAGATATAGAGCATATAACCATAACGTTAACTTTTCCACCTATTTTCGCTCTAGTCCTACGTATCGTATCCACATATACGTATCAGTCTTGGCGAATTGGTTCGCCTGTTCGCTGCCAGTGGGGTCTACAAAACGAATTCTCTGAGCGGCGCGAAAGAACAGAATTCGTTGGGGAAAAAAATCTCGTTCTGTCGGCATCTATCTTAAAACACGTATATTCCTCGCGTCAGGCTCAAACTAGGAAAACAAAACTGCGATCAGGCCGAAGACCGAAAATGTAATTACTGCTAGATTAGAAAACTCGTATTGGGAAGATCATGAACAGCTCCGACAGAATTATTCCCGATCACGACACAAGAATCACACTAGCGACCTGCAGGCCTACAGGCTGTTCCAAGACTCTTAGGATCAAAGGTTCTTTGTCTAGCTTGAGCCTGAATTGGACTCTTTCCAGAATGCTCGAAATGTCACTAGAATAAATGAATGAAATGAAAGGCTTTTTAGTCCGCAAAAATGTCGAGACAAGAAAAGCAAAAAAGTACACAGGTTAAGGCATTTACAGTACGAATATCGAAATTTTCTAATCTGTAACACTCAAAATAGGACAACAGATTACAGATACAAATACAATACAAACAGTATCAGCAGGGCCGTATCCAGGGGGGGGGCTAGGGGTACCCCCCCCCCCTCCGTCCGAAACATACAAAAATAATCATATCATTCGTATAGGCTTTTCTCTCTGATCTCTGTCTTTCTGATCTTAGTGCACATAATCCGAAACACTCAAAATAGGACAACATATTACAGATACAAATACAATACAAATAGTATCAGCAGGGCCGTATCCTTGACCTCCCCCCCCCCCCCTCCAATAAATTCCTGGATACGGGCCTGAGTATCAGGTTTAAGGTTATTTTTATTTACAAATTAAATATATCTTAAACGCATTCTGTAGCTGAGAGCGAGCTCGAGCGCACTGGAAACAAGACCAAAGGTGTCGATGGGATCCCAAAAATCTAAGATTTGATCCAGACAATTCGGTCTTGTCTTCGCCAGGCTGATCATCAGAGAAAACCGAGTTCAGATATTCTATCTACCTATCTATCTACACCTCTATAAGCCATAGTGTTTAATCGTGTTATAGTTTATTTACTTTATATATTTTATACTCGTCGTATACGGCGAATACGAATAAATGAAATGAAAAATGAAAAATATCTATTTTGACGATACTGAACGAAACTTCCTGCTTTATTACTGCCAAATTTGCGGTTTCGCCCGAATTCCGGGCGAACTACTAGTCAGCAAAAAAAGAAAATTCGGAAACGAAACCGGCGTATCTCCTTATCCCAACAAAGAACATCTAATCAACTTTAAATAAAACTTTGACTTAAAAAAAAAAAATCGGGTACAACCGGATTCCGGACTAATACTTACTTTTGGCTTTCGTTTCTGAAAGCGTTATAAATATTTATCAGCATTTATAATTTCATTTATTTCCGCAGAAATCGACGAGTACACTACATAAATGGAGAAAAGAAACCCGAAATAGTAGTAGTTATTTACACTAGCGTAATACTTAAACCCTAAGAATGTACATAATCAGTAGCTTGAACTCTGTTTCAGTACAAATATGTTGAATCACGTATACAATTAAAAATCGGTTCTTTCTCATTCGATTAGTACAGGTTTCATACTGCATATCATCTCGGTATTAGATTCCTAACGATAACAAGAGCTACGAGCTGATTTGGCACTTGATAAGGGTAGGTGGTATAAGTAGAACGAGAATGTCATAAATTATCCCCCCTTCCATCTCCCCCGCTGTTGGAAGACGGTTCGCACCTGGAATGGGGTTTCTACTGGTCTCAAGCATCTGCTGAAGACCTGCATCATTTCGGTTTGTCTGCTCTTAATTTGGCAAAGTGGTATATTGGTCGGACCATCGTTAGTCTCTTGTCCGAGCTTCCATTGGTAAATCAGAGGCCGCGCAACTTAATTTTCGACTGGTAATTAGGAAGAAGGAAACACTTTCTTTGATCCGCGTTTCAGAATTAATAGCTGCAATTAACGAACCTTTTATTTGTTTTACGGGTTTCTGGGATCCCCACTTGACGTTAAGTTGATGTTTTTATCGGTCGAAGGGTTTTCAGCGGCCCCTAAAATGAAACAGTGGAGATATTTAACTTTGGACGGCACGGAAAAAATGATGCGAGTCAAACCAGCAAATATTTATGGCGAATGGTTGATGTCCGAAACGGATATATCGCAATGTAATAAGGAATATTTGGCGCAAATAGTAACTTACATAGGATTGATCGCAAATACTGACTTCCAGTAAACAAAGTAAAATCCAAGCCATGACTTTTCATTCTTAGAATCTTTTGCGTTTTGCTTCTTCTGCACTTGCTAACGGCCAGCAGAAGAACAGGAATAACAACAAATTATGCGGGATTGGGCAGGCATACAGGTTCCAGTTCCAGATTTACCGGAAACTTCTGAGAACCGAGTGAGGGCGTACTGCTCAACACTGGAAGACAAGTGACATTGCAGTTTCGTTGGTTCAGGAACTATTTTTTTTTTTAAATCTTAAGGGAGTGATGTGTAAATGGACAATATATAGTGTCGCTTGCGCCTGTGAAGCATCTATGTGTGTTTATGTTTTGTCAGGTGCTTTTTCAGTAATGTTTTGGTAAGAAAACATGGTCGTGTCCGTATGAAAAAAAAAAAGAAGTAATAACACATGGCTTCTCCTGAGAGGCATAGTTTCGCCAAACCCTGTTTGTTTCGTAAGCTATGCATTTTGTTCATAATATTCTTCATATACCCGACATTCTGTCGGGTATATGAAGCTGACCACAAGTGCACAACTCCTGGACTTCTCCGCTCATTCATATCTCATTACCAGACAAGCATTCCGTAATATTTGCCGTTACATTTCGATATCTTTTATTTATACCTCATTTTTAGACAGTTTTATTTATTCCCTAATTTTTCTTTCAGCGTTGATGAACATTTAGTGGTAAGGATAGCGGACGCGGCTTTGTCGAAAGATTTATTTCCGTCGGATTATCACTGCATTGGCGACAATGAGAATAGGCCAATTAAGTGGTTAGCGCCAGAGTGCCTGACCAGAGGCGAATCATCTGTTGCGTCTGACGTTGTAAGTATGCTGACATTTTTTTTTATTATTGGGGGGGGGGGTCTCGCCGGGTGTCACAAGTCAATGAAGTGGCGTTGGCCGAAGTTAACTAACGTTCAGAGCAGAGCAAAATAACACTAGAGAGTAGCACTAAGACCTATCATTCCCATGCTTCGCAAGCGGGACATACTCGTGCGCCGCCCACTACGCTTGTGGCATTTAAAGCGAGACAGACTTGTGGGTTTAGAAATTTCTAGTAAAACTGATGCGCCGAGGAAACAGTAGTGATCATTTTTTTGCTGTGTTCAGAATATGCAGTTATCGGAGCCAGCGTTGATGCACGACTGAATGCTTTTCAGTAAGGACGTTCTCTATCACTAGTTGTGCTAGCGTCACTGCTATTAGAGTGTGTGTCACTTTTTTAAGTCTTGGCGCTACTTCCTAGTGATATTTTGCTTTGGTTCAGAGAATCATTCCTCTGCTCTGCCAGCTTTTCATACCGCCGTAATTCCTGTTTTTGGGGTAGTCAACCGGGTTTGAATACAAGTTGCGAATGCAAGTAATAATTCAAGAGTAGTAGTAAGAATAGATTATTACCTCCCCCCCCCCCCCCCACCGCCCTCCAATAAAATCCTATAATTTAATTCATCTATTCTAATATTAATCTTAAAGATCCAAAAAGCCCGATGGTCTGCATTGAAAGTACTATGCAGTCACGTCGCTTATGGAAGCTGACTTTTCCGGAAAGTTTAAAATTTCATTATCATTTACTATCATTAATACTCGTCGTAGCAATCAGCTGTCTATATGAAAGCGAGGGCTTAGTAACTCCCGAAATAGTATACGGTAGAGTAGGCACAGTGCCCGTCAAGTGAACAACATTATCCGGAAGGTTTATTATTTTATTCTTATTTATTATTATTAATAACCTTAGCTTTATACCATACTTTGTCGGAGAAGTTCAAAATTCAAGATGCAAGTGTTACCCTTTTGGATGTTTCTTCGTCGCTATCAAAAATCGTTGACAACAGAACCCAACCAGCGCACGACCTTCTACACTGCTTCCTGGCCGACGATTGAAATTAAGTGTCTTTTTGTGTATGTTTATGTGTTTTATTTATTTTCTTCATTTACTCAGCTTTCTGAAAACGGCGGGTTATAAATAAATTACTTACTTACTTACTTGCTTACTTAGCCCTTTCAAAACCTCATTTAAAATCCACGATGTGTCAAACAGTAAACTAGTTCCATGATTAACTGTTCGCCAAAAAAATAAGTAGAAGTCCACAGGACAATCAAATTTAAAAAGGTCTTGGCTACCATGCAAAAATGTCATAGGCTTTTTGTGGGGATGGCATCATTCTTTATGCTAATCCAGCCTCGTCAATCAGACTCGCAGCTTCTTTAGTCGTAGTACATAATGGTGGTCATGTATTTTTTGACAGCTTGTTGTTAATATATTAATACGCTGACGGCGACGCGAGGCAAGGAGTGGCAGGAAATTCAAATCTGTCAATGCGTGGGAGGGAGATGTCTAATAAAGTTGTAGGTGGTGGAGAGCTTATGTAGGGGATAGAGATTCTGTGGTAAGGGCTCTCAAAATAAGGTGTGTCAAGGTGTCAATGAGGTTACCGTTCATTCATTTCATTGTATCATTAAAAATCTTGAATACGGCGTGAAACGACTAGCTGATTTTACGTCAACACATCACAAATACACTATAAATAATAGAAGGTCTAGCATAACTGCTGCGTCACGTGAAACACTGACTTAAAATGGGTGATTTCAGTCCGCTCAAATTTCATGCCACTTGGAGAAAGAATAAAATACCTAGGACTGGAAAAGCTAGGGTAACGGATGGTCTTTTGTCTTGCCAGATGTGTGGGCAGGCGCTAGAAAATACTGAACATTTTATGTATGGTTACGAAGAACTAAGATTTAAGGATGGAGGTATTCGGGGTGGAGTACGGGGGGGAAAGAATGGTTGGTACAGAGGTTGGGAGAAAGTCTTTCCTTGGAATTAAAATCTTGGAAGTTTTGTCTGTATGGGAATGTCGCACAGGGAGCACTTTCTATAGTTTAGTACGGTTTAAGGCATGGATTGTGTCTGTAACATCTGTACAACATATTCTATTGTTTTGTGAGTACCGTGGCCGCAAGGCTTTAGCGTAATAAACTACTACTACTACAAACACCTGACATTCTGTCTCTGTTTTCTCTCCTTTACTTCCTTTTTTCACATCGAGTAATTTCTCTCACATCAAACCTACCTTCTTCAACTTTGCCAAATATCTTTGTCGGATATAAAAAATTCGAGTCGAATTCTTTTATGATGGAGACATATCGATTAAAAAACCCAATAGATATCTACATGCTAATTTTCTTTCTAAAATTCCTCGAATCCATCACAACCTGACTGAGGCTGTAGCTGATGGTTGAGTTATTACGCATACGTTTTATTTTTATTTTATTTTTATATTTGCTTGTTGATCTGTTTTATGCGATACGGCCTTGTTATCTCATAGTTGTCGTTTTATATTTTTGGCCAGTTATGTATGTGTTTACTATGTTTTTTACTCTCCGATTTCTGGAGGAAATAAATTATTTGAATTGAATTGAATTCTGAGCGTGGTCCACCCTACTTACCGTAGTTACTACGCATGACATTACGAATTTTGGCTTCTTGGCGTCAATGTTGGAACGTATTTTCCTATTTTCGCCAGAATATCAGTCCACGAAGTAATCCAGCCAATTACGTTACACATCCGTAGTTACCACGCTTACTACGCTCCCGAGCATGGTAAGCAAAATCTACTATTTCAAGACGGTTCGGACAGTCAGCGTAGTAACTTTCCGTGAGGTTCGAACGAAAATAGTAACTTATAGTTACCATTGTTAGAAGGGTGGAACACGCTCTCAGCAAGCTTAGTGGGCGCGTGGGAACACGCGCCCACTGCAACAGTGAGTTTGTTGGAATCAAAAGCTGTGGTTTCAATAGGCTTGGGTTGCCACTTCACTAAAATAAAATTTCACCACGCAAGTAGTAAAAAAGCACTAAAAGAGAAGAATCGAATAGGTTATAATATTTAAAGTTTAACTGAAAAGCCGACTTATTTTTGTGTCATTTAATTAAATACACTGAATGTTTTGGACTCTGCAAAGAGATTTTATTTAATTTTCCATTGCCTGCTCTAGTTACGACGTTCAGAACATCTGCGACCCCACGGCGTAAATTCTACTATGACGCGGGAAATTTTAATCTCAGGACAAACGCGGTTTTTCAGTGGGCAGTGATGAGATTGGTGAAGATTGATTAGTCCCTAAAATTATTTTTTTTTATAAATCTTTCTCGTAAGGCATACAACAAAAATACAAGCGCATAGAGGTACCACAAACAACGCGGAAATTCTACTATTTGAATTTGATTATTCGTGAATAGCGGAACGCATTTTCAGCGGGTCTTCAAGCCAATTTAAGTGAATAAGTGATGCGTAACTAGATTGTCCTATCCCAGCCCTTTTCGGGAAAACTTTAACATACCTCCATTCCGGTGATATTGGAATAACAACCTTCGACGGCCATTTAAAATCTAGGTTTTGATACGGACTTTAAACTGCTTTATTTCAGTGGTCTTTCGGTGTGCTCCTGTGGGAAGTGTGCACAAGAGGTCGACAGCCGTATGCGGAAGTCGATCCCTTTGATCAACTAAGTCACCTGAACTCCGGCTACAGACTAGCGCCACCACCTGCCTGTCCGGAACAATTGTAAGTATATTAATTGATTGATCATTAATTGATTGCCTAAATAACTTCAGCCATAGTTGTATTAAAACTGTTTCGCTCAGTGAAATTCAGGGTATACCAACACGCAGAGGCGTCACGTATAGGGGGCTGGGGGGGGGGGAATTTTTCTTAAAAACAGTTCAGTTTCTGTAGTCGGTAAATAGGCTACCCCCCCCCCCCCCTCCCAGAAAAAAGGGTAGCAACGTCTATGTCATCACCTATGATCTTTAATTAATTGCCTAAATTACTTCAGCCGCATTTGTAGGAAAACTGTTTCATTCAGTAAAATTCGGGATATACCAAAATACAGAGGCGTCACGAGGCGTTCTTAAAAACAGATCATTTTATGTTTGACAAAGCAACGCTGTTTTTGCATGCTTCATCGACTCGTCGAAAGCATTTGACCGTGTGAACCATGAGAAGATTATTAGGGTCCTTCTAGAAAGAGGAGTTCCAGTGCAGTATGTGAAGCTCTTAGGTTCTTGGTTTCGAAACCAAGAGTTTTGTGTTAGATGGGATAGCAAATTAAGCTCTACTTTTACCCTTACTAATGGTCTGAGGCAGGGTGGTATTTTGCCACCATTCCTTTGCGAAGTGTATGTTGATGGTTTGTCTGCCCGTCTCCACGAAACCCAGATTGGTTGCTTTGTAGCTGGTAGGAGCTACAACCATTTTTGGTTTGCTGACGATCTTGCCATCCTGTCTCCGACTGTATTTGGTCTAAACAAGCTGCTTTGTGTTTGTGATCTGTTTGCAGTAGAATATGATATTATTTTAATACCCGTAAAACATTTGCTATGGCATTTATCCCATCCCGATCTAAAGTGTTACTAAGAGCGTGTTCCACCCTTGTAACAATAGTTACTATTAGTTACTATTTCCGTTCCATCCTCACGAAAAGTTACTACGCTGACCGTTCCAACCTTGTCACAATAGTAACTAATAGTTACTATTTGCTTACCATGCTCGGGAGCGTGGTAAGCGTAGTAACTACGCGTCTCTGGAACGTGATTGGTCGGATTCGCCCCTGGCGTGAGATCCTGCTGGAAAATAGAAAAATCGTTCCAGCCTTGACGGCAAAAAGCCAGAATTCATGACGTCATGCGTAGTAACTACGGTAAGTAGGATGGAACACGCTCTAAGTGACGTATTGATGATTACACATATTACTGCTCTAGCTAAAAGCTACTGGAAAAGAGCTAATGCTCTTGTTAGGAAGTTTGGTGCAGTAGACGAGCCTGCAAAGGACCGCCTTTTCAAGACTTAAAGCTTCACCTTCCAGCTTCCCAGACGTCCGGGGCTTCCGCATAGAAGCCAACCCCTCCAGATTTTCATAATAATGATGAAAGCAAAATTTGCTGTCCTTCAACATTTCCTAGATGTCCCCTTTACATTTCAGATATCTCTTGCATCCCAATCATAACTGTCAATCACTTTCCCTTTTCCTCCTTCATTTTCATATTTGTTGTACTCGAACTGGTTAATGCCTCTACGGCACGTTCCAGACATCCGGAATCTGGGTTGTCCAACACCCGGACTTCCAGACGATTTTGGCCTGGCTTCACCTTCCAGATCCCTCTCGACGAAAACGGCTGTCTGGAATCCGGAAGAAAAATCTGGAAGGTGAAGCCTGGCTTTTACTGTTACAATTTTTGCTCCTAAGGCGTACTCTTGCCGTTCCCCGTGGACTTCATTTGAGGAGTCCCCGCGTTTTTGTTTGTCCCGGGGACCCACTCCCCGTATTCTCGCTAGTCCCCACGGACGGGGAATGCTCTGATTATCATCACCATCATCAAAAAGGACTCCTTTTCAAATTCGGAGGGAATCAATTTTTGCTGGTGTTGGTGCAATGTAAAATAATTAAAAATAATCAGAATAAACAAAACCAAAAATAAAGTGGCTCCAGACTAATTTCGTCAACTGCATATCTATTTTTAGAACAAAATCCATGCTGGAAGCATTCCCCGTGTTCTCGCTGTTTCTGTCCGCGGAGTCCACATGGAGTGACTCCCTCTATTCTCGCCGTTCCCTTTGATTCCCCGAGGAGTCTTCGGGGAACGGCGAGAATACGCCTCTAGCCTGGTCTCCTCTGCCCATGCTCGGTCTTTGTCCACTTTGCAAGTTGTTTACAACGCGGGTTTTCGGAAATTTTTCCGTTTGGCTAGGCGATGCAGTGTCAGTGGTGCAATGGTTGAGAAAAGAGTTGCGACCCTGAAGGAGCTGCGCCGCAAAGCTAATGTTGCATGTTTTGCCGGTTAAAAGACTGTGATGATGATTTGGTGGCTTTTGCTGGCCTACCCATTTTCTATGCGCTACCCTTATGGAAGGGTATCCTCCTGGATATCTTTTGCATGGGGTAGATTTCTTTTGTATTTTTGTTCAGTGTCTGTTTTAGTGTATGCTTGTTTGTTGCTGTTGTGGTCGGATGGACTGAAATAAACTAGTTATAAAAAAAAAAAAAAAAAAACGGATAGGTCAGCTAAATTTTATTGGAGCTATATTTCGGCCCTTCTTAGCAAGGGTCCTCTTCAGGCTCAAGCTGGAAAATGAACTTGTAGAAAAACACTTAGAGATTCTTCCTTAAATATCTGACTTCGTGAACTTATTGCGGGAAAAGTGTTTGGAGTTAAAACTGGTGCTGTGATTTCATTTTGGACACGGCGTCTGTTTTTGCTGCTCGATTGGGTCTTCGAAAAGGTGGAGATTTTCTGCATTTTAATTTTAGAGTCACCTGTTTCCTCTTCTTCTTTCCAGCAAAGATGGATACTTGTCGGCGGCATGTATGGGCTATTTGAAGTTCCGTACTTCCGTGATAGTTGTTCCCAGTGTCCTTCAGCCCAAGGTGACTGGGAATCATGTTTGACAAAGCAAAACGGATAAGTCAGCTACATTTTATCGAACCTACATTTTATTTAAGGAAGAATCTCTAAGTGTTTTTCTACAAGTTCATTTTCCAGCTTGAGCGGCTTGAGCCTGAAGAGGACCCTTGCCAAGAAGGGCCGAAATATGGCTCCTTTAAAATGTAGCTGACTTATCCGTTTTGCTTTGTCAAACAGGATTCGCAGTCAGCTTTGTCTGAAGGAATATCTAGTTTATTTTTCTCTCGTCGGTAAATACCCTGCCCCCCCCCCCCACCTCCAGAAAAAAAGGCTAGTAACATAAATACAAGCACTAGACATGCCAGTGGTATATAACAAATGAATTATTTGATTCAAATCGTTGAACAATAAAATCCGGTCCTTGACAACTAGCCGCACCAAAATTCGGGAAAAGGTACATTCCTTTAAGAAATCATTTTGTAAAAATAAATAGAGTTGACTGAGTTGATATATGTTCCTTCAGCCCGAGCCGACTGCGAGTCATATTTTACACAATCAGAATGGAAATATAATTCTTAGCAAATCTCACACATTCAAATAAAAATTGTCTCTTCTTTTTAGGTATGGAGCCATGGCTTGGTGTTGGGCCATGATGCCCCACGACCGACCTACAATGACCTCGATGCATTCGTGCATGCAAGATCTCAGGTCACACCTAGCCCGATTTATATAAGTGAATACTTGATCACCTTATTCAGTTGGTCCGCTGAAGACAAAAATCAGTGCCACATAACCGAAGTCAGTATGAAATCATTAGGAATGATGGTTCTTATGACATATTCAACATGTTGAGTGCTGGATGGACACACCTCGGCTACTCCAACCTCGCTATAGGTAATATGAGGATCCCGAGGAACGATTGTACTTGTTAAGGACGGTGAGAATTTTTCAGACCCGGAGCTGTCGTTAAGAATGATGTTTCTTATCGAGACACTTCGAGCCCAACAACATTTAAACAAACAACCTAAAGAAAAATTGAAAACAAGGATCCAAAGGAGTGATTGTACTTGTTGAGGACGGGGAAGATTCACTAAGAATCCTGTTTCTTGCCGAGAGTTCAAGTTGTGACTGGACTAGAATACTAAGAGTCCGACAATCTTATCTACAACAACCCTCCTCAGAAGAGTGGAAGAGCGATCCCGAAAGGTAGTTGTTCTTGTTCGTAACGTGTGCATTCTGGTATTTATTATCGACAACCAGTGTTGCCACTTTTCTCTGACGGGACACGTGACATTTGGCCGCAAACATCTGTGACATTCTGCAGGATTCCTAATGATTTTTGCCGAAGTGAGATTTCCTGTGACGAAATTTTCGCAGCTGTGAATCTGGGTCGAAAACCTGTAACAAATCGCAGAATTCTGCGACAAGTGGCAACACTGTCGACAATACCACCATTAGCACTACAATATTTCAACAAATCAACCTCACGAAAAAACAAAGATCCAAAAGAATGTTTTTACTAGTTGAGGACATGAAGTCATGAGACGATATTGATAGCTGTCCACATCTCCTGTTCTCCGCAGTTTTGAGTTTTTTTTTATGAAAGTATTTTCCAGTATTTTTGTTTATATAAATGTGCCGTTTTTAGTTTAGAAAATTGTTTTTTCCCGCCGTCCGCGTTGAGGTCCTGAAAGCAGTGATAAGAAACCAGAAACAGTTCTAACTGTAACTTACACTTCTTCCCTTATCTGATGGCCATAGCGGATAGTAATGCAAAGCAAGAGAAAAGGCTTTCGACTCTGAATACTAAGAAGTTTTGAGTAGTCGAACTGATCAGAGTTAAAAATCCCTTCAACAATATGCTTGAAACCATTGATCGATTCAGCATTAACCGCATCTGCGGTAAGGCCGTTCCAAGGATCATTAAAAACGTCCTTGTGGAAGAAAAAAAAATAAGTAAGCTGAGAGTTAATCCAGGGATATTTCGGCCCTTCTTGGCAAGGGTCCTTATCAGGCTATAGCCAGACGAACGAACCTGCGATCGGAGCCTCGTTTTTGTTGCACGCTGCAGGTCCACTTCTCGGCCGCTTCCGGGCTGATTCTTTCTGCGTTCGTTTTTATGGCACTTGCCCTTCGGCCAAGTGCCATATAGCGATCGCAATTTCTGTCCGTCCGTCGGTCTGTCCAGGTTTTGCTAGTTCGGGCACTTCCACATAAGCTAGGACGATAAAACTTGGCAGGCGTATCAGGGACCCCAAATGATTAAGTTGGAAATAGTCACTTCCCCGATCCGAGCACCGTGGGGGGAGTGGAGGGAGGGGGAATCCGGAATCTTGAGGTATTTTTAACTTTTGAACGGGTGATCGGATCTCGATGAAACTTGATATTTGGAACGACCTCATGCCTCAGACGACCCACTTAAAATCCGGACCGGATCCGGTGACTTTTGGGGGGAGCTGGAGGGGGCAACCGGAAGTCTTGGGAAACGCTATGAGTGGAGGGATCGAGATGAAACTTGGTGGGAAGACACCTAGCAAACACTAGATATATCATTGACATAACCGAGCCGTGCCTACTCGTAACAAGTGCCATATGAGCTCGTAGCTCTTGTTTTTTTTTCAATCAATCAATCAAGTTACTCCAAATAGCTAAAAGCTACAAGAGGAATACAAATTTACGAAATACCCAGACAAGAAACAAATTAGCTACTACACTTACAAGATATGACCAGAAATAACTGATGGGATGAAACTACGTAAAAATTGGGCAGAAGAATTTTTGCGCTGCAGCGCTTCCGAGGAAGACGGCTGCGCTTCTCGCGGATTTGCTTACCGACCAAGTCCGTGCTTCCCTGCAAGGTGTTGCTTCAACCAAGAAGAAATCAAATCAAATCTTTCATTGACAAACCAACGTCATAGCTGCCTTCGTCAGAAGATGCTAATTACGCTGCACTGTAAAAAGTTTGTCCGTATAAAAATTAAAGTTAACTGCAGTATTTGCTACTCAGATTCATCTTATCTCTGTTTGGTATGAATCTTCTGCGTAGAGATAAGGATAATCCGAGTAGAAAATACCCAGGGTTGGTCACTTCGTACACCCTGGAAAGTAACCCAATGTAACCCGAAGCAATGTAACCCAAATTAACACAATGTAACCAAAAGTAACCTGAAGTAAGCCAAAGTATCCTGAAGTAACTCGTACACCCTGGTTCTTGGTGACCAAGCCTGGGAAAATACTGCAGTTAACTTTAATCTTTAAACGGAAAAACTTTTTACAGTCTGGACATACAGCAATAAAATAAATAAATTACACTAATTATTCATTTTGTTAAAAATCTCTGTTAAAAGGGCACAAACGAGTTCATGAACCTTGAAGTTCGTCCTCTGACAGGCACTAGTTTGTTTTGCTGTCTTGTACTGCTATTTTTCGGAGCATCAGGGAAGAGATCTGGCAGACAGTGAATCCAAAAACGCATCTTGTGCAGAAGCAAAGAAGTGCTGCAGCAGCGATGCTGCAGCACTACCGCAACAAAAACGAGGCTCAGATTGCAACAGTCTCAGCTGACGTCTGTTTAGCGCCATCCCTTATTCCTTCCATTTGCCTTAACTTACGAGCAGTGTTGGGACACTTTCTTCCAGTTTGTACTTAAGTATCAAGTACTACATGACAACAAATATATAAGAGTTTAATGCAGCTTTCATACTGAACCCGTCATCTAGCAGTGCACTGAAAAAAGTTTCTCCGAGTAAGGATTAAAGTTAATTGCAGTATTTGCAACTGGTATTAATCTTATATCAACTGGGATAGTAGGATCTCAGTAGGGACAAGATTAATCCCAGTAGCAAATGCTGCAAGATTTTTTTTGCACAGTGTATGCTTACCGAAGGTGCAGTGTATTTCACAGACTTCCCGAGTTTCATCAGTATTTTTTAATCGTTGGTTTACGTGCATAAATAGTGCAGATCGGTCCATAAATGATGCCAAAGTAGCATTGGAGTATGCAAATCGATATGATCCATACTAACTGTACTTGAAAATGTATTTGCCCGATGAAAAATTTGTAGCCTGCGTAGTTTTATGATAGTTGCACGAAAATTTGCTTGTATTGATATCTAATAGTAAAGAATACTACCGTTTAATGTGCCTAAGACTGGGCCAATCTTAAGCAGTAGTATCCAGTAGCATCCTGTCTTGCTAGAGTAGCATCTAGTCTTGCCAATAGTAGCATGCAGTAGAATGCAGTAACACGGTAGCCTTGACATACTAGCATGTAGCAGCATCAGTTTGCACTGCATACTACTTTTTCGTACAACTTCATACTACTGTCTTGAGATAAATTTTTCATCAGGTGTACTTGAGGTTCAAGTACCTAGTTATTTTACTAACTAGGTATGAAGTAGTACTAGAAAGTTGTACTTAAGGAAAAATCCAAGACCTTCGATTTCAAACTCAAGTAGTACTAAGTACTCGAAGTGCTTCCCAACACTGTTTACTAGCAAATAAGGCAGCAAGACTTTAAAAAACGTGTTCAGAGTATTTCGTCTGCCGAAAGCAGTTCTGAAGAAACGGATCAGGAAATGTTCTCTCGTCCAAAGCCTCCACCTCGGTGCCGCATTTTTTATCCCCTCCTCCTTCAACTCCAACTTTCTCCACAACTCTGGCAAAAAGTGCCGACTTGAATCAAGTTAGAAATGTCTGTCTAGTTGTACATCCACCTGTCAGGAACTCGTACGATTTGGCTTCCAAATTGTAACGAATTCTGACAACTTTGCTAACGCCGAAAAATTATTCTGATATAGCTGCAACGCCAGTAGTGAATGTGTTGTGATTACGTTTGAAGTAGTTAATACTTTTCTTGTGATTACGTTTGAACTTGCTCACTGTTTTATAATATTTGGTTTTCTCATTTCTGAGAAATGAAAACCGATTGCATTGATATTATTAGTTCCTAACTGTATATTTTACTTTGCGGAGGCGTAATGTTGTTGAAATTTTTTAATAAAAGTATGCAAGTATTTGAGACAGGAAATTTCAGCAATTTTAGTTCCAAAGTGTAAAAAAATAGTTGTTTCCCGGAGTATCCGAGAAGACTAAGGCGTATTCTCGCCGTTCCCGGAGGACTCCACTTGAGGACTCCCCGCATTTTTGTTTGTCCCAGGGACTCACTCCCCATATTCTCGCGAGTCCCCACGAACGGGGAATGCTCCGATTATCGTAATGTTGTTGACATTTTTTAATTAAAGTATGCAAGTATTTGAGACAGGAAATTACAGCAATTTTAGTTCCTAAGTGTAAAAAAATAGTTGTTTCCCGGAGTATCCGAGAAGACTAAGGCGTATTCTCGCCGTTCCCGGAGGACTCCGCTTGAGGACTCCCCGCGTTTTGTTCTGAATACACTGTAAAAAGTTTCTCCGAAAGGATGCAGTATTTGCTACTGGGATTAATCTTATCTCTATTGGGATAAAATTAATCTGAATTAGGGATGATCTTATCTCAATAAAGACAAGATTAACCCCAGTAGCAAATAAAGCACCTGCTCCACTTGTCGAAATTATGCCATAACCATACTTTGACGGAGAAGTTTAAAATTCAAGATGCAAGTGTTACCCTTTTGGATGTTTCTTCGTCGCTATCAAAAATCATTGACAGCAGAACCCAACCAGCGCACGACCTTCTACACTGCTTCCTGGCCGACGATTGAAATTAAGTGTCTTTTTGTGTATGTTTATGTGTTTTATTTACTTTCTTCATTTACTCCGCTTTCTAAAACGGCGGGGTTATAAATAAATTACTTACTTACTTACTGCAAGATTTTTTTTTACAGTGTATGTCTAAAGTTGATTAGAGGTTAGACCAAGGGTTAGACGTTGGTCGATTAGAGCGTCGATACAGTTAAATGAATGAATGTATTCCCAAAAAAGTCCTATGGGCATTGCGGGAAAAAAAGAAAATAATAATAATAATGCGTAATGGCGGCTCGCTGGCCGCTCGCCTCTATACATACTTTTCATGAAAAATATATTTTTATCTCCAAAATTTATCAGCACGTCTAGATATAGACGGATACATCATCTGAATTTTATTAGAGCTGTATTTCTTGGCAAGTCAGTCTCAATAAGGCTTGAGCCTGAAGAGGACGCTTGCTAAGAATGGCCAAAATATAGTTCTAATAAAATCCAACTGACGGATCCGTTTTGAACTGTCAATGATTCGCAGTCAGCTTAGGCTGAAGGAGTATATATATTTGACGGAGCAAAACGGATAAGTCAGCTACATTTTATTAGAGCTGTATTTCGGCCCTTCTTTCGGAACAGTCAAAGATTCTTGTTTAAATATCTGATTTTGTGGACATCTCTGAAAATTGTTTGGGATTAAAGCTGGTGCTGTGATCTGATTGTGGACACGGCTGCTGTTTTTGCTGTTCGATTGGGTCGTCGAAAGTGTAGAGATTCTTCTGCATGGAATATTTATCCTTGGAAGTGTGTGGGGGGGGGGGGGGTACCTACGCAAAACAAGATCAACTGATCAACGAAAAACAATCTAAACTCAGAAGCCTCTCCTTCTTTCTAAGCTTTCCTCAACGCACACTCCCACAAATTGTGTCAAGTAATTAAGTTTGGTACTTTTATTATATTTGCAGATATTATGCCCAGATCATTTTCATCCAGTAAACAAATGTATCATTATGTTATTCTCATATTTCCGTTTCAAACAGCCTGGAGGCAATGCACATACGCTTGGGAACGATAAACTAACAGATCAGCTTTCCAGTACATCATCAACCTTATAATTTTACGCCACTTAAGTTTATTTACTTTGCTGCCTTGCGTGTCGTGAATGGGTGTAACTTTCACAATGCAACAGAGCGTAATATGGGATCGTTGACAGGCTACATGGACCTGCCACGTTTTTTTATGCCAAGAGTTTAGTGGTTTCTGGTTTACCGGTCTGTTGAGTGATTAAAAAAGTTAAACAATTTTTTTTTTCGTAAATATTCTTTCTTTTTTCATACATACTCTATTCTGTCAGTGCGTGTAGTTTTTCTTTTCAAGTTTCTTGCGTTCTTTCCATTACTGTTGTTGACAGTAATGTTCTTTTTTTTAATTCTTTCTTTGTTCTTTTTCTTCTTCTTCATTTAATTACTCCGTCTTTTTGTACATTTGTGCATTATGATGGGCAATAAATCCATTATTAAAAGTAAAAGTCTTATATGAAGTTGATTAAATGGTCGCTTTAGGCGTAGGAAGACATACTGAACACGATGGTGAAAACCATTTTCTCTCCGAACAAGTGGTGCGTCCGGAATCCGGCAAAAACCGGAAAGCTGGTTAAAAGTAAAAGTTTCATTTGAAGTTGATTAAATGTTCGATTTAGGGGTACAAAAAACATGCTGAACACGATGGTGAAAACCATTTTCTCGCCGGACAACTAGTTCGCCCGGAATCCGGCTAAAACCAGAAAATTTGTTAAAAGCAAAAGTTTGATTAGATGACAGATTAAGGGGTAAGAAGAGAGGCTGAGTCCTTATATGACAATCATTTCTTAACCGGACATATAATTAGTCCGGAATCCGGTTGTAACCGGATTTTTTTTTTGAAGTCAAACTTTTATTCAAAGTTGATTAGATGTTGTATTTGTTCCAACATCAACGACGCTGGATTTGTTTCTGAATTTTCTTTTTTTGCTGGACTAGTAGTTTGCTCGGAATTCGGGCGAAACCGGAAACTTGGCAGAAGTAAAGCAGGTCGGTCAGTATCGTTAAAATAGGTACGGCTTATAGAGGTATATCTGAACTTGGTTTTCTCTGATGATTAGGCTGGCGAAGACAAGACCCTATTGTCTGAATTAAATATTAGATTTTTGAGATCCCATCGACACCTTTGGTCTTGTTACAATGGATACTAACATTTGTCCATTTGGGTCACTTCTTATGTGGACATAATCAAAATTAATGCTCGAAAATCCGATTTTTTTTTTGATGACGTCATAAAATACCCTTCGACAAACAAACCCCGGGTAAAAAGTTCGCGAAATCGATGTCTAAAATACCCGGGGATTTTTTGCTGGTGCGAGGGAAAAAATGGATACGCCAGCTGAATCTCACTAAGTTCAGATATATTCAGATATCCGTTTTGCGCTGTCAAATATTCAGATATTGATTCAGCATGTGGTTTATACCCTATAGCCTACGTCGTATCTCCTTCCTTCCTTACTTCTGCCCAACTTCCGGTTTCGGCCGGATTCCGGACAAACTACTTGTCTGGCAAAAAACTAAAGCTCAAAATGATACCTTATATCCAACATCTAATCAACTTCAGATTTAACTTTTACTTTTAACAAATTTTCGGGTTTCTGTCGGATTCCGAGCGATCTATACGTCCGGTGAGAAAATTATTGTCATATTCGAATTCAGTATGTTTTCTTACCCGAAAATCGAACATCTTATCAAATTTAAATAAAACTTTTACTTTTAACAAAGTCTTCGGTTTTGGCCGGATTCCGGCCGAACTAATTGTCCGGCGCGAAAATAAATTTCATATTCGGACTCACCACGTCTCCTTGGCCCTGTATTGAACCTCTAATCAACTTCATATTAAACTTTTAATTTTCACAAATTTTCCGGTTTTCGTCGGATTCCGGGTGAACTATTGTCCAGCGAGAAAACAAATTCCTTATTCGAATTCAGCACGTCTCTTTACCCCTATAGCGAATATCTCAATAGCTTTCAGAAAATATTTGTTATGTCCCTTAATTTCAAACCCGTCCCCCACCCTCAAATACAGGGGTACAGAGCCCATCTTCAAACTTGACCTGTACTTTGACCCAAAGGATCCTCCCACCGTGTTTCATCAAAATATCTCAATCCCTTCGAGAGTTATCGTGCGGACAGACGGACACTTTTGCGATGTCATAGGTATCCCTCCACTTACGTTTTGGGATCCCAAAAATCGTTCCAGCCTTGACGGCAAAAAGCCAGAATTCATGACGTCATGCGTAGTACCTACGGTAAGTAGGGAGGAACACGCTCTTCATTTATTCTTATCACAGATTAACTTTTCTAGCTTTGAGCCTGTGGTGGACCCTTGTCAAGAAGGGATGAAATATTGCTTGTAAATCCGGCTGACGCATACGTTTAGCGCAGTCAATCAAATTCCTTTGTTTAAAAAAAAAACAGCAAAAGGCGTCAACGTTAAAAGCTAAAATTAATTTTACTCAGAGAATCACACAAATTTAGCAAAATTTTCTTTACCAGCGTCAACGAACCGAGGAGTTGTACCAGTGTGAGACAAAGGGGAGAAAATTGCATTCATAACCTGCGTAAAATCGACTCTTCAGGACAGGTGCAGACCCCCCTCCCCTCAAAAATTGTTTCCTATACCGAAAGGACACTCACCGCGCGGCAGAAGCAGATTTTAATGTTGAGAAGATTGTTTAGCTGGTTTCGGACTACTTTTTTCTAAGTAAGTAAGTAAGTGATTTATATATGACCCGCCATTTTGGAAAGGCGGAGTAAATGAAGAAAATAAACGAAACACATAAACACACAGAAAAAGACACTTAATTTTTAATCTTCAGTCAGGAAGCAGTGGACGACGTCGTGCGCTGGTTGGGCCCTGTTGTCCATGATTTTTGAAATCGATGAGGAAACATTCAAAAGGGTAACACTTGCATCTTGAATTTCTCCGTCAATGTACGGTCATGACATAATTTCGACAAGTGGAGCAGGTGCTTTGTATATTTAAAATAACATGACCTCATCTTTTTAATCTCCTTCTTTCGCAGAACATCAGTGACGCCAGAGCGAAATAGTATAGAAGGAGCGCAGAAGGTGCTGTAAAAATTTCACAAAGCTTTACGATTATAGCGCCCCCGGTTTGGGACGATGCGCCCATAGGCGCTACTAGGGATTGATTTATAAACTTCTTGAACAACCGAAGAGCAAAATTTTGACAATGAAGATTTGAACGTTACGCCGAGCCACCGTAGAGAGTCAATTGGTTCGACGATGAACGATCCAAGAGATATAGAAGCTTTGGATGCATTCGAACCATTTGACGAAGGGTTGAAATGCAGGTATTCACATTTTGACCGGTTAACTTCAAGGCCAATTTTGATAAGTTCCAACGACAGCTTACTTAAATTTTTTGTCAGTGTGGATCGGCTACGGCTTACTAAGAGCAAGTCGTTTTTGTAGGCCATGTAGCTGAAGGCATAGTCTTTATAGAAGTAAGCAGGATCTTTTTTTTTTTGTATTCTGGGATTAGCTGGAAGTAAATTAAAAAAAAAACCCTTGTTTGATTATCAATGAACTTTTAAATGAAGAAACTCCATGAAAAGTTAACGATTTAAGGTTTAATCGAAAAGACTTATTTTTATATCTTGACTCTGAATATTTTGACTAAGGAATACTTTTTAGTTTTTGGGATCAAAAACGTAAGTGGAGGGATACCTATGACATCGCAAAAGTTGTCCGTCTGTCCGTCCGTCTGTCCGCACGATAACTCTCGAAGAGATTGAGATATTTTGATGAAACTTGGTGGGAGGATCCTGTGGGTCAAAGTACAGCTCAAGTTCGAAGATGGGCTCTGTAGCCCTATATTTGAGGGTGGGGGAGGGGTTTCAAATTAAGGGACAAAATAAATATTTTTTGAAAGCTATCGAGATAGTCGATTATGAGGTAAGAAGACATGCTGAACACGATGGTGAAAACCATTTTCTTGCTGGACATTTAGGTCGTCCGAAATCCGGAAAAAACCGAAAGTTGGTTAAAAGAAAAAGTTTCATTTGAAGTTGATTATATGTTTGATTTAGGGGTAAGAAGACATGCTGAGAATGATGGTGAAAATCTTTTTCACGCCGGACAAGTAGTTTGTCAGGAATCCAGCAAAAACCGGAAAGTTTGTTAAAAGTAAAAGTTTTATTTGAAGTTAATTAAATGTTTGATTTAGGGGTAAGAAGAGACGCTGTGTCTGTATATGACAATCATTTTTACCCGGACATATAATTAGTCCGGAATCCGGTTGTACCTGCATTTTTTTTTAAGTCAAAGTTTTATTTAAAGTTGATTAGATGTTCTTTATAGGGATAAGGAGATACGCTGGATTAGTTTCTGAATTTTCTTTTTTTGCTGAACTAGTAGTTCGCTCAAAATTCGGGCGAAACCGCAAATTTGGCAGAAGTAAAGCAGGAAGTTTCGGTCAGTATCGTCAAAAAAGATATGGCTTATAGAGGTATAGATAGATAGATAGAATATCTGAACTCGGTTTTCTCCGATGATTAGCCTAACGACGAATTGTCTAGATCAAATCTTATTGTCTAGATCAGATTGTCTAGATCAAATCTTAGATTACAGGTTTGTTTCCTTCCCCGAAGTTGAACCAGAGGATTGACACTATTGAGAGCCTGACGAGGACAAGAAGGGCCGAAATATCGCTGATGAAGAATAATAGCTGACGTATCCGTTGTAAACATTGTTTGAATAAATGTTTCAAAGCCAGCTTGGGCTCAAAGAATATTTATCAAATCTTACATTTTTGGGATCCCATCGACACCTTTGGTCTTGTTCATCTCGGGCTCTAATAGTGACGCCCAAAATATGCAATGATGTCTCGACCAGATGTCATGGATTAGTTTTACTGGCATAAGTATTAACAACAATCTCAAATGGTACTTAACCCTTTAACCTTATAAGCTCACCAATACACGATGATCATATATTGTTCACTAACTGTTCTGGTCGAGCGTTCACAATGGAATGAATTTTGAATTCATTTCTCCTTCCTTCTCTCCTCGCCCGACATCAGCATCGCTGCCAGCGCTGCGAGGAGTTACTCGTCCATTATCTTGAGCAGGGTTTGCCTCGTGATAAATTGCCAAATGACTGACTTGTCTCGCCAAAATTTGTCTAGAAATTTTTGTCTCGTGATGGGTAGCCCTCTATTTATATCGCTTCGGATCAAAATCTTGCCTATACCGCAGTAAACGCGTCTGCACATCAATCAGGGCTGAGCTCCTCCATACTTCCTTCCTTGTCAAGACGGACTTTTAGTGACGTTTTTTATTAATTTCTTTCGACCAGGTCGTTAGCAGGCTATCCCCTTAATCCGACGTAATAAAGACTTGCATCATAGTCTCCGCTCGCAAAATCTAATAATCGTGCAGGGCCAAACTGTCCAAGAATAAATCCCTTCTGAGCGTTGAATGCCCCAAGGGCGATATTTCAAGAAGCAACATTATTACAGAATCGATCCCAGTGTTGCCACGTGTTGCACGAAAAAGTTCTGCTTTTGACACGCTTTTCTAAAAGTAGCACTTTAAGGTAGGACACATGATACTGTCCGGAGCTTCAGAACAGATAACACAAGGATGCCAGGTTTATTTATTTATATTAATTTAACTAAATCAAAGACCAACAAGGGCCATAGAATAGATTAGAATAAAATTTATTGCACAAAAAGCCTGAGGCCATGGCAAAAATGGTTACAAAAAAAGAGAACACTTTAACGAAATAGTAGAACTAAACTAAAGGAAATTCTTCAGTTAACTGGCTTTTTAATTAAACATTTGGGAAGGCGGCTGAACACCAACAATTGTTTAAAAAAAGAGTAAAAAAGTTTTTGTTGGAGGGGTGAGGAGTCACGATTCAAAGAATGAAGGTATAAGTTATCATTTCTTTTTTTATTACCTTTATTTATTTATTTTCCTTTTCTTCTCTTTTTTCTTCTTCTTTTTTCTTTTGTGTGGTATATTGAAAAAATGATTAATTTGTGTTTAAATGAAATTAATGTACTGTTTAAGTTAAGTTACAGAAGTTTGTGGTAGCCGCCCAGTGCCAGTGCATTTATGTCTTCTCATGGGCGGTTACCTATCATGATGGGTTATTATGTAATTTAGCAATAAAATAATCTAATCTAATCTAATCTAATCTTTCTGTGGGGTAAAGCTATTTTTGGGAACCTTACCAGCCTCTTCAAATCTTGAAAACACTTACTTCCAATAACGCTCATCATCCATACTTCATCATTTGTTGTAATTACATTCCCAAAAATCTCAACCCGCAGGTCATGTACCTAACGGCATTCACACATCAGATGTAGCAAATTCTCATTCTCGCTACCACACACAACAAGAAAAAGTAAAATTAGCAAAAACACACTGAAGAACATTCTTCAAATGCCGGGGAAAAGTTGAAAGGTTTGAACAGAACACTTTGGATGTTAACAGTTATGTTTTTCACAGGTTATGCATTAAAGTTCATGCATGCAAGAAGAGCAGAGATAAGAGCTAGGCCCAAAAAATGCTAAAAATCAGTGAATGCAAAACGAAAAAGTGGAGGATTTCAGAAGCCTATTATCCATAAGGGAAGTAGAAATAATAAAGAAGGCAGAATAAGCAAGAGGGTCTTATAAGGGTCCTCTCCTGACGCAAGCCAAAAACAGGTTCAATTTCACACAAAATCAATTTTCTAGCCTGGAGAGGACTATCGAGAGGAAATATCGCTTCAATAATATGTAGTAGTAGTAGTAGTAGTAGACAGGTTTAATAGAAAAACTTGGCAGCATCGGTGATTTGCGTTTCTTTACAACAGATTCAAAATCAAACTACACTTGTAAATATAAAACAAACAAGAAACATTAACTCTTATTGTACATATCGACGAAAGCCGAGACGAAAGAATTACCATATCGGTTTGTTCTTGCATTAACTGGAACTAACTTATTTTGCTTTCTCGTTCTTGATGGTGGAGATTGATCAGGTAGAATGTCTCGGTGCTGAGTTTTAGAAAGCAAGAACTTTCCGAAACCCGTTATCAGAGTTTCGTACCGGTTTTGGAGTAACGGCAGTCCTAGCACTTCCAGAGCCTTTTCGTAGGGGATGTCACGGCGGCCCAAAATAATCGATACAGCTCGCTTCTGAACCGATTCAAGCTCCTGACAAAGATACACTGTTCTAAGTGCTGACGGCTTGTAACCGTTTTTCTGACCTAGTAGCGAGAAAGTCTCGCCAGTTTGGCAACCCTGGTCGATCCTCATCCTATCCTTCTGTTGACGGGATAGAAGACTGGTGCCTGGGGCGTCTAAATAAGAAAACACCATTGGGAAATAAGCTGTGTGGAGTTCAAAGTCTTTCCAAATTAGCCCGCAGGGACATCCAACAAGATTTCCAGAGGGGAATTGGGTCGTATATTCTCCCTGTCTTCCAGGCGAGTTGCTAGGATAGAAATCGGAACAGCTCATTTAGAAAATCTGACTTTACTGGACAGGTCTTTACCAAGAAAAGTCGTTTATTCAGAGAAAGTTTTGCCTGTGGACATTGCCAACAAATATGTTTCCCTCTTCGCAATAATCATCCAGAGAAACCACATTCCCGTCTACTAAGCTCGGAACGAAAATAACCCTCACGATAAAAAAAATCGAAATAAAAAAAAACCCAATAAAGTCAGCTCAAATAAGTCAGCTAGGATATTCTTTCAGCGAAGTTCCAGAATCAAGAAGACTAAGGAAATTACAAAAAAGTAGGAAAGAGAGATCAAATATTTAAAGCAGACCAGACTATTTACTGTTTTATGTTCTATTATCCAACGCTATCTGAATACTTCAGGTTCAGGTTCATTCAATTTCAAATAATGAAAACAAGTACTTTTACATAGCTTCATGGCAGAGAGCAGGCTCGATGGCCAGAAGATAAAATTAAATAGTGCAACCTAATCATGGTCATACACAACTGTATACAACAGAACAGCCACTATCCGATCCCAAGAAAGGGGACATCTAGCAAGTAACCTTTGCACTAAAATAAACAAACAAAGAAATAAAAAAAAACTAACTTACTTCAAAACTAAGCTGTGCTGTTGAAAATGTATCCACGGCTTCGTCTGTTTTAAGCCTTTTTTCAGACGCATTGACTTCTAGCATAAACTCGGACAGAATTCAGATAACCGGTTTTACGCATCAATGCGTGAACACTCGTCGGGACTCGGGGGCATAATCTACATGGACAATGTAATATGGAAGTTGGGTCTCCGGGTTTAAAGGACCTGTCTTACCTATAATACTAACGCAACCTACTTCCATAATCACTGCATATATTAAACCCGGAGACCCCAATTTCGTACGGTACATTCTAACCCCTCTAACTAAACCACTCTTATTTTCTCACTTGCCATGTTTTGCTACCTTCGATGTGTATCACACTGTCGACGGTTGTCTTCGAGAAGTTTTTCCATCAGAAAAACGGTTATGTAAATTGTTTCTCTGTCTTTGCTACGTCCCGGAAAAGGCTTAAACCAAAACCGTGGGTTACTTGTTGAAAGCACAGCCTAGTTTTAAAGTATTCAAATATTTTTAAAGTTGAAGAGTAAAGAGTGCGAGGTGTCCCTTAAGAATTAATGAATTTAGCTACAGAAATAGGTTGCATTGGCATTATAGGTATGGCGGGTCCTTTGAAGGGTATTGTGGCGGTCTGGCAAGCTCCGCTGGCTTATCTACCGTGTGTTCTTGCTACTCCGACTAAAACTCGCTTCGCTTTCCAAGCCGGTTATGGCGCTCGACCAGTTTTAGAAAGAGACGTGGAAACTGAATCCAACCCGTACGTGGAAAGCCATCTAGAGGATGGATAGGCGCAATGACATTTTGTTCTTGCTCGGCGGATTCTGGCTTTACGTTTCCAATATCAAATCTATGAGAACGCCAGAATCGCCCTTCAGTCATTTTTTGTCAGAGATCTTTGCAGTCTCGTTCAGACCAGCCACACTCTGATGAGGAGCCTTGCCAAGAAAAACCGTAAGATGACTAAAGATAAAATCCAAGCAGTCTGTTCACACCGAGTGTTGCCCGCTGTACACCCATTCCTGGTCATAAGTTAGGCGCGCCATCTTTCTAACGCTTCGAAACATGCTGATTTTAATGTTCGAACACGTGGTAACCGATACCGGCACCGGTCACTTGCTGTACACTAAAATTGAGAGTGGTACCCCCCTCAACCCCGTATATAAACAACCCCGTACATAGACAGCGGCCAATCACTGTCACGGGCTGATTTAAGGGCGATTCGGGCTTCTCACGGGTTCGCTTTCCAAAAAGTAAAACGCAATCCGTCGAACAGACTTCTTTCTTATGTGAAGAAAATCCAATTCTTGAAAAATTGAAAATTGTCTCGGACGTAGTTGGATTCTTCAAGAATTAAGGCGAATCTGAAAAAAATTCCCTGTGGCGCTCACGTTAATTTCCTCTTCCGGTTAGTTGTGAAATGCCGTAGGGCTAAATCACGTAATAAATTCATTGATAGTGCTCAGTCCTGTATCCAGGAATTTATTTCGGGGGGGGGGGAGGGGTCCCTTTCGGGGGGGAGTTGCCTGCGGGTCGCACAAAAAAGTACAAAAAAGACAAAGATCAGAGGGAAAAGTCTATAAAAATGAGTATTTTTGTATGTTTCGGGGGGCGGGGGGGGGGGGTCATCCCCCTAACCACCCCCCTGGATACGGCCTTGATAGTGGTTATAGTAACTGCTGCAGTGTCTTCCTTCCCTTCAGTGGAAGCTGCAATGACGGGTCTGCCGACACTGCTGTTTTCATGTCGTAATAGCGAAAATTTCTGTGTCCCTCATTATTCTGATATTCCGTCGGCAAACACAGAAATTAATGGGCACATCCCCGGGATGGTAGTTACGCCCCAGAGAGCAATTTCTTGGAGTTTTATGATAAGAAGATTTCATCTTTTTTGCCTCCTATTTTCGTAGAATAATTATAGTTCACGGATCAGCACGAGATTGAAAAACGGTTTATAGAGCGCAATACGCATTATAGTCCTACATGATTTACTCAGTACTTACTTTAATTTTTTACTTGAAGAATCTCTAATTAATTCGATTTTCCACGAAACCGTCCTGCTTCTTATGGCCCAAATTACTTCTTCAGAAACTCCACTGCCGCAGTTCATTATTCACGCTACACGATGTGAATTACGAGCCTTTTAAAATCCCCCCACCCCCCTATCTTGTCAGAATTAAATTTACGCCCTACGTGTTCGCTCTAGACAACCCAAGTTTATTTCTGCTTGGTAAAAGGATGCTGCTGAAATTAGTGTACTCTGAAGCGGGAGGAGGAAGTCCTTTGGGAACTTGCCTCTTTCGGAGATAGCATGTAATATGAAAGTTTCAAGTCGTTTGTTTTACTTCTTTATGAGTTGGTACTTCCCCATTGTGCTCGATTGTTATCCAGCAAAATCTTGTGACAGCGAAATCTTTCTGCTGACGGAATTAAATGCCTTTTCCCTCGTCTTTCCAATTTATACGTTGAACTGGGCAATCCGATCCTGAGGCTTATGTTTACTTTCAAACTTCTTGCTGTCAGAGTATATTTATTCTTATTCGTTTGTTTTGGTGATTTTGTCTACGGTATTTGTCTATCTCCTTTGTCTGCCTAGTCGTTCTAGTGTCCGCCCGCGGCCCCGCCTCAGCCCCCGCCTACATCTTCGACGGTAATCGGAGACCGATCTTATACCGGTTCTGTACGTTAAAAAATATTCACTCCCGGCAGAGATGGGCGAACCCAAATCCGGATTCGGATTCGAATCGAGGATTCGTCTTTTTTGGCCGGATTTGACTCCGGATTCAAACCTCTGCTTATCAGGCGGAATTCGTACTCGGATTCCAAACCCCCAATCTGACGAATCCGCTCAAATTTCTAGTCTACATCCTTCTAGTTTGTGTTTCCCAGTTTTACACAGTCGGCTTAGGCAACCCAACTTTTTTTTATCTCTACCACCAACCATCCTCAGTAATCTGTCACGTTCTCCGATTCCCTCAGGTTCAGTGCGTTTTGTCACCTCCGATTTTTATATTCATTCCTGGACTCCTAGTCTGCACTGATAAGTTCAAAAACCAAAAGTTCAAAAATTTAATTTTAGGCACTACAGGAACCGTAGCCCATGGTCGTTTGTGTGAGTAGGTCATTTTCAACCAAATAGTGATTACTCTGTACCTTAGCTCTACACCTGTGGGTTCCAGTATTTGATTCTTTCCCATGTCATATCCTCTAAGTCAGTGAAAATCCCGGGAATCCTAGCTTTCAGCCAAACTACTGAAACTACTGAAGCGTGGTTTTGGAACTATAGGAATCAATCACTACATATATTTTAAACCCGGAGACCCCAATTTCGTACGGTACATTCTAACCCCTCTAACAAAACCAAGCTGATTTTCACACTTGCCGTGTTTGGTGTTTCAGTTGTTTGGCTGAGAGCTATGACTCCGGGATTTTTGGGATATAACCCTTTTGTTCACTGCCTATCACTCTTTCTCCCGATTCCGCGATATTCGAATTTGAGCGAATCTTTGAAGAATTTGCAATGGTGTATTCATTAGTTTAAGATTTAAACTAGTTTACTTTAAACTAGTAAACAGTTAATTCTTGCGAATGTTTTGAATGTCTTGTTTCACTTTTGTCTTTGTCTATAAGAGAATTCTTGGAGTGCACATTAACACTCCTACACAAGCTTTGAAAGGAGACCTTGGAGTATTTTCGCTAAGGAAGTACAGGTTAGTCCAGATTTTAAGGTTTTGGATTAAGCTAGTTCAGTTACCAGATGAAAGGCCGCTGAAACGTGTGTATTCAGTTTTGTTAAGAGAAAAGAGAGCAAGATCGTGTGTGCTTCAAGTAAAAGCTCTCCTAGACCACGCAGGATTATCTTATGCATGGAATGAGGGCTTAGGCCCGATACAAGATCAGGGAGAAATTTTAAGGAAGTATGAAAAGATAACTTAAGATCAAGAAATCCAAGATTGGCACATTAGACTACAAACTTCAGAAACTCTTAACTTGTATGCTGAAATACAAGACGTGTTTGGTCTTGAATATTATTTTAAGCTAGGACTAGATCCTGCTACATTAAAAATTTGGTTCCAGCTCCGATCTAACAGTCTGCCGATCCTTATTAAAAATAAACTTTTCAGTAGGAGGAAAGCTGGCACGGGAGAAACCTACATTTGCAATCTTTGCAAGTTGCAGGAAGAGGATTTGAACCTCTTCTCCTCTTAGAGTGCCAAGAGCTTTCTCATTTGAGAGTAACATTTGTTGGGGGTGGATTGGTATCGCTTCCCCGTATCCTGAAATCTACGAACCCCAAAAGTATCGTAGATATTTGTAAATACGTGACTAAAGGAATTAGTCTCAGGAATGAAAATTTAGCTTAGTTTACGTAGCATAGTATTTCTAGAGGTGTAATAGTTTATTTGTAAAGTGAAAAGTGTATAACATCTTGTATGGCCTTTTGGCTCAATAAACAAGCGTTATTCTTTTTGTCTTTTTGTGAAACATGCCTGTGCAGACGAAAGATATACTTTCGTGTGCACAGGCACGTTTCACAAAAAGAAAAAAATAATAATATACTGTCAGAAGTTTCATAACAGATTGCGCATAACACTTTCAAGAATAACACCTTTTCACTTAGAAATAAAGTGTTATGTCCAATTAAGCTTATACTATTTCGTGCCTAAATCTCCAACAACACCTTCAATAGGTAAAAATACTACGCTGTCAGAAGTTACATAACGACAACAGAAGGATGCGCGGTTTCAACAGATAACACTTTGGGATGTTATCTGTTATGTTTCTTTCGTTCCCGTTAGTATTTTTACCAATTGAAGGTGTTGTTGGAGATCTAGGCACGAACAAGTGTACACTTAATTGGTCATAACACTTATTTCTAAGTAAAAAGGTGTTATTCTTGAAAGTTTTATGCTGTTATGAAACTTCTGACAGTGTATTATTATGTTTGTGTTTTTGTTAAACATGCCTGTGCACACGAAAGATAGAACCCTGAAATCCTGTCGTCTCTTTACGGCGAAAGAAATAGAAAACCGTGATTTTCGGTTTTTTTATTGATCAGCTAATTATCCCTCTAGGATGATGTGCGAGGGATAAATATAAATTCGAATATTTATCCCTCGCACATCATCGTAGAGGGATAATTAGCTGATCAATAAAAAAAAACGAAAATCACGGTTTTCTATTTCTTTCGTAATGAATGGTCAGCTTGGCTTCAAACCTTATATTCTCTTTACGGCTGGCCACAAGAGCCACAAAAACTCAGAAATAGATTGAGATTCGAAAAGCACGGTTTGAACACGGACTCTAAGCTAGTCTTGAACTCTCGAAACTTTACTTTTTATTAATATGATTTCCGAAGAACGTCACGAAATCAATTCTGGAAGGAAACTATCTAAACCTGCTGATTGGCTACCGATGCGCAAAATACTCAGTTTCGCAACAATTAGTGGAGTGACATCTATGGCATTTTGATCCTGAAAAGTTACGGATAGCTTTATAATACCGAGATCGACTAAAACCAGGAAGGGAAGGGAACGCGAGAAAAGCAGGAGTGCATACTAAACCAGGAAGGGCATACTAAAACGAGCAAGCCTGTCGCCAGAATTTGCCGCACCGTTCCCTTCCTCTATTTAGTATTCTGTGAGGGGTCGGTAACTTTTCAAATTCAAAGTTCTCCATTCCTTCCTCGTTTTAGTACTTTAAGGTACCACCCGTGACAAGCAATTAAAACGACGCAAGAAATGGTGGAATTTATAATTCGATAGTTGCCGACGTTGCAAAGAAGAATAATTTATTTCCTTCCTCGTTTTAGTACTCAAAGTACCTTGAAAGTACTAAAACGAGGAAGGAAATGATGAACTTGAAATATCTTAGTTGCCGACACCTCGCTTTTAATCGCCTATCGTCAGAACGAGAAATTAAAAGGTGAACTACAATTTTTATAGTTGCCGACCCCTCACTGAACTTAATGCCTACCCGTGTCAGGATACTAAAACGAGGAAAGGATGGTGAACTTTGAAATTGAAAAGTTGTCCACCCTTCAAGAATATTAAATAGAGGAAGGGAACGGTGCCGCGAATTCTGGCGACAGCCTTCCTCGTTTTAGTATGCCCTTCCTGGTTTTAGTATGCCTTCCTGCTTTTCTCGCGTTCCCTTCCCTTCCCGGTTTTAGTCGATCCCTTATAATACCAACTAGGTTACATAAGGTAATGTTCTAAGCTTTCACCAGTCACGATGTCTACGACTGAAAAGGATGAAGTTCAACTGGCTGCACAGTCATTTTAGTCCCTACTTCCAATATTCTTTTGTTGTTTTATTCGACGCTGAGGGATAGCCATGTGATTACAGATTGTATTATCAGTTGTTATTGGGTTGGAACATACCATTTTGAAAACCCGAAAGCGACTGTCAAACCTACGCACGTAAGAAGGAAGAGGAAATAATCTGCAGAAAAGACTCTAGACCCCGTCTTCCCCCAAAATTTACCAGTCCTATCGCCCAAATTTTCGCACCAACCTCCCTGTTTCTCTTTAATGAAAACCAAAGGCCAGGTTTCCCTTAGATGTGGCTATTTGTATTCAAGACAGACTTTGAGACTTCCTAGCCTCAAAGAGACTAGAAGCAATCAGGCTCTCATGTCCCTTGTCTGGACAATTTGACAAATGATTTTACCTGCAGAAGGGAGACAGGAGGGACGTTTCTTGAATAGCCAATTTAAACTTGTTATGGAGATTGCAAATTAGCTTAAAAATTAAGCGCCTCGAGGGCCATTTTCGTTGGACAGCTTATTCTTGAATTTATTCTTTTCCGGTGCATTTTTTAACGGTAAGGTAGAATTATTGCAAAGGAAATAGCACTAGAGTCAAGAGTCAAGTTAAAGAAGTGCCACTGGTATACAAAACGGCACTTTACATGATTACAAAAAAATAATTTTCATAAACAGATTATAAATAACTGAACAAAAACAAACAATTTTATCTCGAGGATATTCGGACAAGGAAGCATACATACATTACAAGAAACTCTGTTCTACTCTGTAACCAATCTTGAACAATTAAAAATAAAATTAAAGAGTGGTAATAAAGTTGTTGTTCGTCATTTACCTTTTGAGAGACATCTTAAAAAAAAACATTTCATCTGACAAAATTATATTTTCAGGCAAAGATTTACAAATTTGTGTGCCAGTATGACAGATTGAACACTAGATCTTGAAGAAAGACGTCGATAAGTAGAAAGATAAGACCGTTTGCTTGTGTTATAACCATGAAATTGACTACTAAACACAGGTTGCAATATTCGAATCGCGAATCTGACGTATATTTGGACAAAAATATGGGGTAAAATATCTGAAACTTATGCAGAAAGCTTTTTCACCCTGCCTACTCAGTGCACGTGGACTGCGAAATATCTAGGATGTTCCCTAGATTACTCCCCCCCCCCCCCCCACACACACAAACGGACTTTCAGATGTGTCGTGAAATTGGTAATAGCACCATGAATCGGGATTTTTTCCACCAGACATCCGAATTCGATCAGAAACGAATATGGTTGCATAGATAGACGAATACTCGATGTTTAAGCTATAATCTAAATATATATTGAGGATATATATAGCGAGGCGGAGAACGCTTTTACATTTATAAATCGTTCTATGGACAAAACAAACCGTGTTTAGCTCCTCAGTCCCTTGAGGGATCGACGAAAACCAGGAAGGGAAGGGAACGCGAGAAAAGCAGGAAGGCATACTAAAACCAGGAAGGGCATACTTGAACGAGGAAGGGCATACTAAAACGAGGAAGATTGTCGCCAGAATTCACCGCACCGTTCCCTTCCTCTATCTAGTATTCTTTAAGGGGTCGGCAACTATAAGACGGTGAACTTTCAATTTAAAATCCGAGGATTTTAGTTGCCTACCATAAGAACGAGAAACGAAAAGGTGAATTAGAATTTTTATAGTTGCCGACCCCCCGCTGGCCTCGGAGGATTTTTGTCGCCTACCGTCAGAACGAGAAATGAAAAGGTGAATTACAATTTGTATAGTTGCCGACCCCTCACTGAACTTAATGCCTACCCATGTCAGGATACTAACACGAGGAAGGGAAGGTGACCTTTGAATTTGAAAAGTTGCCGACCCCTCAAAGAAATCTAAATAGAGGAAGGGAACTGTGCGGCGAATTCTGGCAACAGCCTTCCTCGTTTTAGTATGCCATTCCTGGTTTTAGTATGCCTTCCTGCTTTTCTCGCATTCCCTTCCCTTCCTGGTTTTAGTCGATCCCGTTCCTTGACGTCATAGATGACGTCGCACTATATAATATAATAATAACGCTTGTTTATTCAGCCAAGAGGCCATACAAGATTTAATACACGTTACACTTCACAAATAAACTAATACACCTCTAGACTCTACGTAAACTAAGCTAAACTTTCATTCCTGAGACTAAATCCTTTTGTCACATATTGACAAACATCACGATAGATTTGCGGTTCGTAGATTTCAGGATACGGGGGGGGGGGGGCGATGCCAACCCAACCCCAGCAAAGATTACTGTCAAATGTGAAAGCTCTTGGCACTCTAAGAGGAAGTGGTGCAAATCCTGCTCCTGCAACTTGCAAAGAGGGTAAAGAGATATGTAATTCCGGCGAGATTTAGAAGACACCGGAGAAACCTAATCGTCCAATTGAAGTGTTAGTCTATCCGTCTCTTCCCCCCACTTCCGAGCACAAATTGCCAGATAAACACCATTCAGGACTGTAATTGCTAATGTATCTACAGAAGACCCAAAATTAGGAAATCAATAGAACCACGCAGTAATTCCAGCCGTACGGCGTAAATAGCATCATTCAGACAATTTAGTTTTGATCATAATTATGCTGTATTCAGGCTAAAGTGAGTCGATAAGCAATCAGTGATCAAGGTCGTCCAAGACATATCCCCAGCCTGCCTTACGTAAAGGGGAGAGTGAAAGTAAAAGATTTGATGGGCAATCTGTGCCCAGTTGCCCACAAACATTCAATTGAATAGCCGGGCCCAAGGATCTGAAAATGCACAGAATTCCGTCGTCTTTACTCCAACCGACGGTCAGGTAACGAGCTCCAATCACTGGGCAATCTCGGCCCAGTTGCCCCTGAAGCTTTTGGGTGTGGTGGGCTCAGCCGCCGACCAAAGCATCCAGACCCGGTGATATCAAGTGGAAGAAGCTCAATATTTCGAAGCTCAATATTCGTCCACTGTTTCCTGACCGAAGATTAAAAATTAAGTGTCTTTTTCTGTGTTTGTATGTGTTTTGTTTACCTTCTTCATTTACTCCGCCTTTCCGAAATGGCGGGTCATAAATAAATTACTTACTTACTTTCTTACTTATTTACCGAAACCTCGCCGGCGCCGCTCCTACAGGAATAAATTTAAAAAAAATCCAGACCTTGTAATGGCACTTGATAGCAATGCCTCTAGGCTAACGACTGTCTGCTCTACCCCACCTCTCCCTTTCTCTTATAAAGATTATAAAGCTAAATATTCTTTGAGCCCAAGCTGACTTTGAAACATATATTCAAACAATGTTTACAACGGATACTGATTACAACGGATACAACGGATTATTCATCAGCGATATTTCGGCCCTTCTTGGCAAGGGTCCTCGGCAGACTGTCAATCCTCTGGTTCAACTTCGGGGAAGGAAGCAAACCTGTAAACAGCTGACCTGATTACAAACCTGATTGCCAAGAAGGGCCGAAATATCGCTGATGAAGAATCATAGCTGACGTCTCCGTTGTAAACATTGTTTGAATAAAAGGTTATAAAGCTGGTCTGCAAGCATTCTCGTGGCTCTTGCCAATGACCAGGGGTTGACGATATCCGAAGAGAGTACGGCGTTGTCGATTTCGAGGTTTCAAGACACTCTGTTGTGACAATGTTAGCGGGCCTAAGTGGGGGGTTCTTAACAGTACAAACTTTAGTGTCTAATATCAGTGGCGATAGATAGTGGGGTCGCAAAATGTTTCAGAAAAATGTGCATCAACCCCGCCACGGAGCGATCATCCAGTTTCAAGTCAGGGGTTTGTCGATCTAGTGGCGAGATTCATAAGTACAAAGTTGGGAGCTCCCAGTAGAAATTAAAGGTAAGGAAAGTTAACTATATATGGTAACTCTATCCGTCACTATCCTATTATACCATCCGGAAGAGATTTTTTGTTTTACTCGGTGGCACAGAGCAGTAATAAATAACATCTAAGTATCATTTCTATTTGCATTAAGACAAGACAACCAGCATAGTTATTACAGGTACTGTTAACCAACTAGAATCCTTGGCAGTTAATACGATTACTTTTGTGCCTCAGTTTGGTTTTTATGGGATGGAAATCTGTACCCATAATTGAATGGTTTGCTGAATGATGAATTCAAAACTATTAATTAGTGTTTTTCTTTTTTCCTTTTGGAGATCCCAAAACGTAAGTGGAGGGATACCTATGACATCGTAAAAGTAGTCCGTCTGTCCGTCCGTCTGTCTGTCCGTCCGTCCGTCTGTGCGCACTATAACTTTCGAAGGGAATGAGATATTTTGATGAAACTTGGTATGAGGGTTATTTGGGTCAAGAGTAAGGTCGAGCTCGTGGACGGGCTTTGTAGCCCTACATTTATGGTAGCGGGAGGGGGTTTAAATTAAGGAGCAAATGAAATATTTTTAAACATATAATGTGATGGTCGATTATGGGGTAAGAAGACATGCTGAACACGGTGGTGAAAATCATTTTGTCATCAAACAAGTAGTTAGCCCGAATCCGGCCGAAACCGGAAAGTTTGTTAAAAGTGAAAGTTTTATTTGAAGTTGATTAGATGTTTGATATAGGGGTAAGAAGACATGCTGAACACGATGGTGGAAACCATTTTTTTGCCGGACAAGTAGTTAGCCCGGAATCCGGCCAAAACCGGAAAGTCTGCTAAAAGTAAACGTTTTATTTGAAGTTGATTAGATGTTCGATTTAGGGGTAAGAAGACATGATGAACACTTATGTGAAAAGTATTTTCTACCTTGACAACTTCTTCGCCCGGAATCAGGCCAGAACCGGAAAATTTGTCAAAAGCAAAAGTTTTATTTGAAGTTGAATAGATTACAGATTTAGGGGTAAGAAGATACGCTGAATCTGTATATGACAATCTTTTTTTTTTACCGGGAGATATAGATCGTTCTGAATCCGGTTGATACCGGATTTCTTTTATAAGTTAAAGTTATACTTGAAGTTGATTAGATGTTCTTTATACGGATAGGGAGATACGCCGAATTCGTTTCTGAACTTTTTTTTTTTTTGTAGACAAGTATGGTAGTTCGTTCGCAATTGTCTGGATCAAATATTAGATTTTTGGGATCCCATCGAAACCTTTGGTCTTGTTCCTTCTCGGCAGATGCACCAGCGAAAAAAAATAAAAAAATCTGATTGTCTGAATGTTCAGCCTAACTGAATTGTTTGAAGTGTGGTGTTGATCGACTGAAGGTTTACCCACTCCTCTGCATTTGTTATACATCAACGTCGGGAGTGGGCAACCCCTCGGTTGCTGATCGATCGAGAAAAGCGAATGTATTCGCTTTTTTCCGAGTCCGAAAGGAGTCTTTCGGACTCCTTTTTGGGATTCCAAAACGTAAGTGACCTATGAAGTCGTGAATGTGAGATATCTATGTGACTATCTGCACGATAACTCTCGAAGGGGTTGAGATACTTTATTCAAACTTGGCACGAGGAGTCTTTGGGTCAAAGTAGCCTACAGGTCGAGTTCGAAGGTGGGCTCTGTAGCCCTACATTTGGGGTTGGGGGTCCAAATTAAGGGGCGAAAACAATATCTTTTAAAATGATTGAGATAGTCGATTTAGAGGTAAGGAGACATGCTGAATCCGAATACACAAATTATTTTCTCACCGGACAAGTAAATCGCACGGAATCCCGCGAAAACCGGAAAATTTGAAAAAGTAAAAGTTTAATCTGAAGTTGATTAGAGGTTCGATTCAAGGGTAAGGGTATATGCTGAATCCGAATACGAAAACTTTGTTCTCACTCGACACGTAGTTCGCTCGATTAGATGTTCGAACTAGGGGTTAGAAGACATGCTGAATTTGTGTATGACAATCATTTTCTCCCCGGACCTGCAGTTTGCTCGGGATCCGGGAAACCGGAAATTTTTTGAAGAGTGGTTTTCTATCTAAAGTTGATTAGATGTTTCGTGTAGGGTTTTTTAGCTGGAGCTTCTGCCAGACAAGTAGTTCGCCGGGAATCCGGCCGGAACGGAAATTTTGAAGACATTAAGCAGGAAGTTCTGATCAGATACGACGTAGGATATAGGGGTAAACACACATGCTGAATCCATATCTGAACTTGGTCTTCTCAGATGATTACCGTTGCCAGAATGTGTTAAAGTCTGGATCAAATATTACATTTTTGGGATCCCATTGAAACCTTTGGTCCTGTTTTGCTTTGGCACTTTTCAACCATGGCTCGTTCAATTTTCAAATATTTTGCGTCGAACTTATGCTTCGGAGAGCAGGAAGTCCATTTTATTATGAAAAGTTCGTTTTAGTAATAGTAAGAATTTTTTTTTTCCCGAAGTGTTTATTCCATAGGTGATGCCTCTTGGAATCCCGAAGTCTCGGAAGCCGTGTGCAACAACCATAATGGCAAGCTAAATAAAGATACTACCATGAATACTGACCAGCTAAAAAATAACAACCAAAGTTAGAAAAACGAGATTTTCGTTTTTTTTCTGAATCAGCTAGTTATCCCTCTAAGATGCTGTGCGAGGGATAAATCAAATTTCGGATATTTCGGTTGCACTTCTGGCAAACCGTCCTCAGGGAAAAACAAAACTAAATCATAAAATCCACCACAATAACAACAGGGACGGATCGGGAAACTGATTATTTCTAAGTTTGTTTGGTCGGGTCCCTGATACGCCTGCCAAGTTTCATCGTCCTAGCACATCTGGAAGTACCACAACTCGAAAAAGTGTGACAAACTGCACTCTGTTTTCCAGTTTCCAGCGTCCTCCACTCACCTGCATATGGTCGGATCGGGAAACTGATTATTTCCAGGTTAGTTTGATCGGGTCCCCGATATGTCTGCCAAGTTTCATCGTCCTAGCAGATCTGGAAGTACCCTAACTCGAAAAAGTGTGACAAAAAACCGGACCGACCGACAGACCGACAGACGGAATTGTGATCGGTATATGGCACTTGAGCCAGAGGCTGCAAGTGCCATAACAAGAAGTACGATGCGGACTGAACAACCAAAGTCTGCACAAGCGCAAGCTAACCGCTGTTTTATTCATAATAAATACATCATACATGGTGTAACATGTCGCCTGTTTATTTATTATTATCATAAGTGCTTTCATGTCACACTTAATTAAGAGCACGGATGTTGTTAAGTACTGGATTGCGTGCGTGATATGCCTAACTATCATGATCTTAACTCCAAGACCGAGGGGGCTTGTTCCAAAAGGACGGGCTGAAACACAGCTGGTGTCAGCGGTGAGCTATTAGCCGCGGAAATTAGAGGGTCTGGCGTAACGATGGACATTTTTTCCATCTGTCACCCCACACGACTGCTGTTGAGCCGAGTGTCGGGGAAAAGGGATAAATATTTCGCCGAAAATGCTGACTTATGGTTCTTCTAGCAGCCATCTGGTTGCTATGTAGGAAAATGGAAAAAAGAAACCGGACACAGTGCCCTTTTCTAAACCGTGGGGGGGGGGGGACACTTCATGTCTGATATAAATAAATACAAGTTGAGATCAGAGGCGTTACTACCCAAAATATTTGGGGGGGGGGGAGCAACGCATTTACCGACTGGCTGGTAATATTTACCGACTGTTTTTGCAGAAAAAAACGACTGTTATGAAAAAATCGACTGATTTTCAGAAAAAATAAACTGTTTTGACGAAAAATAGCGGCGCTGCGTGCTGACTCTTTATTTTTACCGACTGGCCGAAAACATTGTGGGGGGGGCGTCCCCCCCTAGTCGCGACGCCCCTGGTTGAGATAGCTGCAAGCGTCCTCGGATGGGTGCTTATAACACTTGAACAGTAGTACTGTAAGTGCCCAGTGTGAAGTGGGCCTCCTCAGCATTCTCACGATATAAGGACGGCTTAGAGGTTGTTAAACTTTTCGCAAAATTTTCGTAAAGTTAACTTTACGAAATTTTTCGCAGCAATTATTCTCGAGATTTTTCTTTAAAAAATAGTCTTCAAATTCTTCAACGTAACCATCATACACATACCACATCATCATATCTTAAAGGACCAGTCTGACCTATAGTACTAATGCAACCTACTTCCATATTCACTTCATATATTTCTGAACCCGGAAACCCCCATTTCGTACGGTACATTCCAACTCCTCTAGCAAAACCACACTGATTTGCTCACTTGCCGTGTTTTACTACCTTCGATGTGTATCACGCTTTCGACGGTTATCAGCGAGAAGTTTTTCCATCAGAACAAGACCAAAGGTGTCGATGGGATCCCAAAAATCTAATATTTTATTCAGACAATCGGGCCTTGTCTTCGCGAGATCCAGTCTTCGCCAGGCTAATTATTAGAGAAAACCAAGTTCAGATATACCCCTATAAGCCATATCTATTTTGACTATACTGACCGAGACTTCCTGCTTTACTTCTGCCAAGTTTCCGGTTTCACCCGAATTCCTAGCGAACTTCTAGTCCAGCAAAAAAAGAATATTCAGAAACAAATCGAGCGTATCTCCTTATCCCTATAAAGATCATCTAATCAACTTTGAATAAAAGTTTGACTTAAAAAAAATTTAAAGTCAAAGTTTTATTTAAAGTTGATTGATGTTAAGGAGATTCGCTGGATCCGTTTCTCAATTTTATTTTTTTGCTGGACTAGTAGTTCGCTCGGAATTCGAGCGAAACCGTTAATTTGGCAGAAGTAAGGCAGGAAATTTCGTATCTTCAAAATAGATATGGCTTATAGAGGTATATCTGAACTTGGTTTCCTCTGATGATTAACCTGGCGAAGACTGGATCTGTCGAAGACAAGACCCAATTGTCTGGGTCAGATATTAGATTTTTGGGATCCCATCGACAGCTTTGGTCTTGTTTGAGCTAGAGCCTAAAGATTGCCAAGAAGTGCCGAAATATCAATACAATAAATCTCAGCTGACGTAGTCCCTAGTCCCTCGCCTAGTGCTTCCGGCGTTATCAAACATTATAGTCCTTATTCATGTCTGATGTGTGGTAGCCTCGGTGGTAGCATGGATGAGAATTCAAAATATTTGTTGCGTGAACGCGACAGTTTGAGTGAGAGTTTAGAGAAGTTTTTCGAACGAATGGAAGGGGAGTGGATGAAGAGTGGTTGTGTGGCGTAATGGAAAATAGTTATTTAGGAAATATAAAGCAGCTGGCGAGGTTCCTCAGTGTAGCCCTAGCCCACAGGGGGCATTATTTCTGTTTGTGTTGGCATTTGTTCTACGTATTTGCATTTCTGTTGGCTCAAATAAAATCTTATCTTAAGAAGTCATGACACCCAGACGACAATCTTCAAGCGAACATGCATCAAAACGGTTCTTGAGCACTAGGGGTTACCCACTCCTGGGTACTTGATGTACACCCTTTCCCGGTACCCGCTGGCACCGACCCGATATTACACGACGCCGGGTACTTGGTGCACACCAACATCGAGAGTGGCAAACCCCTCGCCAGAGCAAGTCCTCCATTCACTTCTTTTCTTAGCTAATTACCAGTTCCTACTTATAACTATACATGTTTTGAGCCGTTTACGTGCGGGTACAACACCCTAAACTGCACTAGAGCGAAAAACAATTAACTTTTTGGGGTGATCGGTGAAATTTGTGTGAAAACCGCAATGTTTCACTAGATAACTAAAACAAGAGTGGAGGCTTGCGTGTCAGTTTGAACAGATTAGTTTGTATTCTTCTGCTGTTAATCTAAAGACCTCTACTGACCAGACACACTCTGAGCTTGCAAACATTTTCGGGTTCTCGAATCAAACAACATGTAGGATAATTAAAAGTCTTTTAAACTGTAACCTCGGCCGTCTCTATCCTATAGGCAGGCCCGTATCCAGGAATTTACTTCGGGGAGGGGGGGGGGGTGCCTATCGGGTGGGGGGTTGCTGGTCGGACAAAAAAGTACAAAACACACATAGATCAGAGGGAAAACCCTATAAAAATGATTATTTTTGTATGTTAAGGGGGGGGGGGTAGGGGGTCACCCCCTACCCTCCCCCCCCTGGATACGGATAGGTATAGTGGACGAGCTCTCGGTCGGCTGTATTCAACTTTTTGCGACACATTCTATCGTCTATGTTTCTGGATTCCATTCTCGTCTTAAAAAGAAAGGCCTTCTTTCTGTCCGAAAAAGTTATTTTCGCTACCGGAAATTCCTTCTTTACCTTAAAGTTATTGTCGCTACTGTAAGTTCCTTCTTTACCTCCCCTCGTGGTATCGGAATAAAGTAATTATTCGTAGGTTCGGGGTTCAAGATTTCGGAGAAATTACTAATGCTACATAGGAAGCTGTCGGGTTCAGCCCCGACAAACTCTTGGTTTTCACCACACCACCCCCTTACTTGTTTATGTGCTAGTGTTTTTGTATGTATAGTTGTCTTCGCCAAAGGGTTTGTTTGTTCATTTGTATACTCGAGAGGCATTCGATTAACGAAAAAACTGACTTCTTTTTTCTTTTTTTTTTACAGAGAGACAAAACCAATTTCAGAAAGTAAACAAGTCATCAATCAACTGGCAACTGGCGATAATCCTAATTGTGTTTGATTTAATTTCTGATAAAATGCGACCGGATTCGCCTCGTGGCATCGCTAAGGCAGAAAAAGCCGCGTTTTTTTGCAAAACTTCCTTCTCCAAATGTCGTTCTCTGTTTCGCCTCGAACCCCATTTTTTGTGGAGTGAGTTTCAAATCCGTTTTCCAACGAGTTTGTGACAAAAAATGCCTAGTACATTAATTTTAAATCCAGGGACTATTAACTCAAATGTTCAGATTTTCCATATAATTTCCACTCGTGTTTTGGCAACTCAGCAGTGAAGCCTGAAAAAAACAGTTTTGCTGTTGGCTACACCTGTTCATAAAATATGTTTATTGACAGATATTTTGTAACAAAAGTCAGAAGATATCAGAGGACGACTGAAGCTTCTTCTTTTACCCTTTATCAGAATTTCCGAAACAGGTTGGGCGAAAATTTTCAATTCTTTCTTTTTTTCAATCTCTCTCTCGATTCATCTTTTCTTTTTCTTTTCCGCTCCTCCCCTACTATTTTGGCTTCTCTTCTCTTGCTTTCCTCTCGGCTTTCCTAGATGCAGCCATCTCTTTCACCTTTTGACAGGAGAATTTTTTCTTCTAAAGTTTCCATAGAGGAGGGGGTTGCAGATTAAGACAAAGGACAAAGACTCTATGTCATTGTCGTCATTAACCAAGTTCACTTCATCCTTAGCAGAGTCTTCGGAATCTCTGAGCTAATGGAAATTATTGCACGACTCCTTCTTCTTTCATCGATTTCGTCAGAATCGGTTGGTTCTGCTGAAAGTCCTACTCCCGCTGCTTGGAGGGGTTTTGAAGGCTTAGCCCTTGGCCTGTAACTCTCAGGGAAATAGTCAGTAGCAAATGACAAGTTTTATACTGCTCAATGGTCTAACAAACAACATCTAATGATCTAATCTAAAAGTACAAAAGTTAACCAAGTTCTCCGGTTCTTTGAATGAGGGTCTTGAACCAATGAGGAGCCAGGCGCGAGGGGTCGGCTACTCCATCACAGAGGTTACCCATTTCCGGTCACCTGCTGCACTATCAGAAGTTTCATAGTAGACAACACACGAATGCGCGGTTTCAACAGACAACACGCAACAGACAACACTTGAAATGTATTGTCGCGACAAACGTTATGCATGAAATGTTATGCATAGCAAACATTGCCAGGAAGAGCCGAAAAACCACCAAAAAAACATCTGCTGATTTTTCGATATCATAACGACAAACAAGAAAGCCAGCAGATACTTTTTTGGCCGTTTTTCGACTCTTCCTGGAAATGGATGTTATGCACAACATTTCATATATGACATTTGTCGCGACAGCAGACAACATTCCAAGTGTAGTCTGCTGCGTGTCGTTTGTTGAAACCGCGCATCCTTGTGTTGTCTGTTATGAAACTTCTGACGGTGTGTACGCCGTTTCCCGGCACCGACTGAAATCGCTGGTGCCGGTAATACATTAGGTGTTTCATTATTCAAACGCTTCGAAACATGCTTATTTTAATGTTCTAACTAGGGCAACCGGTACGGGCACCGGCACTTGCTGTACACAAAAATCGAGAGTGGGCAGCCCCTCGGCCGCTTGATCATCCTGGCATAAGTGGACGAGAACAGCAGTCAGAACTGAGGCTCCTATTCCGTCGATCATTCAGCAGAAGGGGATGGAGGATAGGATAACAACTCGTTGTCCTTCAGAAACAAAACCAAAGGTTTCGATGGGATCCCAAAAATTTAATATGACAAAATAGATCAAAACTTCCCTGCCTCACGTCTTCCGCATTTTCGGTCTCAGCCGGATTCCTGGCGAACTACTTGTCCGGCAAAAAACTAAAGCTCAAAAAGAATTCATCCCATCTCCTTACCCCCATATGAAACATCTAATCAAATTCAGTTTAACAAACTTTCCGGTTTTGGCCTTATACAGATTCAGCATGCCCCCTTTTACTATATCGAACCTTTAATCAAATCCAGATAATTGAATTTGAGAAGTCTTCTTACCGCTAAATCGAACATCTAGTCAACTTCAGATAAGACTTTAGCTTTTAACAAATTTCCCGGTTCCGGCCGGATTCCGAACAAACTACTTCTGCGACGAGAAAATGATTTTCATATAAATGTTCCGCATGTCTTCTTACCCCTCCATCGAACATCTAACCAACTTCAAAATACAACTTTTACTTTTAACAAGTTTTCCGTTTTTGGCCGGATTCTGGGCGAACTACTTGTCCGGCAAGAAAATGATTTTCATATTCGTGTTCAGCATGTCTTCTTACCCGTAAATCGACTATCTCATTAGCTGTTAACCAATATTTTGTTAGCTCCTTAATTTGGACCCCGACCCCTAAATGTAGGGCTACATAGCCCATCTATGAACTCGACCTGTCCCTTGACCCAAAGAATCCTACCACCAAGTTTCATCATAGAAATATATCAATCGCTTCGAGAGTTATAAATTTCCAAAAAATGCGGTAAATATATAAGCGGAACGGACGCAGGATTTCAAAGACGCCCGGATTTTATGCAAAAGTGCTTTTCCACTGATTTTACTTGGCCCGTGGCCGAAAGTGTGTAGCAACGAACAGCAGGGAATGACATTAGTGTACTAGGGATTTTTAATGTCTGAGCTGTTGCAATGTAGCTGACTATGCAAGACTTCTCATATCTCTTATAACGATATTACCTTTCTCAAGAATACTGTTTTATTATTTTCCTTCATTGTTTATATCTTTCTTTGATCTCAAGATTATAATCCTCGACCATCGATATGACCATCTAATGTCTCTCATTTGAAAACAACTTACTTATTTTAAATAGTTATTCCGTGAAAAGGGATTGACAAGCCCGGCTAGCTCAGTCGGTAGAGCATGAGACTCTTAATCTCAGGGTCGTGGGTTCGAGCCCCACGTTGGGCGACTCTTTTACTTTTTCTTCTAACGAAACTCCACACCTGACTTCCGAGCGTCGCAGTTGAGTTCTTCTGTAATAATCATGGTGTTGTGTCTATAGGCTACTTATATTGCCTACTACCACCTCGTCTTGTCGCAGAATCGGGTTCATATTGCCAGATGAGAATACAAGATTTGAAGCCAAGGTGACCATCCGTAATAATCCTCGAATAATCCTAATCCTAAAACTAGATTTCCCGGGGTTTTCTTTGTTAACTTGTTATCAAGCATATTACAATATATAATAATAAACATGTAAATTTTAATATTCGTTATTTATTTCTATTTGCATCGAGATTTGCACGTCCACAAATCGGCATCGCCCTTCGGGTTTCCCTTCCCTTCACTTAAATGTAATCTTATGGTTTGTCCGGGTTGGTCGAGTTCTCATCTCTTTTGTGTTGGTATGAGTTGGAATTTAAGATTTAGTATTGTTCTTTGCTGAAGACGGTTGACAGAACTGCAACCGAAATATCCGAAATTGTATTTAGATCAGAGAAACCGAAAATCTCGTTTTTGTTTCATTCGTTGTATTCCTTTTTTCTGGTTTTACTTCAATAAAATGTGCGAAATATTAGACAGATCATAAATATTACGCCGACATATATTGATGTAAAATTAGTTTAAATAGTATTTAGGTTGATGCTATTACAATTTCTCAGGTTAGCATTCAACATACGTGAAAGTAAGATGTAGCAAGTCCAGGTTCAGGTTGACAAAACTATTTTTCAGACTTTTTATAATAATTTCTTCATGTCATGCGACTAGTCACATTTGAGGGTTTGTTCTGTCGAGGGAATTGCCCACTCCCGATTATAGCGTACCAAGGCCGTATCCAGGGGGGGGGGAGGGGGTTGAAACCCCCCGAAACATACCAAAATAACGATTTTTATAGGTTTTTCCCTCTGATCTATGTTTTTTTTTTTGTGCTTTTTTGTCCGACCAGAAGGCAATCCCCCCGAAACGCACCCCCCCCCCCCGAAATAAATTCCTGGATACGGGCCTGTAGCGTAATGCAAGTGCCCAACGCCAGGCCAATGACGGCACTGATTACCACGTGTTAGAACGTTTAAATAAGCACGTTAAGAAGTGTTTGAAAAATCAACCGCCTAATTTCTGAAGTCCGTAGATCAGCTTGTTTTCGGGATCCCAAAACGTAAGTGGAGGGATACCTATGACATCACAAAAGTTGTCCGTCTGTCCGTCCGTCCGTCTGTGCGCACTGTAACTCTCGAAGGGAATGAGAGGTGTGAGGATTCTTTGGGTCAAGAGTAAGGTCAAGTTCGTAGATGGGCTCTGTAGCCCCACATTTAGGGGTGGGGGAGGGGGTTTAAATTAAGGGGCAAATTAAATATTTTTAAACAGATACTGTGATAGTCGATTATGGGGTAAGAAGTCATGCTGAACACGATGGTGAAAATCATTTTGTCATCGGACAAGTAGTTCGCCCGGAATCCGGCCAAAACCGGAAAGTTGTTAAAAGTAAAAGTTTTATTTGAAGTTGATTAGATGTTCGATTTAGAGGTAAGAAGACATGCTAACACGACGGTGAAAACCATTTTTGTGCCGGACAAGTAGTTGGCCCGGAAACCGACCAAAACCGGAAAGTCTGTTAAAAGTAAAAGTGTTATTTGAAGTTGATTGGATGTTCGATTTAGGGGTAAGAAGAGATGCTGAGTCCGTGTGTGAAAATCATTTTTCCCACGGACATATAGTTCGATTGGAATCGGACTGGAGCCGGAAAATTTGTTATAAGTTAAATTTTTATTTGAAGTTGATTAGATATTCAATATTGGGGAAAGAAGATACGCTGAGTCGTTTTTTGAGCTTTGTTTTTTGCCGGACAAGTAGTTCCGGAATTCGGCTGAAACCGGGAAATTGGCAGAAGTGGCAGGAAGTTTTCGTCAAAACAGATATGACTTATAGGGGGAAACACACATGCTGAATCCATATCTGAACTTTGTTTTCTCCGATGAATTTGGCCTTAATATGTTTCTGAATTTTAATAGTAAAAGCATTCAAGGAGTCTGGCGAAGACAAGACCCAATTGTCTGGATCAAATATTGACTTTTTGGGATCTCATCGAAACCTTTGGTCTTGTTCGCTCCAGAATAGAATTTTGGAGTCCCAGAACCCTCAGATGGTTGTTCTATCTGGGCGCACATGCGGCTATCTCTTCCCATTTGGCTGAAATGGGGGGAGTTGGTATATTGTGGGTTTGTCCCAACTTAGTGTGTAAAGTGTAAGTTTGTAAAGTGTTCTTTTCTTTTGTATAATGGTCCTAGTTGGCCGGTATTACAGTAAAATAAATAATTTATGGCTGGTACCACTGTTTTCGATCTGTCCTAGCCGGTGCCAGAAAAGGGTGTACAGCAGGTGCCGGGGAGTGGGTAACCCCCCAGGTTTTTTCTACCTAGCAGCTTCCCAGTATTTTAAAATCTACAAGCCCCCACCTCATCGTGGAAGTCTCAGAACCGAAAGTTTAACTCAGTTTATGTAAGAGGCGTAACAGTTTAATTTGCGTGGGTATAATGTATTCAAAATCTCGGTTTGGTCTTTTGGTTGAATAACCAAATGCTATTATTATTAGTAGTAGTACGCAGAGATATTTCCCACGCTGAATGGAAGGATTCGTCGTGTTCGTTTCAGAGATCGACATTTTAATGTTTGAAAATCATGCACATAACACTAGGGAGTAGAAAAGAAATTCCTTGAAGGAAATTCCGATTTTGACTAGATTCCGGCCAAACAGCCGCGGCTCTCAAAGAAAAATTGCGGAAGACTTATGGAATGTTAGCACGAACTAAAGGCCAATTTGATAAAGTTACGCTTGGCCGTCTATGCAACGCCATGTTCGCGCCCCATGTCTTCTTTTTAACCCCTCTGTGGAATTCCTTGAATAAAACTGAGCGTAAACAAGTCCGTTCTAATTTTTTCCGGTACTGCAAATATCTACTGGGAATTCCCATATGGTTCCGAAACTCTTACGTATCACAAAGGTACCATATTTTTGAAATAATTGAAACAATGAATGAGTTAACCAGTCGTTTCATTAATCGAAGTAGAAAACTGCACGATTTTCCACTGGCTAGTCTGGTATAGTCATGTGACTCAAGTTTGTTCTTGTTGTGGTTATTTTTAGTTATCGCAGCTTAATTTTGTATCGTATTGTTGTGTAATTCTCTTTTCTTTTTCTTTTTCTTTTGTTTCTTTACCAACTCCTCCGACCATTTACATTGTATTTGTATGGAGGGTTTAAATAAAATTATTACAGCTTATCCGTCAAGGAAACGAGGTTCAAACATGGACTCGGCGAGTCTCCTTACCCCTATGTCGATTTCTTAATCGACTTCAGAAACTAACTTTTAATTCCGCAAAATTTCCAGTTTGGCCGGATTCCGGATGAACTACTTGTGCGACGAGAAAATAATGTTCAAAACCGGATTCAGGATGTCTCTTTACCCCAGTACCGAATATACCGAAAATCAAATCGACTTCAGAAACAACTTTTAACTGTATGTAACTATGTATTTTTGGTATATATTTAACTGTATGTAACTACGCATTTTTGGTATATATTTGACATTTTTGTCCCGTTAAAGTCGCAATTTTATATATAAATGCTACGCCTGGTGCTACACCATAAACTGCTGACATATTTCACTGAGGCCACACACTGTGGAGTCCATAACTCATTTTTATAAACAACACAACCTGAAGGAATAGTGCCCAGGACACATACTGGGTCGCACTGGGGGGTAAACGCCTTCATGTGCATGTTAAACGGGAATATGTAAAACTTTTGACATGGCGGCCCAAGCGTGATAATTCATTCATAGTGCACAGCATCAATCAGTTTCGGCCTGAATCATCAAGGGCAAAAAACAAAAAAAAGTCGGATGCCGAATTGATATATGCCAAGATATAAACAAACAGACAAAAAGGACAAAGATAAAAATAAAACCTGATATCTGACTGATCTATTGACTGACTGACTCCTAATACGACCTTCACCTTAATGTTGACTCAAACCAGAGCAAAATAACACTAGGGGGTAGCGCTGAGACCTATGATTCCCAAGCATCGGAAATGGGCCTTATTCGTGGCACCGCGAACTGCGCTTGCGACATTTAAAGCGAGACAAACTTGCTAGTTTTAGAAAATTTCTAGCCCAAGGTAAGGGACATAGAAAGTTTAGTATCGATCACGCTTACCGTACAATACCGTATCAATCAGGAGCCACACCTGTAATGTGCTTTCCAAAATTTTAATTTTCAGCCGTTTCGTCCGTACTGCGGATTTTGAAAATAGGGTAAATGTGCGGGCAATTCGGTGTAATCACGACTTCGCTTCCAGCTTCCATAGATTTAATTTATTCGTAAAACTCACCACTATTTCTTGAAAATTGAGGATAGTTGCAGTGTGAATCGACAAATAATCTGAGAGCAGAGGTAAAGAACTTTTCTCCTACCATGAGCATCAAATCCCACAAAACTGTTCTTATTAAATTTAATTGGGAGCATAACAGACGCGAAATATGAATGCACGATACGCAAAATAACTTACCGATCTAGTTATATAAGTAAACTTTCGGTAAGTAATCGACTTATCGCGACCTCACGATGTGCCTGTACGAAAAAACGTACCTTTCCGAAACGTACCTTTCCGTACGTTCTTTAACGTACCCATCTCTTATCATGAGAGCACCGGTTAAAATTAAGTTAAAAAATTAAGGGGTATAACAAGACCGCATCATGATGTGGTGACGGATGTTCGCGATGAAGACAGTCCCTATCATGCATGAGTGATGCCGAGTGAAGTGATCTTCTTGAGGTATGATTAGTTCAACCTCTCAAGAGGTTGATATGAATTCGTATCAACCTCTCAGGAGGCCGATACGACTTCGTATCAACGTCTCTGAAGGGTGATATGATGGCCAACTAAAAATATAAACGCTGCGCGCGATAGATATGTTCATGACCTACCTCGCCCTACCTATGCTCGGATAGGTTTCTAAATAGCCGTATCAATGTACGATATCGGAAGGAGGTTGATATGAAGTCGTATTACGCTCCAGCGAGAAAAAAATTTCAGAAATAGGTTTAGCATGTCCTCTTATCCCTACATCGAACTTCTAGTAGAGTTCAGATAAAACTTTTATTCAGCATGTCTCCTTACCCTTAAAGTTCAATGGGCAAATCAAACTACCCCAATCCCACTCTGTAACAACCTAGGAACAATGCTTACCCCCTAGATCAGCAGCTTTTTCAGCAGTTTCCTCTCTCTGATATTTCAAAGCGTAATTTTTTGGGCCAGTACATGCTCACTTTACTAGCTTGGACAAAGATAAAACTGATGTTTCTTATAATACTTAGTAGATCTTTATTTTATGCATAAATCAGCTTGTATGATTCAGATTTGAATAAGTTATTTGTTTTTTAATGATTTTTGTAGCTATGTTATTTTTTATAAGCTTATTGTATATTCTGGTACATTTTTATTAATCAAGCTTCACAACACTGTTCCACAAAGAAAAACTTTGAATAGGCACTTTGAGCCTTGGAACTTCTGATGAAACACTAGAACCATCAGGTAAACTGCATCTGCGGCTTGACTTTGGTGACATCTCAAATATATCCTTTTCTGCATTGCTCCCAGCATTGCTGGGAGTTTGTGAATTTCCTGCCACGATATCCCAGCTCCTAAGATTTGGATCGAAAGACAAGGGATAACAAGAAAACAGCCGATTTTCGTAGTGCTTTCTAAAGGAAGTCGGAAATGTTTATTTGTGAAGCATTTAATACAAAGTAAAGCATTAGAAGTGTCCATTGTGCTTTAAATCTCATTAGCTATTTAAAACTATTTTCGTCCCTTAATTCGAAACCCCTGTCCCACCCCCAAATATATAGGCCCATCTACGAACTTTACCTGTACTTTGACTCAACGAATCCTCACACCAACTTTGAATAGAATATCCCGATCTGTTCGAGAGTTATCGTGCTAAAAGATAAGCACACAGACGGACGGACGGACAACTTTACGAAGTCATAGATATCCCGTCACTTACGTTTTGGGAACCCAAAAATAAACATCTCTTAACAGAGTCAAAATAATTCAATATACAGCCTACAAACCCAAGATGTGAACATAAGCTGATTTTTCAGTTAAACTTTGAGGACCTGCACTTTGATGAAAGTCGAGGGGTTGCCCACTTTCAATTTAGTGTTCAGCAAATACCCGGTGGCGAGGTGGCCGGTCTCCGGTGGCGAGGTGGCCGGTCTGCGGTGGCACCGGCTTACACCAGCCGGCACCGATTGCCTGTTAGATAATTAAAATCAGCATGTTTAGAAGCGGAAATCGCCTAATTCATGTTAGAACACTGAAATCAGCCTGATAAGAGAAGAAAAGCGGCCCTGGTTCATAAAACAGCAAATATTTAAAGCAGACCTCGCACTATTTACTGTTTTATGTTATATTATTCAACGCTATCTGAATACTTCAGGTTAAGGTTCATTTAATTTCAAATAATGATAACACGTACTTTTACATAGTTTCATGGCAGAGAGCAGGCTCGATGGCCAAGCATAAAATTAAATAGTACAACTTAATCATGGCCATACACAACTGTATACAATATAATAGCCACTATCCGGTCCCAAGAAAGGGGACACCTAGCAAGTAACCTCCGCACTAAAATAAACAAACAAACAAAAAGACCAGACAACCAAGAAACTGTCAATACTCAATGGACAAGCCACCAATCTTCTTACAAATTATGTTTTTATTTAACGCTCATTATTCAATCAGGAAACTTGCTGTTATTTTATTTTTCGAAGCATTTGGAGAAAGCTGCAGGTCAAAACCAGAGGCGTTACTAGCCAAAATGTTTCGGGGGGGGGGGGGGGGGGGGGGGGGATGGGGGGGCGAAGCATTTACCGACTGGCTGGTAATTTTTACCGACTGTTTCTGCACAAAAAACGACTGTTTTCAACAACAAAAAATGACAGTTTTGAAAAAATCGACTAATTTTCAGAAAAACCGACTGTTTTCATGAAAAAAATCAACTGTTTTTAAGAAAAATCGGGGCTTCCCCCTCCTCCCCCCAGTCGTGACGCCCCTGGTCAAAACTAGACTGATATCCGTTTCTTCTAACAGAGAATCTTGATCTTTTGGTTTGTCTGAAACGTATTAGTGATGCGTCGGCGTAAAGTGTTGATGGGATGTATTGGTTTGGGCAAACATGTCCGGCGTGTAAAAATATCCTGGAAGTTGTTTATGATGGTGTTTAACTTTAAATCGGTGATTCGGTCGGTGCCGGGAAAGTGCGAACCTCATGTGCCAGGCATTGGGTATCGCGTAAGTCCTCGGTGAATGTTTAAGTTTGCACGTATCTCAAAACACAGAGCACATGTGGTTTAGAGTGAAAAGCGGCTTAATTTCAGATCGCCTAAAAAAAGCACTGATCAACTACCAATACAGTATAAAGATTACTACATCATCTGGCCCACACCTGCCATCGCAGCCCCGTCTTCAGAAGTCACCCTTTTTAGCTTCTATTTTACTTATACCAGTTCTTGCTTATACACAAGCTCAACCTTCCTGTCATGTTCAACCCCTGCATGTTCTACCCCTTGCTGGTCAGGTCTGGAATGTACAAAACAAGTGGTGGAAATCAAGACATCAATTTCACAGTTAGACATCTCCCTGGCAGGGGGTCACGTCAATGGACAAAAGCAACGTTGGGCTTTTCATATGTTAGTCACACCTGAGTTGGTGATTATTCTGTGTCCTTTTGTAACTATGACTGCATTTATTATTCTCGAAAAGGGCTAAAACTTGGGTTGTGACACAGAGGCCGACTAATAGTTGAATTTCTTTGCAAGCAGCATATTTCTTGAAAGAGGTTCTGAGGCTGACAGACTTCAGAAATGAATGAATGAATGAATTTATGACGCACTGCCCAAGGGCGTAAGTGCAGTAAAAAAAGGATAAAGAAATATAAAATAATCGCAAAACACTCAACAAATATTTTCCATAAAGGTTAACTAATTTACAATCACGTTGATGGGGTCGTGGACAGGTAATTTTCCAGTCGGATAACACAAATTAGAGTAGAGGGTTTCAAGCGTTAACGATGGTATCAATGGTATAACAATGGTATCAAATGTATCAAGTGAATTCGAAAAGAAACTAATAGATGGTTTTTATGGCACTTGCCCTTCGGTCAAGTGCCATATAGCAATCGCAATCTCTGTCTGTCCGTCGGTCTGTCAGTCGGTCCTGATTTTGCTAGTTCGGGCACTTCCACACACGCTATGGCGATAAAACTTAACAGTCATATCAGGGAACCAAATGATTAAGTTGGAAATATTCAATTCTCCGATCCGAGCATCGTGGGGGGAGTGAAGGGAGGGGGAATCCGGAACCTTGAGGTATTTATAAATTTTGAACAGGTGATCGGTTCTTAATGAGATATGATATTTGGAAAGATCTCGTGCCTCAGACGACCTACTTAAAATCCGAACCGGATCCAGTGACTTTGGAAGGAGGTGGAGGGGGGAACCGGAAATCTTGGGAAACGCTTGGAGTGGAGGGATCGGGACGAAACTTGTTAGGAAGAAAAAGCACAAGTCCTAGACACATCGTTGACATAACCGGACCGAATTCAGGTACTGTGGGGGGAGCTGGGGAAGGGGGGGGGGGCGTAATTCGATGATCCCGCCAGTTCAGTACTAGCACGATGAAACTTGGTAGGCATATCAGGGACTCGAGTCAGACTAGCTTGAGAATAGTCGTTTCCCCGATCCGACCATCGTAAGGGGAGTGGAGGGACGCGGAATCCGGAAATTCGTAACATGCATAACTTTGGAACGGGTAATCGGACGTGCATGAAACTAGACAAGTGCAAAGAATAAGTTCCTCAGATGCGCTCAGATGTTCCTTTTCAAACCCGGACCGGATACGATATAACTGGGGGGGGGGGGGAGGGGGGCTTGAACGGGGGCACCAGAAATCTCCTGAAAGTCTCTGAGTCGAGGGACCGGGATGGAACTTGGTTGGAAGAACAAGCTTAAACCATAGATACATTAAAGACAAACAGGACTGAACATGTCACAGTGGTTGGAGCTGGAGGGGGTTTCCCGAAGTTCCGGTGGTCTCTAGTTAGGGTACTTTCAGATATGCTAGTACCATGAAACTTGGCAGGCATTTTAGGGATTCTACCATATTGACTTAAAAATAGTCCATTCCCTGATCAGACCATCGTGCGGGGAGTAGATGGGTGGGGAATCCGGAATCTAGTGACATTCAGAACTTTGGAACGAGTGATCGGACGTGCATGAAACTTGGTAAGTATTAAGAACAAGTGTCTGGGATGTTCAGGTTCAAGTCTGGACCGGATCTGATACCTGGGGGGGGGGGGAGCTGGAGGGCACTGGAAATCTCGTGAATCGCTTAAAGTCGAGGGATCGAGTCGGATTTAGTTGGAAGAACAAGCGTAAACCCTTGATACATAACTGGAAAAACAGGAGCGGATCGTGTCACGGTGGGGGAAGTTGGAGGGTTTTCCGGAATTCCGGTGATCTCGAGCTAGGGTGCTTCAAGACTGCTAGGACCATGAAACTTACGACTCTAACATATTAACTTGAAAATAGTCCCGACCATCGTGGGGGGAGTAGAGGGATGGGGAATCCGGAATCTGGTGACATAACTTAGGAACGGGTAATCGGACGTGCATGAAACTTGACAACTGTCAACAACGAGTGTCTGGAGTGAGTTTGATCACTGGGAGGGGGGGGGGAGCTGGAGGGGGAAAAACTGACAAACATGCTAAGTCCGAGTGCCATATGAGCTTTCAGCTCTTGTTCTACGCCAACTGGGGCAAACACCAATCAGTTCAAGCAGAGATTTTCATAGGAAATCGCGTTACGGCAATAATGTCATAATAATGAGATTTCAAAGCATTTTGGCCAATTGCAAGGCATTTCTTTTCCGGAAAAACAGTTTATTTTGCTTCACGAATATAACCTCATGCTATAAGGGTAAATTGGAACCTTCGGATCCACTAGTTTTTGACTGAAAACTTAAAAAGGACCGGATTTTGTAGGTACTAAAACGTCAAAGTTTTTTTTATGGCACTTGCCACTCGGCCAAGTGCCATATAGCGATCGCAATTTCTGTCCGTCCGTCGGTCGGTAGGTCGGTCGGCCCAGGTTTTGCTAGTTCGGTCACTTCCACATAAGCTTGGACGATGAAACTTGGCAAGCATATCAGGGACCCTAAATGATTACGTTGGAAATAGTCATGTCCCCGATCCGAGCATCTGGGGGGGGGGTGGAGGGAGGGGTGTTATGGAGACATCCCATAGCACTTTGCTCTGCAATAGTCCTCCTAGTTATTCCCTCCATCTATCGCCTACTTTTCTATATATCTCTTCGGTTTCCATCACCATCATTAATTTCCCGGCATCGTGACAATAGGTCACTCGGTCTTTATCCTAGCTTCAGTTAGCTGCTCGCTAATCCGAGGTCAGGCTTTGATCCATTTCATTCTAAGTATTTTTGGCTGCGTAATGAATCGGCAGCCAAAAGTAGTTCTCTTTCATCCTTGGTCGGAGTAAGACCTCCGTTACTCTGTATTATAATTTATGGTAAGAACCAGTTTACATATTTAGTTAGGGACCCATTAGTGCTATATTATATGTGTCACACTCTTGTACACGATTTACATAGATAAATTAACTATAGACGTTATGGTCCATCTCGGCTAGTAGGCCTCGGGCTTGACTGGATATGTGAATTCCAGCTTCGCTAGGATGTGTGAACCAGCTTGATTAGGGATTTCTGGATTGACTGCGGCTGAGCTATAGAATTCCCTGAGACTTTCCCTTGTCTCTTTTGTCCGGTTTCCTGACTGGTCCTGGGGCTAGTGGGCACCTACGGTGTCAGAATGTCTTCAGCCCACACCCCAGGAGCCTTATCTTCATTAAACCTCGCCTCCACTCGTCCATCCTCTTAACAATGGTGTCAGAAGTGGGATGTTTACTTTTGTAAGCCCTTATTTTCTCATAATAAGGAGGACCCACGTCCAAATTTTTTGGTTCGTAGTCACGACAATTAAATCACGACACGACAGTTTGCTGTCATTTCACAAAATTCATGTTCGGCCAACAATATCGATGGAGACAAGCTCCATAGGGCCAGATGGAACCGGGATTATACCTAGCGGGGCTATGGGAGTCCTATTGGGGACCTTACGTTTCAGACAGTCGACACATACTGAAACGTGATGTCGGGCCCTAGTGTACATGTTGGGGAACCACACGGAAAATCTCATTTTGTGGAGCATTTTGGAAAGACCAAAATGTCCAGAAAAGGCATGAAAATGTTCCAAGACCTGGGGCACAAGACTGTCTGGGATAACAGGCACGACGTGAACCATGTCACGGTACGTAGCAGAAGGTGAAAAAATAAAACACAAAATTTCATCTTCAACACAAAAGGACTCGACACTTCTTTCAAGTATAGAGTAATCGGGAGGGAGCTCTGCTGTGCCTGCTAAACGCTGAACCATTCCTTTACAGAATATATCACCAGACTGTGCCCTTCGAATTCCATCTAAACCTATCTCTTGGGGAAGTTCAGATAGCTGAACAACATTCACCAAGGGTTGGGGGTCAGTTTTATCGCCTACTGGAGCTTCTACCAGGCGGGATAACGCATCTACGAACATTTCCTTGCCTGGCATGTAATCGACACGAAAAGTGTACTCCTGAAGCTCCAGGCAAATCCTAGCCAATTTTCCGTTAGGGCAGTCCATGAAAGGCAAGGCTTTCAAGGGCTGATGGTCCGTTCGGACCAGAAAGGGTTTAGACACTAAGTAGTGTCTATACTTCTTCACAAACTCCCAAAGGGCTACAGCTTCCCTTTTGGTCGTGGAATATCTTTGTTCAACTGGGGAAAGAACGCGACTGGCATATGCTATGGCTCTCTCTTGCCCATTCTGGACCTGAGAAAGACAAGCGCCTATGGCAAAACCGGAACTGTCACATGTGAGAATGAATTCGGATCCCTCAAAATCGGGATACGAGAGGATAGGCTCTGAAAGTAAACTGCTTCGCAGTGTCTCAAAGGCCGTGATCTGGGGTTCAGAAAATTCAAAGGCCCGACCCTTACGTGTCAAATCAGAAAGAGGTTTTGCAATCTTTGCAAACCCGTCAACAAATTTGCGAAAATAGCTTAGCAATGCTAAGCTGGACCTCAATTCCGCAATATTTTGGGGATAACGGAGGTTTTTAACCGCAGAAAGTTTGTCGGGATCCGGCTGGATACCGTCCGCAGAGATCACGTGGCCTAAAAAGGTAAGCTTGGGGACGCAAAATTCACATTTGGAGGGTTTGAGCTTTAGGTTGTGGTCACGGAACCGGGTAAAAACTTCTCGAAGGACAGAAAAATGCTCAGGGTGGTCTTTGGTGCCCACGCCCGTATCATCCAACATGGCAAACGTATTTAACCCCAAAATATCACGAAGAACAATTTCTATCATCCGCTCGCAAGTGGCTGGGGCATTAGAGAGACCGAAACCCATGCGGCGATATTGGTATAGACCGAAGGGAGTATTAATGGCAGTTTTCTCGCGATGTGGAGGGTGGACGCTGGTTTGGAGGAAACCTTGTACGAGATCCATCTTTGAAAAAACCGTGAAGCCATGCATTCTGTCAAGGATGTCATCGATACGTGGAAGGGAATAACTATCAAACTTAGTTATTTTGTTCAAACGCCGGTAATCGTTCACAAGCCGATATGAACCATCCTTTTTCTTAACTAGAGATACTGGTGAAGCCCAGGGGCTGCAACTCTCTTCTAAAACACCCTGTCGGAGCATGGCTTCAACTCGTGTTTTCAGTTCACTTTGCAGTTGGATAGGTACTCGGTAGGGGCGTTGGCGGATGGGGGGGTGGTCACCGGTCTCGATGCGATGGGTGACAACAGTACAGTCGCCCAAATCATCATCAGACCTGGCAAAAATGGTCCGGAATTCCCACAATATGTCTTCCATTTCAGTCTTATAAGTGGGGGGAATGTGATCAAGTGGAAAATTTTTCAGGTAATCATCCCTCGAAATGTCGCTCCATCCGATTTTTACAGAGTTTACCATTGACTCGAACAATGGTTCGACCAGGTCGTTAACCAGATCAGAAGCGGTTGCATCGGAGGGGAGGGGGTCAATCGAGAGGAGGGATAGGTCACCTTTCCGTACTCGTACTTTCGTCAGAGAATGGTTCTCTGCGATAAATACGACAGTACCACCTGGGGAAATAGGGACCAACTGTGGAAGAACCATAATATTTCGGGCTTGTAAAGCTTCATTGCCCTCAATCAATATGTTTTTCGTACCCGTGGGTAGGCCTAAAACACTGCAACTAATGGGTCTTGCATAATGCGGTCTTATGCGGTAAGCGCACTTCGACGGGACTAATTTTTCTCCGATACCTATACTACAAACTCTAGGTTCCCTTGTCGAAGGCTGGGACTGACCAGGGAATTTGAGGGAGAAAATATCGGTGGTTGGGTCTAACATCAATCCTGCGGACCGAATGAACGGCCGGCCGACCAAAGCACCGAAACATAGCCTAGGGATCACCAAAAATTTCTCCACAAACGTTCGACCTAATAAAGAAAATTGTACAGTAACCTCGGAGGTGACTGTAAGCGGACCACACAATGTAGACGCTGAAATGCATGTTTTCGATCGGTCAATGATGCAGCTCTGAATATTCGCAGCAGTATCCTCAGACATGAGGTTGCACTCGGCACCGGTATCGTACAAAGTCTTGACACGGTAAGTCCCAAAACACAAATTTACAAAAGACAGATTTGAACTGCCCTGTACCGTGCAAACTAAACAAGACTCAGGAGGAGAGTGCTCTAGCCTAAACGAGGGTTTTGCGACCTGTTCGGGCCTCTCATTAGGCTGGGCGAATGAGGGACATTGTGGCGCGGGTTCTGGAACCGGTATTGGTGTGGGGTAGAAGGACCGGTCCGTCGCGGAGCCCCAAAGTAGCGCGGACCTTGCACGTTTCCCTGGTTAAAAGGGCGAAAACCGCGGGCTTTGTCCGGGCACCATTTTTCTTCGTGACCGACACGCAAGCAAAAATCACAAATTGGCTGGTCTCCAAAGGACCTCGAAGATGTAGGCGCGGCAGGTCTTTCATTTCCGGGAAGAGTAGTTACAGTGTCGGCTTTGACGGTATAAATCGATCGTGACTGGGAAAGTGCCGCCTCATGGTAATCCCTGGCTGAGCGGTCAGCCCTAACCTGTCGCAAAACCTCTATTGCCTGTGGCAGACTAGTCAGGCTCCTTCTTTTTACCTCATCATAGTAAGGGACGGGGAGGCCTCTGATGAATTCGGTCAAGTAGACCCTAAGAACCTCACTCTTCGTCCTGTCAGCCGGAGTATAAGAGTAACGCAAATCCAAAGACTTTTGAATCAACTGACCATAAAGGTCAGGCGTCATGCTTTCCGGCTGATAAATCACTCGTTCCTCAGCCAGACGAAACTCCTCCTCCCTGCCCCGACAGCGGAGCTGGAGGGAAGCTTCGAATGCTGCCCATGAAACTTTCTGTAGAGCGTCCAAACTTTCAACCCAACTGGTCAACGGTGAAACCAGCCGAGAAGAAAGGATTGCGAACTGCTCTGGCCATGCAACAACTCCACAAAAAGAAAATTTGTGTCGTGCTTGCTCAAGCCAGGATGCCGCGCTTGTTTCCCCGTTGAAAGTAGGGATTTCTTTGGCTATCTCTAGCTTAAGCCGTAGCCGAGCTAGAGTGACTTCTGGGTTTTCTTCCCGAGCCGGTGGATCGTTGAAAACAATTAAGTCTTGGTGAGCCGGCTGGGGTGGCGCTGGGTTCGGGTTTATGGCAGGGGCATAGGGACGACAGTTGGGCATCGTATCAAATGATAGTTGAGGAGGAGACGGTCGGGTATGAATAAACTGTTGGGAATATTGTTGGGGACCGTAAAAGGATGTTTGGGGTAAATACATGTTGGTTGGGTGGGTGGGGACTTGTTGTGCATAAAAGTGGTCATGGTATTCTTGTGGTTGGTGAAAATCAGCTCGATGGGCCGGGTATTGGTAGGCGGGATATTGCGGTACTTGTAGTCGGTAATCAGGCATACACTGAGACCACCGAGACAAAGGTTCTGCCGGAGGATTGTCAAATTGTTGCGAACATTCATCTTCAAAAAATAACCGAGATGCGAGGGGTCGCGATGTCTGGGGTCGAGGGGCAGGGAAACGAGAAGGATCAAAAAAGTTTTCCATTTCCGAGAAAAAAAAACGAGACCAGAATAATCAAGGGTATGAATGTCCGCAATAACAAAAACCAATCCAAATTGCCAAAAACACCAAAAATATTCGCTCAAAAATTCATGAGAGAAAGTTCTGACAAAAAAAAATATCGAAAAATGTGAAAATAACGCTTACAAAAATATATGGTTTACAAAGACAATGGGAACAAGCTCGACTGGACGTGTAAACTCAGACTAAACTAAGACGCGGAACCAACTTGATATCTAACCAATGTTTTTACTTCATGAGGGAAAAAAAATATGTGGCATGAATTAATGGCATTAACCTTAAATTTATTATCAAAAGAAAATAGGCCAGAGGCTTCATGCGAAATCGCCGCATCCGGATGGCGAATAAACACACATACGCTAGATGGCGATCGAAACGCAAGAAAACCTGACAAAAAAATGTGGTGGTGGGGGAGGGATGACAGAGGGAACGACTGGCGAAACGCACACAACGTCTATGTGGCAAATTACTACACACATTTAGACCGAAACCAGTCGAAATTCCACGAAAATGTCACGAATGAAGTGCGATGTACATTCTTGAGAGAGTATCTATCTCCGCAAGAAAAATATACAAACAGATCACCACCAAACAAAAAAATAAACTGGCCGATAGGGGAATATGAAATATTAAGGATAAGCCGAAAAAATGCCACAAATAAAAATACGACGTCCCTGAATCACTCCATAGGGCTTGAAAATAGTGCCATATAGACAACGTCGAAAACGAAAGGCGAGAAAGGTTGATCTTATTCCTCTTAACAGGGGGCATTCAGAAAAATTAGGTATTTTATTTACTTACGACCGGCTGATCAGATCTTAGTGAAACTTGATATATAGAAAGACCTCGTGTCTCAGACGTCCCATTTTAAATCCGGACCGGACCGGTCAAACGAGGGGGGGGGGAGTTGGAGGGGAGGAACCGGAAATCTTGGGAAATGCTTAGAGTGGAGAGATCGGGATGAAACTTGGTGGAAAGAACGAGCAAGTCCAAGATACGTGATTGATATAACCGGACCGGATCCGGTCACTGTGAGTGGAGTTGCGGGGGGGGGATCCGAATTTCTAGTGATCCCGGGAGTTCGGTACTTCCTGATGTGCTAGGACGATGAAACTTGGCAGGCGTGTCAGGGACCCGAACAGATTGACTTAAAGAATAGTCGTTTCCCCGATCCGACCATCTGGGGAGCGTGGAGGGAGGGGGAATCCGGATAAGCGAGGTATTTTTAGCTTTTGAACGGGTGATCGGACCTTAATGAAACTTGACATATATAGGCTAAGGTCTCGTGTCCCAGACGCCTCATTTTAAATCTGGACCGGATCCGGTGACATTGGGGGGAGTTGGAGGGGGGAACCGGAAACCTTGGGAAACATTAGGGTGGAAGGTTCGGAATGAAACTAGGTGCGAAGAACAAGCACAAGTCCTAGGTCCGTGAATAACACAAACAGACCGGATCCGGTCACTGTGGGCGGAGATGGGGGGGTCCAAATTTCTAGTGATCCCGCGAGTTCGATACTTTCTGATGTGCTAGGACGATGACACTTGGCAGGCTTGTCACGGACCCGAACAGATTGACCTGATAATGTAGTTTCTCCGATCCAACCATCCTGGGGGGAGACGAAACTTGATATTTAGAAACACCTCGTGCCTGAGACATCCCATTTTAAACCAGGACCGGATCCGGTGACATCGGGGGGGGGGGGAACCGGAAATCTTTAGAAACGCTTTGAGAGGAGGGGTCGGGATGAAACTTGGTGGGAAGATCAAGCATTAGCCCTAGATTCGTAATTGACAGAACCAGATCGTATCGGGACTCTGTGGGGGGAGCTGGAGGGTCTTCGCCACTGTCCTCGATGGAACTTTGTAGGTGACTTAAGGACCCGACACAATGCCCTAGGAAACCTTGTGTTCCTAGATCCAACCATCATTGGGGGAGTTGAGGGAAGCGGAATCCTGAAATTCCGTAAGTTGCAGACGGGTGGTCCGATTCGAATGGAACTTTATGAGTGATAAGAACTAATGATCTAGGCAAGCCAAACATACGTCCGAACCAAATGCGGCAACGGTTGGGGGAAGGGTGGAGGGGGGGGGGGCTCCGGAAACCTTTTGACATTCACAAAAGCCAAACAGATGGACAGAATGGAATGCAACTTGGACAGTTCCAAGTTTATGCGGCCTTGATTTGTTATTTTGCGTTCGGACAGGATCCAACCAAGGTAGGGGGGGGGGTGTAGCGGGAACCGGATATTTGCAGATATGCTGTGCTCCGGTTCCAGTCAAACCTGACAGAGAGGAACAGGAGATGTCAGAGATGCGACATGTATAGGCTATATTCCGAGTCGTATTCAGCCACAGTGGGGGGTTGGAAGGGGAGTCTCGGAAATGTTGTGGCTCGCGTAGGGGTTAAATAAGTGGAGGGATTTGAATGAAACTTGTATCATATACCCTAGATTACTTATTTGGGGTTCGAACCTGGTCCGACCATGGTGGGGGGGGGGGGGAGGAATTACTGGAAGTTCCCCTAAAATGCTCAGATTCAAGTGAAACTGTATAGTTGGTAAGATAAAATGCTTCAGATGATCCAAACCAGATTCGGGTGCGGTAGAGGGCGTAGACGGCGGTAACCAGAAATCGTGTGGCATGTCTGGGACCAAACGAGTAGATCTATTGGGTTGATACTTGGAAGGTAGAAAAGTTTGATCTGGATGATCCGAGGCGATGCCGGAAATGCGCAGACTTGAGTGAAACTATAAATCCTATTTCTAGGTCTAAACTATATTTTTGGATGGCGAGGTATTTTGTGACGTTCTCATCAACTTTCTTGTACCACCTACTCGTAACAAGTGAAATCGTAGCCCTGTTCTGCCAAATGTCACAAAAAGTGGCAAAAATGAGATATTTTTCTCCCTCCCTAAACGATACGGCGAGAAACTGGGAAAAAACATTCCAATCGGTAGAATGATCGCCATAAATACTATTACATCTTTTGTTGCGAGCACGTGCGAGGATTTCACAACTGACAATTATTTATATTTACAAAAATTAATTACTGTACTTCTTGTAATAAGTAATGCAAAAGAAATAGAAAACCATGATTTCGAAGGCTTCTTCTCGATCAGCTAGTTATCCCTCTAAGATGCGAGGGATAAATATAATTTCGGATATTCCGGCAAACCGTCCTCAAAAAGATAACCTCAGGGATAACTAACTAACTGAAAATCATGGTTTTTTATTTCTTTTGTAACGAATGGTCAGCTTGGCTTCAAACGTTATATAAGTAATGCAATAATATAAATCAAAATACCGTAATTGACATGTAATTAATATTTTTTATAATGATAATAATAATAATTTATTGGAAAAAGCCTAATACGGCCATACAACAGATTCCTGAAGCGCCAACAACAATTTATAACACTAATAATGAAACACAAACTATTTTCTTCTTTTCATTGCATTCAAAACGAAAGAAACTACCTCACGGATTACACTTTTATCTGTCGACTTTAAGATACCAGGGAATATATATGACAAACGGAAGAATAAGCTGATTTTCTTCAGAAAATTTTCGGCCCTTCGTGCAAGGCTCCTCTTCAGGCTCTAGCTGGAGAAACGAATATATATTCCTATCCATCTTGGTGTGAAGGAGTAATCGCATATTTTTTTTTTATTGATTATTCACAAATAACTATTTAGGCCTACAATAAGTGAACCCCTTATGTCACCGAGTCCGCCAACCTCGTCCGTTCACAAACTGTTCACGGTTTAGGCGACATGGCATTTCTTCTTCAAAATTTGGCTGATTATTCCTTGAGCCCAAGCTGGCTTTGAAACATATATTCAAATAATGTAGACAACGGATATAAACGCAACTAATATCATCTTATTTTTCCAACTATATCTGAATTACAAAAAACTCAATTTTCACAATTTTTTCTCTCTTTTAATTTCCGTCGCTGTAGAAATACGGACCCTGGTTTGTTGTGCGTTCCTTCCCACGATACGTCCGCGTTATTATCATCGCCACTAGAATTCGTACTTTGCTTCTTCGAATGAAGAATTTTTTACGCACTGTGTTCCTGGGGTGCCATCTGCACCCCGCACTGCTAACTTCTGCAGCCGCTATGCAGCGCTGCTCCCTTTCCAAATTACGATGGTTCATCAGCGATATTAAATTAATAATTACAGGTGTGTTTCCTTCCCCGACGTTGACCCTGAAGATTGACAGCCTGACGAGGACCATTGCCAAGAAGGGTCGAAATATCGCGGATGATGGATCGTAGCTGACATATCCCTTATATACATTATTTGAATATATTTGGCTGATTATTAGGCAGAAGTGACTTAAACAACAACAAAAAATACTGAAAAAAAAAGATACTGATACTCCTAAGCATTTAAGTGTTTATCTTTACTTATTATTCACATAATAACTAGATAAATATTTAACTCGTCTTGTCTTATTTTCTTTTAAAGCACTCCTTGCACAATTTTTTGTATTTATGTCCCAAAATTCAAAACTATCTGAATACTGTAAAACTAGGATCTGCTTTGACATATTATCCACGCTTTTGGCTGTTTTAAGCCTTTCCCAGGCCCATTCAATTCTAGCAAAAACTCGGCAAAATTCAGACAACCGGTTTTACACATCAATATCATGATTCGCGAACACTCGTCGGGAGCATAACACACAGGGAAAATAATGAATCGTGGCAAGTGCCAAGATTAATGAGGTACCGTTAGCAGGTTTAGAATGTAACATATGAAACTGGATCTCCGGGTTTAGAAGTTAATGAATAGCCTACAATTACGGATGAAGGTTTAGATGACATTACATGTACAATTATTTCGCATTCTTCCGGGCACCACTAACGGTCGTACCGAGTCCTGGTTTGAACTAGCGCATTGGATGGGAGAATCTAGATATTGCAAATGCTAGAACCAGAAATGGGCAAACCCAATCATGAAAGGATTCAAATCTGAATCTAGGGCTAGGTACGAATCCTTGGGTAACTGAGTTGGTTGTTTAATGAAGATTGGGGCAGGATTCGGGAGGGGAATGGAAATTGGGTAGAATAGTAGGATTAGTAGGGTTTGAGTGACGAAAGCTGATTTGGAGTGAGTTAAAATCTCACTAAGTATATAGAAAAAGAAAAAAAAAGTGATCAATAGATTTTGATAATTTGATGTCCGTCTTGCACAGGTGACCTGTTGTCACATATTGAGACGGGCTATTGGTTTAAGAATATGTTCAATATGTTGTAGAAATGTTGAAGAAATAAATTCCTTCCTCCTTCCTAATCCGCCATTTCGTGCCGAGGATTCGAATCGGAATCGAATCAAAAATCAAATCATGTAAACAGGTAATAGTTCAAAAATCAGAGGTGAGCACTGGTATCTAAGGTTATCAGATAACGTGACAGATTACTGTGGCTGGTTGGTCGTGGAGAATAAAAAGTTGGATTGCCTAAACACACTTTGTAAAAATTTGGAAAACGGAAACTCGAAGGATGTGGACTAGAAATTTTAGCGGATTTGTGAGATTGAGGGTTCGGAATCCGAGTCGGAATCCTAGTCCAGCCTGACAAGCAGAAGATTCGAATGCGAATTCGAATCCGGCCGAAAAAGCGAATCCTGGATTCGAATATTCGAGTCCGGATTCGGATTCTCCCACCTCTGGCTAGAATGCTTCTAATTTAACTCTTTTGACCTGTCGTCACGGCTGCGGGCGAACTGTCTAAACACTATAACACCCAACTTTTTATAGAGGACTGTTATCGATAATAATTGCTCTATTACGAGGGTGCAACTCCGTATTCAAGCGAGCCTTTTCCTTCGAAAAGGGCTGTAAAGTCATCACGACTGTCACTTTAATTGCTGGGACGTCTGACGGATTTGAATTTTTCAGTGCTTCTAGTCGCAAGAGAGGAGACCTGCTGAACGGGAGGTCACATCCGAACGTCGCAAAGGGTCGTAATGTGCGTTATAAACCCCTTGGAATGTTCGGCAGAATTTTTACTGCGCCAAAGAGCTTTACACGGAGCTAAAGATACAATACTTCCGGAATAGGACATTTTTTTCTTGTCCTGAAGATGAAACTGCGTCGTGTTAACCACGACAAATACACCTGAATTTGTTTTTAACTGAAAGCAGGGGTGGGAATCCAACGTCAGAGCCTCGCAGACAGTCCATAGCCGGATTGAGGAAACCAATAGCTCTACTGAGATAACCAAACAAAGTCAAAGAGCTGGTTTGGAATCTACCGGAAGTTTTGACACTAATATCAGAAGTTTTTTTTGGGATCCCAAAACGTAAGTGGAGGGAATACCTATGACATTGCAGATGTTGTCCGTCTGTCCGTCCGTCCGTCTGTTAGCACGATAACTCTCGAAGAGGTTGAGATATTTTGATCAAACTTGTCATGAGGACTCTTTTTGTCATTGTACAGGTCAAGTTCGAAGATGGGCTATGTAGCTCTATATTTAGGGGCGAAGGAGGGGTTTCAAATTAAGCGGAACAACAAATATTTTTTGAAAGCTAATGAAACAGTCAAATCAGGGGTAAGAAGACATGCTGAATCCTAATATGAAATTTATTTACTCGCCGGACAAATAGTTCACCCGGAATTCGGCGAAAACTGGAAAAAAATTTGAAAAGTAAACGTTTAATATGAAGATGATTGGCGGGTCAATTTAGGGGCAACGAAACGAGAGGAAAGGTCCGAATATGAAAATTATTTTCTCGCCGGACAATTAGTTTGGCCGGAATCTGGCCAAAACCGGAGAATTTCTTTAAAGTAATATTTTTATTTAAATTTGATATGATGTTCGATTTGCGGTTAAGAAGAAATGCTGAATTCGCATATGACAATCATTTTCTCACCGGACGTATAGATCGCTCCGAATCCCGCTGAAACTGGAAAATTCGTTAAAAGTAAAAGTTTATTCTGAAGTTGACTAGAGGTTGGATGTGGGGGTAAGGAGATATGCTGAATTCGTTTTTGAGCTTTATTTTTTCGCCAGACAAGCAGTTCCGCGATTCCGCTGAAACCGGAAAATTGGCAGAAGTAAGGAGGGAAGTTTCGATCTGCTTCGTCAAAATAGATATGAATTAAAGGGGTAAACACACATGTAGCAAGTGCACTCACTTGCTACATTCCGGTTCAGAATCCGGGCAAGCAAAAAATGAGCCGCTGCCAAGCATTAAGGACCCGTCGTAGTACCTTTAACACCAATACAACCTACTTCCGAATTGCATTAATTAATTCTTGAACCTGTAGACCCAAAAATTAGATGTCACACTCTAAGCCCCTTAAAGACACCATACGAATCTTTGCACTTGCCACGTTTCACGATTTTCCATGCGCATTAGGCTCCCGGCGAGTGTTCGCGTATCATGGTAGGCTACTAATGATTTGCTTACCTTTATTTACAAATATAAGGTTTGAAGCCAAGCTGACCATTCATTACGAAAGAAATAGAAAAACCGTGATTTTCGGGGTTTTTTCTTGATCAGCTCATTATCCCTCTAGGATGATGTGCGAGGGATAAATATAAATTCGGATATTTCGGTTGCACTTCCGGCAAACCGTCCTCAGCGAAAAACAAAACAAAACTAAATCATGAAATCCACCACAATCACAACAGGAGAACGATGCGGAACCAACAGACAATAAGACGAGATGTAACTACAAACCAGAAGAAAACGGTGCGGATGCAGATAAAAATAAAATAATGAAAGATAAAATGTGCGTGTTAAAAATGTATATGTACAAATCTGTGATTATTTACAATTCTGAGCTCTGTGTATATTTACAATTTACCATCCGTCTGGGAAAGCGCAGAAGCTTTCACCCAGAAAACGGCCCACTTATATTTATCCCTCGCACATCATCCTAGAGGGATAATTAGCTGATCAAGAAAAAAACCCGAAAAATCACGGTTTTCTATTTCTTTATTTACAATACTTCGTATTTCGTTAGAGGGGTAAACATAAAACCAAATATAAGTTATAAAAGTAAAGTAGTCTCACATATTATGTTAAACCATCAATATTGTGGAAAGCAACAACTGAATGAACGTGTATGAACGAATGAATTTATCACGTGATTACGGCATTTCACAGCTAACAAAGGAACAAAACTAAACATCTAAAATAAACTACGCACCTACCCCTTCTTTTATCGACGGAAGTCGAAGCGACAAGCTCATCTGACCTTTGTGAACCTTTAAATTGGCAAAGTGCAAACTATAGACCTACTTGCATCATGGCGATGGTCATAGCTATTTGGCGGTCGACGTAATAGGCGATAAATTTCAAGGGGTTGGGAGGGGGGGGGGGGGGGGGGGTAGAGCATATTCGGCAAATTCGAAAGGAGAAAGCTTCACAATGTGGAAGAACAAAAACATGCAAGGAAGTTTCGACTGAAACGCAGCTTTCAAGAATGACGCGGGCATATGCTGCGATTAGCCTACACTTCACTAGACGTGATGCCTAGTGGTTTTAACGTTAGCTTTTAACTGATTACTGAGAAGTTCACCTTAGGAAACTGATTCTGTTTCTGTGAAGCCTGTTTCCAATCCTATATTTCTAAGTTAAGTAATGCTATGAGCAAAGATAAACTGTAAAATCTTGAGGTATCGAGTATTATTTTTGTTCTGGGAAGGGACTCCGGAAAATTAGCTGATGAAAAAAGTTGTGTCTTCGTGAAATAATCTAGTGAAACTGAATAAACATTAATCCCGAGTTTGTTCGCTTTCAAAAAAGCCCACCTTGTGCAGATTATTGCTTTTATCTTACAGGAAAAAGTATATGTAGTTCAAGGAACGTTTGTGTTTATTTTTGAATCAATTAAAAAGTCTCGAACTAAGGGTATCTCAGGCAATGTGCACCTAAAACAAACCGGCTACAGAAGCAGACCGAATCCAGAATCCCGAGGGACCGACTTCACGACCGATTACCATCTTATGCCATTTTACTTCTTTCTTTATCACCAACCAAAGCTGGCTATCCCTTCTTCACAGATCATGCTTAATGTGAACAGTAGAAGTAATAAATCTAGTAAATTTACGGCTTGCAATTATAACTACTGTGATCCAACCTCGATAGGGTGACGCTCATGTCAGATAGTAGTGCAAACAAACTGTGGTGCAAATTTCCTTGACTTGATTTACAACGACCCTTTTGTCTACAGGGCGTGGGTTCTGTACTGTTATTCGTAGTGACATGCCCAATTTATCCAGAAGACAAAGAAAAGAGTTGTGAGACATCAAAGAACATGAACAAATTAGTTTTGAGTTGTCAGCCAACACGCGCTCCGTGTATGGAAAAGGAGGCAGAAAAAATTACCGACTCTAAAGTGCACTATCACATCAGCTCATGTGGTACTTTTCTGACTAAAGCACGTTCTGACCCTAGTTTTTTTCAGTAACATATACAGAAAAGCTTAGTGGTTTAGTCTTTTATGGACAAATTTCGAGCTTTGATAACATTCCGGCCAAAATTAGATTCCATCAGAGGCAAGAACTAATAACATTCCGTGATCCACCAAACTGCACATCGCTACTTGTCTATGTTCGTATTATTTCTACTCGAAATTCAGAGTTTTCAAGAGTCCGACCCGAGTATTTTTTTGTTCCCTTTCTTAAATTTAAAGCCCCTCACCTCCCTTTAAATTAAGTTATGAGTTAAAGTTTAACAGAAACGCAGTTTATTTTTACATATGATATTCGGATACACGGAAATATTTTGACCAAGGCCGTATCCGGGGGGTAGGGGGTTGACCCCCCCCCCGAAACATTCAAAAATAGTCATTTGTATAGGCTTTTCCCTCTGATCTATGTCTTTTTTGTCCGACCCGCACGCAACCCCCCCCCCCACAAAAGAAATTCCTGGATACGGGGCTGACTTTGACCCATCAAAGTGATTTTGCACTTTTTCATCCGAGGCTCTAGTGATGACGATTAGAATGTGCGCTGCCTGCACAACAACCCAGGGTATTGGTCACCAAGAACCAGGGTGTACGAGTTACTTCAGGATACTTTGGGTTACTCAGGGTTACTTTTGGTTACATTGGTTACTTTGGTTTACATTGCATTGGGTTACATTAGGTTACATTGGCTTACTTTTGGGTTACTTTCCAGGATGTACGAAGTTACTTTTGATGACCAACACTGGACAACAACCCAAAATTCATCAAGACGTGGAGACTTTAAACATGCCTGTATTTGATGATTAGCACCGACTACCACCGGCTTATTCTTCGGCAATGGCTTACCTTTGCAGTAGGTAAAAGTTTGAAGCATAGAGGGGCCGGCGCATCGATGTTCAGTTTCAGTTCAGTTCAAGTTCAGTTCAATTTATTTTACGACCCAAATACATTTAACTATGTTGCCAGTACCCGCCACAAGTAAGGTACAAAAAAGCACTTGCAGTTGGGCGGGTACATAAAACTCATTTCCTAACTAATAATTAACTAGAAACAAAACATAACAGAAAAGAGCAATAAAATAAGAAATAACAACCAATCTCTCATCAACTCATTTAATAATAATAATGAGAAAAAAGAAAAGTAAGAAGAAAATAGGAAAAAAAACTATGAACCTTGGCCTAACAAATACTTTTTCAGTTTACAACTTTCTTTTTCAATTTTCGATGTATCACAAATCCATAAGATTTGGTTCAGTCGATGATCCCAGTCGAGGTTCTATCATCAGCCCCACCATCAATAAGAAGAAGGTATTTCCTCCTGGGTCGCGACCCCAGTCTAGGTGCCATTACCCACTGTACAAGCTCAACCAAGAAGAGGATAATTCCTCCTGGGCGGCGATACCAGTTGAGGTGCCATAGACACTACCCATCAACATCTCAGAAGAAGATGAAACGGAAGGCGGAAAGGGTCGCGCTCCCCAGCTGTCCCGATGCCATTAATAAATAAAAGAAGAAGAAAATATCCATTATATATATTACATATATATATTTTATTTATAACCCGCCAAATACAGAATGTGGTGGCGGAGTAAAGGGAATAACGCGAAATAACACAATATAAATAACAGCATTAACACACACAAAAATTTAGACATAAATACTAACTGGACATGAAAAATTCATGAAAAACATCATGTACTCGCAGACCAGGATGACGAGATGTAGATAGTACTGATGCTGACGTTTTCTCGAGTGAGCGAATCACATCTTGGACGCCGAACTTCTGAACTAATTTGTGGTTGCGACAAGAACGAGGAAGGTACATAAAAAATTTACAATGATTATAGTAACACGTCTTCAAAGCTTTAGTGTCTTTTTTTCGCAGAATGTGATAAACACCGGATCAATACAAGATGTACGGAGTGCAGAAAGCGCCCAAGTGCTTTCCGGCTGTAGCGACCTTTGTTCGGACATAAACGACCATATGCTATGCGAATCAACAATTTATCTGTGGACAAAAGGAGTAACGCATTTGTATCGGGTTTTCATGCCTATTCAAGTGAGTATGTGAACTGCAACTAGACTGTCTATCTACGACGTGTCTTTTAAGGGGTCAAGCGACAGTGAAAAATTAGTTATCTCTACTAGGGCTATGGACAAGGCCGTATCCAGGGGAGGGGAGTTAGGGGATTGCCCCCCCCCCCGAAACATACAAAATTAACGATTTGTATAGGCTTTTCCCTCTGATCTATGAGTTTTTTGGTTTTTTGTACTTTTTTGTCCGACCAGCAGGCAAAAAAAACCGAAAGGCAACCCCCCCCCCCGAAATAAATTCCTGGATAAGGGCCTGGCTATGGATCTTAGCTCCTGCAACTACTGTAAATTTTGCAAAGCCATACGACAATCCGTCACCGACATACACGAGTTGCTCAAAACGGTCGAAAAGATCTAAGCGACAATTTTTTAGCACGATAGCCATATATAAAAATGTGGTGAAAAAACCAACAGTATACTAAGAACCATTTCGCTCGCATACGCGCAAGTGAAATCGAACAGAAGGACACTACTCTATCCACTATAAGAAAGAAGATTTCCGACAAAAAAAAATCATCAAGATCGGTTGAAAAATAGATTTTTAGAAGCTTTTTTCCTTCTCCAGAACATTCTAAAAAAAATCTCGCTTGTCGATATCGCAGCGACAGTCTTACCGAAAGCATACCCATACCAGACTAAATCGAATATCGCAAGTTCGGGAGTTATCGTGATCCCAGTCATCCGCACGTACAAAAATGAGATGTCTTTGATATCTCTGATATGGGATCCCGAAGCTATCCGATCCGAGCTATTACCCCTTTTCCCAAGTCGGACCACCATCCCCTCACATTGTTTTCCTATCCCCTTGGTATTTTTTCTCAAAGCAGATGCTTTTCTGCCTCGTTACTACTATTCAAATACTGAAATAGAAACTAAACAGGGAGCTTAAAAGGGACTGTCTGTTTTTAAGGGGGGCTCATCTGGAAGACATTAAAACGAGATTAAACTTAAGGATCTGACAATTTGCATTTGACTACTCCCCCCATAGATCCCACAAAGGGATAGGAGATGTATAGTGCAATAAACATGCTGGTAGACTGCGCTAGGCGATTCCACTGGAAGAAGAAATTGGGTAACCAACCAGGTTACTGCGATGCGGAAATATCTGGAAAGCGTGTTAACCCAGGAATCGGAACAAAAGCAGACGCGAGCAGACGTTCCAACAAAAGGCATGATTCAGAGCCAAGAAGACATTTGTTCGCATTCTTCTATGCTGTTTCGGGGATCCCAAACGAAACTGAGAAATAACGTGATACCGCAATTTTGTCTGTCCGTCCGTCTGTGTCCGTGAGAAATCCATCAGCAACTGAATCGTCGGCTTAGGCGAATAATCCCAGACCAAGTGTTTCAAAGGACAATTTCAAAGAAGCCGACAGGGTGATTTGGGAGTGTCACTTTTATCCGGAAAAAAAATAAAATTTCTTAACAAACACAATTTTTTACGGATATTCGGGAATTATTACACGGGTAAAAGGTATGCGAAGACACAGTAAGTTTGTTTTGTTTTCTATTTGTTTTCACTTCGTGTGAATAGTTCAGCCGTAATCCGATGAGACTGGAGATTTAGGAACTATCGAAACAAAACAATGTTTACCAAAATTCGTTCATAATAGCTGGCTTGTAACTACTACCCAGCGGCATAAGTAATTCGAAAGTCAGCATCGGCGCTGGGTGGGAAACAATAGCTATGTTTATCTCAACACCTCATTTAAATGAACCACAGCTTTGACAAAATAAAACTAATCAACCGTAACAGCATGTGACCAAAACTAACAAAACGTAATTCGGTTTAAGGTAGTCATTACGAAGTCGTATCATAATATTTCTTTGTTATGTGACAATATGAGTTCTTAGCTGCGTGTCTCGACAGAAGCTGAGGGGATTTTCGTTTTATCAAGTCAAAGTCAAAGTGGAGTCTGTTGTTTAAATGTAATAGGGGAATAGCCAAGGCCGTATCCAGGGGGGTTAGGGGGTTGACCCCCCTCCCCCCGAAATTCGTTTTCAGTGAAACTTTAACGTTTGACTCGAATTAAATTTGAACTGAAAAGCCAACTTATTTTTGTATTATTTAACTGAATACACTGAATTATTTGGATTCTGCTAAGGTTTTTTTGGATTTTCCGCTATCTGCTCTAGTAGTGACGTTCAGAATATCTACAGCCTCCCCCACAACAGAAATTCTACTATGACGCGGAATATTTGAATCTCAACACAAACGCGGCTTTTGAATGGCCAGTGGTGATCTTGGTGAAGACTGCTTTGTGACAGAACACAAATTTTCTTAAATATTTTTTATCAAGCATACAACAGAGGTCCAAGAACATAGAGGTACCACAAATACGACAGGGAAATTCCACTCTCCGAAAACCGGCTATTCGTGAATAGCGCAGCAACGAAGTAACGCATTTTAATTTGGTCTTCAAGCATATTTAAGTGAATGAGTGACGGGTAACTAGATTGTCCTATCTCAGTCCTTCTCGGTTAAACTTTAAAGTTTTCCACCAAACGGTACTGGTACGCAGAGTGAGACATTTGCTGTTTGTCAGATAACTGATACCAATATCTCACGTCTGATCTGACAGTTATTACTTCTCTAGCGCATCTGGCGGCGATTTGTTATTGGATTTTATGAAGGGTGTCTCAGTGACAATGCCAGAACTACCCTCTCTACTGACCACGCTGTTTTAAATTTCGCAGCGCTGTTTACGTCGAATGGAGCGCGGACCAATATGGCAGGTAGGTACATTTTTGTGTAAGGTTTATTCCAAATCTTTTCCTCGGTGTAGTACTTCTTTATCATATAATTTAGTTTCTTGGTTTCAAGTGAGTAGCCTACATTGTATGTACCCTGTCAGCTACGATCTTTAAGAACTTCGTGTATCTTATATTTTCATGATGTTGTCTAAGTAGCTTACGCTGTTTTGTTGGTTATTACTTTCGCGTTTACCATTATCTTATATTTTCATACTCAGCGGTTGTACCTTACAAGAATACTTTTCTGGATTAACCCGGGACACAGCCCGGAGTTTATGCTTAGTATCCCCCTTACCCGCCAGATGGCGTCTGCCTTTTTCTGTCAACATTCAGGCAAGTTTACTGGTGATACGGTCAACCTCGCCAACGCCATCTTCAACATAATCAACAAATCTATCTCTTTATAAAGAGACGCTAGATCGCGGCTTCACTTGGCTCTAAGGTAGCTTAGGTAGTTACGCTTGCGATCAGGAATGGACGCTTCTTCAAATAGGTGTTACAAAGTGTATTACGGCGTATAAGGAATATTACAGATTCCTCTTTTCCTCGGAGACGCTGTAATAAGGTGAATAAGGCGAACAGATTCGCGGCCTATTCTCGCTTATGGAGGGCAATCAGATCGCTACGTCGGTTCCACCAGCGGGCCGAAGAAAGGAACAGCGTCATCAGGGTTGCCACGGGAAGCACTTATGTTCTACTTTGTTGGAAGCTGAAGAGACAACTTTTCTTCAAAAGAACACGTTTTGTTCTGTTTGCTTCGAGGACCAATGCTGTCCATCCGTAGATTTAATAGCTTTTAACGATATATTGGGTGTCAAACTGAACTCGGCGTCCCCAACGACGCGCACGCGCCGAATACCGACGCCTTATGCTGAACCTGAAACAGCTAACACGCGCCCAGGAAAACGGCGGCTCGCCAATCGCCAACGCTGATACCTCGGCGGCGGCGATTCGCTTGTGTTTCGGTGACTGCGTACCATTTTGGTAAATTCTTGTGCTTGTGTTCTACTGACACAAATTACTTCGCTCAGTTCTGCCTAAAGGGTCATCTAGCGTTACAATTCGGAGTCTATTTTTGTGCTTTGTCGCTATCTGAGCACTGACAAAGAAGTCAAGTTTGAAGGTGAGTCTTCACCTTCCGGAATCTGGGTTCCCAGATTTTTCGAGAATTTGTTTTGAATTTCTTCTGCGACTCCGGAAATCTGGAAGCTCAAAAGCCCCCTTTTTCCGGGTTATTTTGATATACGTTTGGACCGGTTCATATTCCAGATGCAATTTACAAAAGACGTCAAACAATAATCTGGAAGCCAAGATTCCGGGAGGTGAAGACCGGACTTAAGCCATATTAGCAGGGGCGAAACGTATGGGGGGGGGGGATTCCCCCCCCCAATATTGTCGGCCAGTCGGTAAAAAAATAACCGAGTAGGCGCCAAGCGCCGCGATTTTCCGTAAAAGCAGTCGACTTTTTTCTTGGAGACAGTCGATGTTTCTCAAAGTTCAATGGGCACATCAAACTACCCCAATCCCACCCTGTAACAACCTAGGAAAAATGCTTACCCCCTAGATCAGCAGCTTTTTCAACCGTTTCCTCTCTGTGATATTTCAAAGCGTAATGTTTTGGGCCAGTACATGCTCAATTTACTCGCTTGGACAAGGGTAAAAGTGATGTTTCTTATAATACTTAGTAGATCTGTATTTTATGCATAAATCAGCTTGTATAATTCAAATTTGAATAGTTTATTTGTTTTTGAATGATTTGTGTAGCTATGTTAATTTTGATAAGCTTGTAGCATATTCTTGTACATTTTATAAAGCAAGCTAATCAAGCTTCACAACACTATGACAAACTTTTAATAGGCACTTTAAGCCATGGGAACTTCTGGTGAAACACCAGAACAATCAGCTGAACTGCATCTGCGGCTTGACTTTGGTGACATCTCAAATATATCCTTTTCTATCAAGCATTGCTGGAAGTTTTTAAATTTCCTGCCACGATATCCCAGCTCCTAAGATTTGGATGGCCTAAATGCCAGAGAGGTAAATACAAGGGATAACAAGAAAACGGCCGATTTTCGTAGCACCTTCTAAAGGAAGTCGGAAATGTTTATTTGTGAAGCATTTAATACAAAGTAAAGCATTAGAAGTGTCCATTGTGCTTTAAAAACAGTCAGTTTTTCGTAAAAGTAAACAGTCGGTGTTTTCGTCAGAAAGTCGTTTTTTCTGAGAAAGAGTATTTTTTCTGCAAAAACAGTCGGTAAAATTACCATCCAGTCGGTAGATACCTTCCCTCCAAAAAAAACCATTTTGGCTAGTAACGCCTCTGCATATTAGAGTAACTTCCTTTCAGTTCCTTCCATCGAGAATGGCTAAACGTGTGACTGTTATTTGTTGTTATTTAATTATTAGCGCTTAATTATGGTCTTTGTCACCAGAATAAAATTATTGAATTGAATTCAATGCACAGAACACATCACACTGAAGATGAATTCAGGCTCAAAACTTCGGATTAGAAATTTTGCTGGAACTTATACAGGGAGGATTAGTGTTGCCTTATGCCCGAGCTTGCCTACCACCAGCCTCCTTCAATCACTTAACTCACCGTCGAAGTACCAACCGTAAGTTCCAGAACATATTTTTTTTTACCAGCAAGATAGCAAAATTTCAGTAAAGTAGCCACTCAGGTCCGGCTGTTGCTGGGTTATTTTTAAAGGTTAACAGAATAGGGCTAAGATACGAAAGTCTGGTTACCCATCATATGTTCACTTAATTAGGCTAGAAGAACCGACAAAAACGTGTCACTTCGTTGCTTTCTTATCCACGATTATTGAATTTTAGCTGACGTAATTTCTCTTCCATAACTGTTGTACCTCTAGACGGACGTACCTCTATGTTTGAAATGTTTATCTCTCTGTTGACTGGGCCCTTCCACAAAGGAAACCTATACGGGGTAGCACGGAATAGAGGGCTATCTTCCGTTGTGATTCTGCAGTCTGGAATCGAACATTTCAAAATCTTCACTTTGTTGGCCATTGAAACACACGCTTTTGCAGACATTTAAATCTTCCGCGGCTCGTCGTAAGTTTCTTTGTCGAACAACCAGCGGAGATTCCCAACGTCACTACTAGACTACGCGACGAAAAAAAACAAAAATCGCCTACAGGAGTCAAAATAATTCAGTGTATTCAAATCAAAGGTATAAAAATATGTTGGCTTTTCAGTTAAACTTTAATGGTTTTGTTTTGCACCTGTGGAAGCTCTTGAAAAAGGCAATCTTAAATTGAGTAATGTAATAGAAATACCAAACAGGAGTAATTCGTGCTAAGCATCTAAGAGCCCGTCCGTGGTTTGACATGTGCTTCCACAGGAACATTACCCAATTTTAGAAGAAAATACCCCGATTTGGGGTTTTTATCAAACTTTTCAGGGTTCTCAAAGGAGCATGCACAATTTCAGCATATGTTTATTTAAAATGATTAATAAGTTCAGATTCATTTATTGATATCAGGCTTTGGCGACGGGTTCGATCACTCCCTGACACTTGTTCACCCTTTCTGGCATCGGGCGTACACCAAAATCAGGAGTGGCTAACCGCTCGGGATCTGGTTTTCACAACAGCTAAATCAGAATAGAGTGGCCGCACTCTACTCAAAGAAAACGAATCTGAATCACATACACACTGACCAAATACAAAGAAGGCGTTGACGAAAAACAGACAGATATACGATGGCCTTCTTACTTCGTTATTTCAAGATCTCTTTCTGGTTAAAAATTTCTACAATACTCAAACTAGGAGTAGAACCAGCCGTTTTCGTTGGTTAGCTGCAATCTCTCAGTGTTAGTTTTTGGGACTAAAGGCGTCTTCTCGCCGTTCTCCGAGGACTCAACTTAAGGAGTCCCCGCGTTTTTGTTTGTCCCGGGGACCCCGTATTCTCGCGAGTCCCCACGGACCGGGAATGCTCCGATTATCACCACCATCATCAACAAGACCAAAGGTTTTGATGGGATCCCAAAAATCTAATATTTAAATATTCTTTGAGCCCAAGCTGACTTTTGAAACATTTATTCCAGCAATGTTTTCAACGGATACGTCAGCTAAGATTCTTCATAAGCTTACTTCATAAGCTTATGATTCTTCATAAGCTTATGAAGAATCTTAGCTGACGTATCCGTTGAAAACATTGCTGGAATAAATCTAATATTTGATCCAGACAATTGCGAAAGAACTACCATACTTGTCCAGAAAAAAAAGTTCAAAAACGAATTCAGTATATCTCCTTATCCGTATAAAGAACATCTAATCAACTTCGAGTAAAACTTTAACTTATAAAACAAAAAAATACGGTTTCAACCGGATTCCAAGCGAACTATACGTCCACGAAAAAAAAAATTGTCATATCAGATTCAGCGTGTCTTCTCACCCCTAAATCTGTCATCTACTCAACTTCAAATAAAACTTTTGCTTTTAACAAATTTTCCGGTTTGGCCTGATTCCGGCCGAACAAGTTGTCCTGGTAGAAAATACTGTTCACATAAGGGTTCAGCATGTCTTCTTACCCCTTAATCGAACATCTAATCAACTTCAAATAAAACTTTTACTTTGAACAAACTTTCCGGTTTTGGCCGAATTCCGGGTAAACTACTTGCCCGGCGAGAAAATGGTTTTCACCACCGTGTTCAGCATGTCATCTTATCCCTAAATCGAACATCTAATCAACTTCAAATAAAACTTTTACTTTTAACAGACTTTCCGGTTTTGGCCGGATTCCGGGCTAATTACTTGTCCGGCGAACAAATGTGTTTCACCATAATCGACTATCACATTATATGTTTAAAAATATTTCAGTTGCAACTTAAATTAACCCCCCCCACCCCTAAATTAGGGCTACAGAGCCCATCTACGAACTTGACCTTACTCTTGACCCAAACAATCCTCACACCAAGTTTCATCAAAATATCTCATTCCCTTCGAGAGTTATAGTGCGTACAGACGGACAACTTTTGTGATGTCATGTATCCCTCCACTTACGTTTTGGGATCCCAAAAAGGACTCCCCTTCAGATTCGAAGGGGAATCAGTTTTTGCTGGTGTTGGTGCAATGTAAAACTAATTAAAACGAATCAGAATAAACAAAAACAAAAATAAAGTTTATCCAAACTAATTTCATCAACTACTTATTTTTTTTCGAACAAAATCCATTTTAGAAGCATTCTCCGTGTTCTCGTCGTTTTCCTAGGCGGAGTCCGCCTAGAGTGACTCCCTCTATTCTCGCCGTTCTCCTCGGGGAAGGGCGAGAATACGCCACAGATACGCAACTTTCGGCCATCAAACCGACCTGGAGGGCTTAGATAAAGATACAGGTACTTATTGTCGATAGGCCCCCCCTTCTTTGTTATCTCGAACCCCCTCCTTAGTGTTCCCAAAGCTAGCTGGCAGGCCCTTGCCCCTTATGCACTGTAAAAGTTCGCCATTCCCCTTACATCGGGATAGTAGTCAAGAGGTCGTGTGTTCAATTCCTACTCCCGGCACACAAACCTTTTGCTTCTTTTTTTTCCTACTAACTCAAAAGTCGGATTCTCGGAAACTTCAACGGTCGTAACGAGAATTTTTCTTACTCTCAACATCGACTCAGGGTACATTAGTTGCGTTTTTTGCCTTCATCCAGTTAACCGACCTACAAGATTTCCCACTATAAGCCGTTTTCTTTCCTTCGGTTGACCGACCTGAGTTCTTACAAGCCGTTTTTTTTTGCTCCGTTCGCAGGTCGGTTAACCGACCTGTGGACTGAGGCGGGAGGTCCATCCAACCGACCTACGCTCTTGGCACGGCGCGAAATTCAAAATTCTCATTGGAAAGATAGGCGCCGGCGACGGGATGACGCCATGTTTTCTTATAAGCCGTTTTTTAGAGCTCAGTCGAACCGACCGGCGAGACGAAAAAACGGTCAATAGTGGCAAATAGGTCGGTTAACCGACCTACGGAGAAAATGCAAAAAACGCAACTATTCTTGATATGTCAGCTAGCTCCCCGAGTCAAGTTTTCAGTTCCTTTAAGTTTGTACACGTAGAGGCGACGCCATCTACAATAGAAACGAATCTACCTGTTGCCTGAGAAATACTAGATGTCGCCCTAATGAAATTTTGTCGCTAATGAACATCTCCTTTTTGCTTAATTTTTGGCATTGCCTTCCTTACGATGGTCTTTCCCTTATTTTTCAGTTCTGCAAGCTGATAGATAAGCTTCGTTTTGTGTGTCTCATTTTGTGTTTATCCCCGGCAGAGCAAAATAACACTAGGGAGTACCGCCAAGACCTATGATCTCCATGCTTCGCAAACCGGCCATACTCATAGCGCTTGCGGCATTTAAAGCGAGACAAACTTGCGGGTTTAAAGATTTCTAGTAAAGCTAAGATGCGACCTGCACACATCAAGGAAACAGTAAAGGTGTTATCTTTTTTTTTGCTGTGCTCAGAATACGAAGTTATTGGAGCCAGCGCTGCTGCACGACTGCTTGAGTTTCAGTAGGGACGTTCCCTATCGCTAGTGGTAATAGTCTCGTTGCTGTTTGAGTTTGTGTCACTTTTTCCAAGTCTTGGCGCTATTCAGTAGCGCCAAGACTATTGAGTAGTCATTCAGCTCTCGAACTGGTTACACCTCGAGCGCCCGTGTCTGTGAGATTGGAAAAACGATACTTCACTTGTGATAAGATTGGACCTGATTTTGGATTATGAACTTGTTTGTGGATTGGTCATGACGCGCAGATAAGTAATTGATCGAGTAGAATGCCTGACAGTATCTCTGAACTGTTGTGCTTCATTAGCAATAAGATTGACAATTCGCCGAAAGACATTATACTGAAAATTTGCCATGAGTTTTACTCGTTGGATGAGATTCTTGCGGCAAAACACATCCTTGCCTCGATAATTACTGTTGAGGAGAGAAATGCGTGCTCTGACAGGCTTTCTACTACCCGTAGGAGTGCGAATTTGGCACTTGAGGACATTTATTTTATTCTGCAGTCGATAGACAGAACCGATCTGAAGTTCCTAGCAATGGATTTGTCAAGGATACCTCCGATGAATCTCCAGCATTTTGACCTTGTGACGGTATTGAAATCGTACGAGATTTTACAGTCACAAATGGAAGAAATCAAGTCACAAATCGATAACTTGCGTTCAACAACGGTACCGCGCCAGGAAATCAACAGCATAATTAAGTCTTTTGTTGACGGTAATCTCGATAGCGCTCGCGTGTTTACGCAGCCTACCATCATTTCTGATAGACTTGCGAGCCGAGTGGTCTCTAATGCTACACTATTCTATGATGTTGATGCTGTAGCCGACGGTTCTGACCTAGAGTGTTCTGTTACTCATGGCCATGTACAATCTGGTTCGGAAGTTGGAAATGCCGACAGTAACGGGCAGACTCGCCTAACTGAGGCCTCTGCCCAACCTAGTGGGAGCATGCGTGTTCCACCAGGCTCCTTTGCGGAAATTGCTCGCCTTCCACCAAGACCGCAGCCACCTGGTGGGGGAGGCGCAAGTGGCTCTGGTGCAGTAAGACCAAGCTTTAGACGTAGCGGGCCACGTAACGCTGTAGTGGGTTCATCAGCTAATGGGGCTCTGACCGGGATTAAGTCCGCCCTTGATAGCAAAACATCTGCATTGTTTGTTGCTAGGTTGGATTCGGAAACTGAGCCCGTTGCACTTGCCAAATCAGTAGCGATGAAACTGAAATGTGACGCCAGGAAATTAAAGTGCGAGAAAATTCAGGGGAAGTCTGTGAACAGTGGATCTTTTAAGATCGTTATCCCGGCAGTATACCGTGATATTGCAATGAAGGCCAGCTTCTGGCCTACTGGTGTTATTGTTCGGCGCTTCTTCGAAAACAGAAGCCCTCAGCAGGGCTCAGAAGTGGTCAATCATGGTTCTTAAGTGTATAACATATAATTGCCGATCCCTGAAGTCGAATCTACATGTTATAAGGTCGCTGCTTACACGCTGCGATGTGCTATTCCTGCAGGAAATCTGGCTGTTTGAACACGATCTTGTTGTCCTCCAATCTATTCATTCGGAGTTTAATGGAGCTGGGGCCTCACCGGTGAAAGATAGTGAATTAATAGTTGGTCGTCCGTTTGGAGGTATTGCGGTACTATGGAAAAAGAGCCTTGGTGTTAATGCCAAGTTCGTGGACCTGAAAGATGACCGGATGATCGGATGGGATATCAGTGCCGGTAATAGTTCTTATATTTTCATTAACGTTTATCTGCCTTCTTATAGTTCAGAGCACGAACCGGAGTTCATTGAGTGTCTTAACCGGCTGAAAGTTTACCTCGAGTGCCTTGAATATACTGATGTACTTATACTGGGTGATTGGAATGCTAACTCTAAGGTTGGATCTTTGTCTAGTTATTACAATGACCTAACAGAGTTTGCGGCTTCATACAGTCTGACTATTTCGGATGTTGTGCTTCTGCCAAATAATTCGTATACTTATGTTAGCGAGTCTCACTGTGGGTCGACGTCATGGCTAGACCACATATTAACGTCATCTGCTTGCCATTCTCTGATTGAAAATATGAGTATACTTTATGAGTTTGGTCCAGACCATTTACCTTTAGTGTTCATTTTAAAATTGGAAGTCGCGAATTATTTCCCTTCATGCAATATTATCCAGACAGATAGCCTTGATTGGGACTCTGCTTCCCAAGAAAACCTGCTTAATTATTTGCTGTCTACAAAAACGGCTTTTGCACAAGTTGATCGTACTAGTCATGCTTTTGTCTGTGAGTCTTCATGTTGCAAGGATGAAGAGCACAGACATAGTATCGCTGGATTGTACCTTACGTTTATTAATGCAATTATGTTAGCGGCTCGTTTGGCAATCCCGACTAAGCAAGCTTCTCGTGCTCGGAAGGGTTTTACTTCTATTCCTGGGTGGAATGCGCATTTACGCGGGATTTACATGTCGTCTAGAATTGCATTCTTAACGTGGGTGCAGGCTTGTCGTCCTTTATTCGGACCAATTTATGAGGTAATGAAAACTGCGAGAGTGAATTTCAAGACACGTTTGAAGCATTGTAGAAAAAACGAGAGATTTTTAAGAGCAGAGAGACTTGCTGAGTCGTTTTTGTCCGCTAGAGATTTTTGGGGACAGGTCCGTCGTAATTTTTGCCCTAAGCAAGGTGTGGTTGGGACATTGGATAGTGTTGCTGGTGATTGGAATATAGCAGAACTGTGGAAGTGCAAATATTCATCATTATTTAGTTCTGTAGATAGTGACTGTTCGTGGGTGGAAGGTCTCAGTTCAATGGAACCGATTGATAAGATAACCCCTGATCTAGTTGAGGTTTTGTTAAAGGATCTTAATGTAAATAAAGCTGGTGGTGCGGACGGTATTTCGGCAAGACATTTGAAATTTGCTGCAAATGAAAAGTACTGTCTGTTGGCAACGTTTTTCAATCTTTTTATTACGCACGGTTTTGTGCCTTCATCGATCATGGATGTTAGTATTGTGCCAATCCCGAAAGGTCGTGGTTGCGATACTTCAAAATCTGATAACTATAGACCAATCGCTTTGGCTACAGTTACTTCTAAATTGCTTGAAAAATGTGTGCTTATGAAATTGTCTGGTTGTTTGCGGACAAGTGATTTTCAGTTTGGGTTTAAGTCTTCACATGGAGTAGACTTTGCTATTTTTTTGTTTAAGTTCGTGATTGAATACTTCTGGTTTTACTCAACACCTGTATTTGCGTGCTTCGTCGATTCGACTAAGGCTTTTGACAGAGTCAACCATGGTAAAATTTTAAAAATTTTGCAGGATAGAAAGGTTCCGGTGCAATTTCTTCGCCTTTTGGCTTTTTGGTTCCGGAATCAGCGGTTTTGTGTAAAATGGGGTTGTGAAACAAGTAGTTCGTTCGGGTTGATTAATGGTTTGCGGCAAGGAGGGGTGCTATCGCCATTGCTTTATGCTGTTTATGTTGATTTACTTTCTCAAAGACTGAAGGATTCAAATACAGGTTGTTTTGTTGGTGGAGTTTGCTTTAACCATTTTCTTTTCGCTGACGATCTTGTTGTTCTTTCCCCTACGGCGTTTGGTCTTAATAAGCTTCTGAGGGTGTGTGATACGTTTGCAGAGGAGCATAACATTCTGTTTAATCCTAAGAAAACTGTGGCTATGGCTTTCCTACCTATTGGTTGTTCTGTACCTAGGATTCCCATTGTGTTGTCGGGCCGAAATGTTTGCTACGTTACTGAATGTAGATATTTAGGTTTCTTCGTCAATGAGAATTTGAAGGATGATACTCACCTCCGTGACCTTGCGCACAGTGTTTGTAAGAGAGGGAACGTTTTAATATGGAAATTTGGTTTTGTAAACAGTGCAATTAAGATTAGGCTGTTTAAGACGTATTGCTATCAGTTTTTTGCGCTAGCTTTATGTTATCGTTGTACTAACAGGTCGTACTGTAATCTGGAGGCTTGTTACAAAAGAATATTTAGGCGTCTGATTCGTCTGCCGGCTCGAGAGAGCATAAGTCAGGCATTTGTCCAGAACCATTGCTGCAGTTTTGCTGAACTTGCTCGTAAAGCCCGGTCATCTTTGGTTGTAAGGTTATGGCGGTCGGAGAACTGTCTGATCATCCTGGCAGCAAACCCCATTTTCTACAACCTACCAGTCTGGAGGCATCTGCTGGAGATACATTGATGTTGTACCATAGTGTTGTTGTTTTTTGTTTGTTGTTTGTATGTTAGTTTATGGCGAAAGCTGAATTAAAAAGTTAATAATAAAAAAAATATTCCCTAGCGTTATTTTGCTCTGAGCAAAATAACACTAGGGAGTAGCACCAAGACCTATACTTTGCAAACGGGGTATACTTGTAGCGCCGCCCACTACGCTTGCGACATTTAAAGCGAGAAGAACTTGCGGGTTTGGAGATTTCTAGTAAAGCAAAGGTGCAGTCTGCACACACCAAGGAAACAATGCAGACTGTATAATTTTTTTTGCAATGTTCAGAATATGAAGTTATCGGAACAATCGTTGGTGAACGACTGAATGAGTTTCAGTAGGGACGTTCTCTATCGCTAGTAGTGCCAGTATCGCTGCTATTGAGTGTGTGTCAATTTTGTCAAGTCTTGGCGCTACTAGCTAGTGTTATTTTTCTCTGACCCCGGGACGCACTGACACAAACAGGGAGAAAGCGGTGAAGGGACCAAGCTGACCGTACGCTTGGGTCTTTTCCTACGCATTTAACTTTGCACTTTGCTTGGTGGTTACAGAGGGTGTTGCTGAAACTTCAAGCAGAAAATGCAAAATAAACACAAAACTTCGAACTTTCAAACGCAACTATACAGGCACTACGATAGATTAATTACTCTCGACGAATTCGTTCTCCGTATAATTTAAAACAAACTCACATTCTAAAAACAGACCTTTCTAAAGAATTTCATCTTTTCATACTCGTAAGTGTGTTCAGAGTTTCTAGGACTTGATCAGCATTCAGGTTCGACAGTTGAGTATTTTCTTCCTTCCCATACTCTGCAATCATACCCAGGGTAAATTCTCATGAAACCAAACATACCAAGCATGGTTTCCTAGCTTTCAACGAACATTCTATCTACCCTAACATCACCACACTCATTTGTAATTGCCAAGTCTGCTCTTTACGAGACAGGTCAGGCTCCCGCTAAATGCTTCCGAGAATCTCACTGGTCAGATATTCGCGTGTTGTCTGTTTTTCAGGTTTCTCGTCAAAACCTTGCTTCTGCATAAGCAATCAGTAGGCTACACTTTCCTACAAAACATTGTTGCGCTGCCCCTAAAGAAGCCTGAAGTTAAGAAAATGAAAGAAAAATTTAGGTCTGAAAAAGGCTTCTTAGGTGGCCCGGACTGTATTTGGCTCATCAAATCAGGTATCTGAATCTGTAATAATCTAGAACTCAAAATAATATGTTGAAGAGAAATTTGAGGACAAAAAATTGCTTCAGTAAAACCGGTTTACGATGTTTAAGTGCATCGAAGCGAGCCTGCCATACTAGCCCAGAAAGAGTGCGGAGTGCGGACACACTTCATTTGACACCCAAAGGACTTGTCTTACCTATAATACTAACGCAACCTACTTCCATAATCACTCCATATATTTCTAAACCCGGAGACCCCAACTTCTGACCCCTTTAACAAAACCACGCTGATTTTCTCACTTGCCCTGTTTTGCTACCTTCATTGTGTATCACGCTGTCGACGGTTGACTGCGAGAAGTTTTTTCATCAGCAAAACGGTTATGTAACTTTCTCACCTGTTTTCGCTGTAAGTTGTTTGTTGAAAGCAAAGCCTCGTTTTAATTCAAATATTTTAAAATAGTGTAACTGTAGTAGTAAATAGTGCGAGTAGTCCTTTGAACCCTGGTCAGTCGAAGCGTTATTTGCGTCAAATGAGCTCGGCCGCTTTCTATGCGGACTACTGTGTCACGCGGAGTCTACGAAGAGAAAAGTATATATTTATATTAAATATATTTACAGAATTTTACGCCCCCTCCAAACGTATGCATATGCAATCTGTCAGATGTAGATACGTGCTAACGATCGCCCTCTTAGAAAGACGATCGAGCAGTTTTCCAGGCACTGTTAAACATTGTAATGGCCGTCATTTAACTTCAAAATCCGACGAGAAAAAACAAACCAAATTTCTTCCTTTAACTACTTTCATCACATCTACTTTCATCTATAGCGCATAATGCTGTGCAGCACAGGCTTCACAGTTTTTATTTTGTTATTTATATATTTTTATATAATTATATATCTATAGGCTATTATTTTAGATTGTTTATATATTATTTCTTATATTAAATATTTGTTGTATTTATATATTTACACATTTATTTTTGTTTTATCTATATATTTTTTTTGTATGTATCCACAATCATATATACAAATTCTCTGTGAGAATTATGGGATGACTGAGATATAGACAAGAACGACTGTCAAAGAAAATAATCACAGGTGGCCCTACAAAGTGAGCTCTCTTACTATAAGCCCACCATCTGAGGAAGGAGCTCAAAAGAGGGGCTACAAACGACACGCTCACATTTCAGTGATGCCTCGCTCTAACTGACTGGTAAAAAGCAAACAACTGAACTCACCGAATCTTGCATACACCTTTGGTAAAACTCCACTGCACTCTCTAATTAGAATAGGGAAGTTTGGGTTGGCCTTCTTTAGATCGACATAGTATTTTTCTACGAAATCCCTGTAAAATAAAAATAGAATTCATTACCGTACTGCATGTTTAAAACAGCCTCCAAATTCACGTCCTTGCTGTATACTGGTTTAGGTTAATGTATCATTATTTAATTCACAATATGGACCTAGTTTTTCTAATTTTTCAGAATGGTTGTTCTAGAATTATAGCCTATGTGTCTACGTATCTCGATTTTTTTCTGCAGTGAGCACAATTCTAACAATAATATAATACTTTTTATGACACTTGCCGTTCGGCGAACGGCCATTTAGCGACCGCAATTTCCATCGTCCGATCAGTCTGTCTAATTCCAGCACTCTCACAAGCCCTTATGAAACTTGGCACACGCATAAATGACCCGACCGCTTAATTAACTTGGAAATAGATACTTCCCCGATCCGTCTACCTGGGGGGGAGTGGACATCCAGACATCGATAGACATCCGATTTCAAGTCAAATTCAAAGACCGAATCCGGCCACGGTAAGGAAGAATGGAGCGGGAACTACAAAATGATGGAATTTCCTGAACATTTTTCAAACCTGAGTTAAACGTCTGGTTTAACCCCAGATGACTTATGTATGTGTACAAACCTGAATAAAGCATGGTAGGGGGGGGGGGGGGGTTAGAAATTCTGTGGCAAACCTAGGGATTAAACCAGAAATGGTCGAATATGAATCCAGAAATTCGTCCTTTTGGCTGGATTCGAACGTTCTGCTGGTCAGGCTGGATCGGATCCACTCAAATCTTCTAATCTTCACCGTTCCAGTTTCTCTTTTTCTAATTTTCACACTGTCTGCTTAAGGTACTGTGCTTAAATAAGCCCCAAAGTCATTCCTGGTTGTCAAAAGAAAACCCATACAATACTACGACAACTATACATGAAAACCCAGAAATATGGTTTACATCACCCAATCAACCATCTCATTTGCATCAGGCATAAGTGCTTTTTTGTGACCTCTGGTTTTTAAACTATGACCTACGGGTACTGTGCTGTTTGCACCACCCCTAGTAAAGGATGTTCCTTTGGCCCAAGCTGACTGCGAATCATATTTGACGGTGCAAAAAGGATAAGTCAGCTACATTTTATTAGAGCGATATTTCGGCCATTCTTGGCAAGGGTCCTCTTCAGGCTCAACCTTGAGTGGCTTGAGCCTGAAGAGGATTCTTGCCAAAAAATTTAGCTCTAATATATTTTACTTTGTGTGTTATTCATACTCCGCTGTCACAAAAAGCGGGTCACAAATAAATAAATATATAAAATGTAGTTGACTTATCTGTTTTGCACCATCGAAGCCCCTAGTAAATTTGTGCAAATAAAAAGTAAATCACAAGGGTGGCATGTGGAACACGAAAATACATCCATCCCAACCAAATTGATTGATATTAATTGTCATCTACTTATTTTTATTTCTTCTCTGAAGAATTGCCTGGCGCAAAACTAGGTCGAAAGGGCGCAAATACGTGCAACAGAAAAACGATGGTGTAAATAGTGATGCTCAGGCTATTTGGTTAACCTAGTGGCACATATCAATCTTCAAAAGGCACAAAAGAAAATCAGAAACGGAAGCTGGTGCACAAACAATTTGGCCATGGCCAGCAGTTGTTTAGAAGAAAGGTGTTTGGCAACACTAACCTCGTAGCCTACAACGTAAATGGAAAACATATTTTGATGCACTAAAAAATTAGAGCTTTCCATCCAGGCCCAATTTTACCCATTTGGTACGTGTAGAGGCCGGAAAGAAACACTGGGATCTGCATGCATATATTTCATTCACTGGGGATGGCGCAAATAGCAAGGTATCCTGTATTTGCACAGTATGTATACGATGATTTGATTTTTGCAAAGGTTGGGTTTGAATTCGGATTCCATTTTGCTTTGCATCCTCAGCATAAAACGGTGAGTTCAGATTTGTTACTAGCCCTGGATTTGGATCTTAATCTCATGATTGGATTCAACCATCTTTAAAGGCATTTTCTGGGCTCCCACAAACAGTTTGTGGATCGACTGTGGCTCGAAAAGTGTGTTTCCATGGCCTTTTGTGCAGCCCACAAGTGTGTTTTCGAGACCAACAAGATTTTCGTGCCTTGCTTTGTGGCTCAAATCTGACAAGCAACTGGCGAGGTGATTGTCGATTTTGTGGCTCGATTCTGACGGGAATTTCAAATTAAGCAGCAAAATAGTGTCTAAACAATAAAGCTAACTACTTTTTGAAGCATATAGACTTAAAACTGAGGATACTTTTTGTACAGAATGGTAAGAAAATAAGCCTGGAGTTCTATTTACTCAGGTTTTACATGAATTTTGTTTTTATTTTCAGATATCTGAAATTGCCTAAGCAAAAATAGACAAAATGGCCTTTCCGCGAGTTTCAACTGGTGGCTCGACTGTGTGGCCCACAATCGTGTTTCAACGACAAACACTCAGAAGTGTGTGGCCCACAACTGTGTCGCGGAAAAAGACCTAAAATTAAATGAGTTAAGTTATTGGGATGACACTTGGAGGTCTAGATGATCCAATTTTGGAATGCTAGATACCAATTAAAGAATGCTTGAACAATTGAAACCTTTGAAGAACTAGCTGAGGCAAAAAGAGCAAAACTTTTATAGAACACAAGTATCTGAGTATTTTAGATACAAGTTAAATGTTTTTGGCAATTATTTTTTCAGTAAAAGTTACCTGGCATGGCTTAAGTGTTTTCTTCAGTCATGGTACACTGTTAGCTGACATTCATATAAGCTTACCTCTACTGTACAGGGGTACCCAACCTCGAACTTGGAGAAACTGCTAGCAAACTTCCGTACAGTCCCAAGTTTAGGTATTGACTAAACTTTAGCCTTTACAGCCCATGATGCAGTCTAGTACACTAGCCCCTTTTCAGGCACGGTGCTCAAACATCTAGCACCATGCCTGGGTGCTAGACGTTCAAGCACTGTACCTTGGATTTCATGTATGGTGCAGGGATTTCAGTATACAGTGCATACAGAAAAAACACAGTTTCTGTCATCATAACTGAGCACCAGCTCGGACAGGGCTGAAATTACTACTATAAATTAGAGAAATCAAAGACAATCCTTTATATATTTTTCACAACAAAAACAAAAGGGCTCTAATGATGATGGAGATGAAAAACCTAACAGCACCCTATCGATTTTCCATGTATTTTCCCTATCTATTCCCCAAGAGCCAATATTCTGGTTGGCTGCTAGGTAGAAAAAGCTGAGGTACAGGACACTTTGCATGCAAAACCATTGACTATGTAGAAAAGGAAATGAGGTTTTTCACATCTGTCATCAGCCGAGCCCTTTTCTTTTTGTTGTGAAAAATATATAAGGGATTGTCTTTGATTTCTCTAATTCATGGTAGTAATTTCAGCCCTGTCCGAGCTGGTGCTCAGTTGTTATGATAGAAAATGTGTTTTTGGTGTATGCACTGTATACTGAAATCCATGCACCATACATGAAATCCAAGGTACAGTGCTTGAACGTCTAGCACCCAGGCATGATGCTAGACGTTTGAGCACCGTGCCTGAAAAGGGGCTAGTGTACTAGACTGCCATGATGTTTTAATCGCATTTTGAAAGAAACAGGAAAATTCGATTAATTAATGTTGCAGAATATATATTTCTCTCTGCCACTCTAGGGAAATCAGTTCCATTAATAAATGGGAAATATAGACTTTTTGTACACCTAAGTTTATCCTAGGTCATTCAGAGCGTATTTCTTGACAGTTCCGACTGCACTGATCTTTCTACTTAACTTTTACAGGTTAGTTCGAGGTTGGATACCCCTCATGCCTGACACCTGTACTACAGTAGGCTATTCATAGCCTATGCATGGTCTAACTGCAGCCCCCACGAAACAGGATGTGGTCTTACCGCACGCCTTTGCTTGCATCGGACTTCTGACACAGGTGAATTCTCACTTCTTTCACAAACGGCTGAAAAGCAGACACTTTCCTGACTACACTGGCCATTTTCACTTTTCAGTCAAAATTCCGTTTCAGGAGTTGGACGACTTATTCTATCCGAAGAGGATCGAAAACTCTATCACGCGAAAAGGCGGCTTTTGAAGTCTTTGCACTAATAGATGGCGATAACTTCTCACAGGACAGGAGTCATAGAGGTATGCTTATATGAACGTTTGTTGACTCTGGATGCACTTGCCATTTTCATGCACTTACTGTGACTGACGATAACTACCAGTTAGCCACACTTGGTAATTAAGGGCCTCTGAAAACACCTGAATAGGTATTTAATTAATTAATAATTTTATTACCCATCATAATGTATAAATACACAAAAAATGGAGTAGGAAAAATAAGGAAAAGCTACACAATACACAACACTACGTAATCAACAACACATTATCAACTATTTCAGGAGTCTATACATATCGCTTGTCGGATCAAGGTCTTCCCTGTACCGGAGTAAACGTTTCTGCACAGCAATTACGGGCTGGGCTACTCCGTACTTCCTTGATATGCTGGTGTTACTTGACCAAGGCGGAAGTCTCAACAGATATTTTGCAAACTTATAAAAACACTTGCATAAGGCTTTAATATCTGACTCAGTGAAAATACACCAAAACGGTGCTAATGCAAGGAGGTGGGGAATAACGAACGCATTATACACTTTACCTAGAATGCTTCTACAAAACTTATAATTTAATGCAATAAGAAGGCCATAAGCTTTACGAGTTTTTTCCGCGAAAAGACTTTTTAACAACAGACGAGTGGCACGAACACTTGGTCCAATAGGTCCAATTTCGGATCTTCATTCTACCATTTAGACCAAAACTGTACTTTTCAAATTAACATACACAAAAAGGTTTTTCTGTATAAAGATTAAAGTTAACTGCAGTATTTGCTACTCGGATTATTCTGATCTCTACGAAGATAAGATTAATACCAAATAGAGATAAGATTAATCTGACTAGCAAATACTGCAGTTAACTTTAATCTTTATACGGAGAAACTTCTTACAGTGTATTCACTGTAATACCTCTACTGTACAAGACCAAAAATGTCAGTGGAATCTCAATCCTGGGCATGTTTGGTCTTCCCGGGTCCCGTCATCTTCAATTTTCTCGAAGAGGAGAAAATACTGAAAGCGATAACAATCTCAGAACGAGACGAATTTGCTATATTGCCGACGGAAAATATATACCGGACAGTTTTGGCGAAGAAACGGCTGGGAAACTTCCGACTGATTTTTGCTACCTTTCGCACACTGAAGGTCTCATAGCAGTAATTGTTACCACTTGCATTTTAAACTGAAGACAGGCTTTACCTCTCAGAGGTCTGGGCTTCCGTAGAGTCAAGCCAAGCCATCTTTTACTTTTCATTCACAACTTTCAACCACCCTCCCTTTTCTTCCTACATGTCCATATCTATTGTGTCCCTCGAATGGGTTGCCTCTATGGTGTTGCCTTCCAGACATCCGGAATCTCGGGTGTCCAACATTCCGGACTTCCAAATGTTTTTGGCCTGGCTTTTCCTTCCAGATGAGTCGATGAAAACGGTCTAAACTAAGTTGTATCGTAATTCCATACAAGCGTGACGTCACACCCATTTGATCTATTTTACCTCAGGAAGCAAAAATTGCAGTTTATCTCTATCGGTGAAAAGTTGCGTTTTTGATCGAAGTTTTGTTCGCCGTTCGCTTAATTTCCGTTTTTGAACGCCGTCGAAGTTCACCGTTTGCTTAATTAGTGTTTTTACAACTCCGGCGACCTTGCCAGGTCGACGTTTCTTCGACGATTCAAGCAAACTTCGAACTTGCTAGCGCACGAAGTTTGACGGTCAGAGTTTGAAGGACGAAGGAACTGTGACCAGCGACCAAAAACGGTATTTAAGCAGACACCTTTGAGGTTGAAGGTAACTTCAAACTTCGATCAAAAGCGCAAATAATATATATTTGAATATGTATATATAGAGCCGAGCGCGTTTACATTTACAAAACGACCTAGGGACAATCAGATCCTATGTTGGGTCCTCAATCATATGACGTCAGTAAATACTTCCGACTGTACGGAATTCCGATGCAACTTAGTGAACACCACCTTTATCGGTCCGGCTAGGAAGGATACATAGAACAGACTAAACATGTCTTTCTCCTGATAGTACAAATTCACCAGCTTTATAAATAAATTTACAAATCTGAAATTCATGCCTTTCGCCGGAATCCGGTGGATCCATTTTCCGGATCCATCGCTGGTGGAGGCAAAAACGTCTGATCAGAAATAACCCGAGACCACCGATAAGAACTCCCGTGACGAAGAACGCAGCTACGCGCTATTGACGTCACCTAAACGAATCCTCCAAAACCGACTCAAATCCTTGGCAAACCAATCAACAACGCTTGTTCTGGTGAGATTCCTGGCTCTTCGTGTGGCGCACGGCAATTCTTCATCGAAGAGTTAGTCATAAATCATCAAGAGTGAAAACTTTGGCATCTGCTCTTTAAAATTTTAACACGCTACGCCCTAATTTATGATGTAACTTGATACCTACCATCTAGAAATGATCAACGTAACATGTTACCGACCTTACTTGATGATACAAGTTATATTTATTCAAACAATGTTTACAACGGATACGTCAGCTATGATTCTTCATCAGCGATATTTCGGCCCTTCTTGGCAAGAGTCCTCGTCAGGCTGTCAATCTCAACTTCGGGGAAGGAAACAAACCTGTAATCAGGTTACAATCAGATTACAGGTTTGTTTCCTTCCCCGAAGTTGAACCAGAGGATTGACAGCCTGAGGAGGACCCTTGCCAAGAAGGGCCGAAATATAGCTGATGAAGAATCATAGCTGACGTATCCGTTGTAAGCATTGTTTGAATAAATGTTTCAAAGTCAGCTTGGGCTCAAAGAATATTCATCTACAAGTTATAACCTGATAGCTTGCCACTCATATAAACAAATGAAATATAATCTTATAAAAAAGCGTTCCAACTACATACTAAACACTTTGTCATAAAACGGCACTTTAAGCAGAAAAAATCATAACAATCTTAACAAATTTCTTTGTATATTTGTCTACAACAAGGCCTCCGTTATGCGTACCCACAACTTGAAACAGCCTATGCCAAATGCCAGTTTCGCTACGCCAAATGCGGGGTACCCTCACAAGATACAGTATTGATGGTCTGAGTAAAACAAACAATCATAGTTCCCTTATAGCCTAGGATAACCGGCGTTTGGTATAGGCTATTACAAACTGTGTGGACATATAAAAAAATCGCGGATATGTGGTTAACTGGCTTATGCTGTTTAAATATAACAAAAAATACTGTAATTTATAGTAACACTCGGTAATTTACCATTCACGTTGAAAAGGTTTTAGGATCCGATAAAAGTAACATCCCGCATACAAAACTTAGCAAATTCAGTAAGGGCTGGAGTGCGCTGTAAAGACAAGGATATAATCTGAGTTTCAGGAGGTAGTGTGCAAACTATGTGTGACAGATCCTGTTGTCGCTCTTCGTTCTCCAAAATTTCTTGACCCTCCATGATTACCAGAGTATGAATATGATCGGCTATCTAAGGTGAAAATAAGTTAAAGGACCCGTCGCAACTATATATTATTATTATTAACTTTTTAATTCAGCTTTCGCTATAAACTAACATAGGCTACAAATAACAAAAAAACAACACTGTGATACAACATCAAGGTCTTCCAGCAGATGCCTCCAAACTGGTAGATTGTGGAAAATGGGGTTTGCTGCCAGGAGAATAAGACAGTTCTCTGACCGCCATAACCTTACAACCAGGGATTACCGGGCTTTTCGAGCAAGTTTAGCAAAACTGCTAATGCAAATACAACCTACTTTCGAATTGCATTCATTAATTCTTAAACTCAAAGATCTAAACTTTACATGTTACATTCTGAGCCCACTAAGGACACCTCACTAATCTTTGCTCTTGCCACGATTCACTAGTTTCCATGCGCATTATGCTCCTGTCGATTGTTCGAGTAGGCCTATCATGCTATTGATGCATAAAACCGGTTTTTCTGGAGTTTGGCGAGCTTTTGCTAGAAGTCTATGGGTCTGGGAAAGGCTTGAAACAGCCAAAGCCGTGGATACTTTGTTAAAAGCAGAGCTTAGTTTTAAAGAATCAATAATTTTGAACACTGGAACATAAACAGTAAATAGTGCGACGTGTACTATAAGAATTTACCACTAAACAAGCCACACATCCACTCACTGGAAACGCTATATCACCGTCATCACTCATGGCTTCAACCACCAGAATCTTTCTGTATAACCCGGTGGGATGCGCTGCATTCCACTGTTCAGTTTGAACCCGAGACCAGTCATATAGATTGGAAATCGGCAAGCCAAGACGATTTTCTGCAATACCTTGTTCTTACTAAACAAGGTCTGGACGAGTGAAGCAAGTGAAGCAATGGCTTGTCAAGACCCGTGCTGCAATAATGCCGATCATCAAGTTTCTATCAGTCATATGTATCTTGAGTTTATCAATGTATTACTTTTTGTTGCTAATGTATTACTTTTTGCTGCTCGTGCCACCATACCTTCTAAAGCAGCGCACAAGGTCACGAAAGGTTTTAAGCCTATTCCTGGTTGGAATTTCCACTTGAGTGAACTGTATACTTTGTCAAGGTCTGCTTTTTTAAGTTGGGTTATTGCATTTAAACCGGTTTATGGGCCACTATTTGCGCTTATGAAATCTACGAGGTTGAAGTTTAAGAAAAGACTACTTGCAGAAAGAATGAGAAATTACTGAGGGCTGAGAGCCTTGCAAATCGTTTTTAAATGTGAGGGATTTTTGGGCTAAGGTCCGTTGTACTTTTAGTTCAAAGAATACTGTTGTGGAATGTTTAGATGGTGTAAGTGGTGATGGAAGCATTGCGGAACTGTGGAAAGGGAAATTTGGACTGCTTTTCAATTGCGTAAGTAGGGATTGCTCGTGGGCTATGGGCCTTGATACTTCTATTCCTGCTAAGCTTCTTCTTCCTAGCTTGGTAGAAAAACTAATTGGTGATCTTCAAGTAGATAAAGCGGGCGGGCCTGACCAGATATCAGCAAGACATCTAAAGTTCGCAGCGCGGGAGAAAAGTGAAGTACTCGCGCGTCTGTTTGAATGAATGAATGAATATTTTTATTTACCCACTTCTATAAAATAGAAATAGTGGAGTACATAAAGAAAAGAAAGAAACATAACTTAAAATTAGGATACAACTTTACACATCGAACAGATTACACTTCAAACAAACGGACAAGACCGTGATGTGGAGAAAGGCTTGAAACCCACGGTTTTATTTTTATTTCCCACGGTTATGTCCCTTCGAAGCTGACTGATGTTGCTTTAGTGCCCATACCGAAAGGGCGCGGTTGTGATGTTTCGAAGTCGGAAAACTACAGGCCTATAGCTTCGGCAACGATTATTTCGAAGTTGTTCGAAAAGTGCGTTTTGTCTGAAACTGGACCCAACCTTCGGACAAGTGATTTCCAGTTTGGACTTCAGGCGCTCCATGGAGTTGATTTTGCAATTTTTTTTTTTTAAATTTGTAGTTTAGTATTTTTGGTTGTATTCGTCACCGGTTTTTGTTTGCTTCGTTGACTCCGCTAAGGCGTTTGATAGAGTTAACCATAGTAAAATGCAGAAGATCCTGGTGAGTAGAGGAGTTCCGCCTCAGTTTATCCGTCAAATCGCTTTTTGGTTCCGTAATCAGGAATTCCGTGTGAGGTGGGGGTCTGCATCTAGCAGTTCTTTTCATCTGGTGAATGACCTGAGGCAAGGAGGAGTCCTTTCTCCTCTTCTCTATGCAGTGTATGTTGATAGGTTGTTTCAAAGATTGAAGGAGTCTAATTTAGGCTGTTTCATTGGTGGGACTTGCTTCAACCACTTCCTATTTGCTGACGATCTCGTTCTTCTTTCACCTTCGGTTTTTGGGCTTAATAAACTACTAAGTATTTGTGATACTATGGCTTCTGAGTTGGATATTATTTTCAACATGAAGAAAACGTTTGCTTTGGCACTATTTCCGACCGGATGCTCGCTCCCGTAACGTCAGGTTCTGTTATCCGGACAAGTCCTTGAATAAGTTAGTGAATTTCGTTACCTGGGTTTTTGTATTAATGATAAGTTGAGGGATGACTCCCATCTCCGTGAGCTGACTCACAGCTTATGCAAGCGTGGGGAATATTGGAATTATTTGGAAGTTTGGTGACGTTAATCCTGTCATCAAAGTCCGATTGTTTAAAACTTTTTGCTACCAGTGTTTTGCGATTTCTTTGTTATACTTTCATTCTTTGTACAGCGAAATCTATGAAGGTGCTTGAAGCGTGCTACAAACGGATTTTCCGTCGTCTGATCCGCCTCCCACCCCGAGAGAGCATTAGTCACAGGGTGGGGAATGTGGTCCACCAGTCTCACGGCCGTTTTGAAAATCGAACACACCAGTCTCACTGTTTCGAACCACCAGTCTCATAAAAATGGCGCCGGGAACCAGCAGTCTCGGAAACGAGACCAACATTCTCAAATTCAGACCAACAGTCTCATCTAATTTCCAATTTTTTTAAGTAAAAAAGTGTTTTCTTTGTTTTTCTCTGTCAGTCCCTTGAATTACGCGCTTGTGTCAGCACTACAGGTAGAGCGAAGCTTGGGCTTTCAATACATGTATTCATCTCTGCTATTGGCTTGGTACTTCTCAGTGAGTAGGGCTCTGAAAAAGCAAACAAATCTATTTTTTTTGTTTTCTGTGTTGTTTAATAGAATTCTGCTACTCTGCCAACTACAACAGGTAAAGTGAAGCCTGGGCTTTCAAACGATATATGATTCACTGTTACTGGATTACCAAGTGTCACATTGGGTGGCTTTGAAAAAACTGTTTTGGTAAACAAATGTAATTTCTAGGCTGTCTATGCGATTTCTTGGAATTTTCTAACTTTGCGACCAGTTTTTGTAGATTTAAGCATGAGTTTTCCACAAATCCATGTATCTCTGATACTGGCTTAGTCAGTTTGTTGCTGGGTTCCTATGGTAAACTCATTAGCTGTTTTTTTTAACTGCCCTGCTTGATACTGTTAAATGTTTTGTCGCCTCACTGTTCAGTTCACCTGACTGACGGTATTAGTTTGTTCCATTCTTTTTCCATGCATTTTCCGTGCTTAAAATACTATTCTGAGGCTGTCCATACACAACTACAGTAAGAGGTTAAGTATCGCTCAGTGGAACCTAGTATCGCTCACCAGAGCTGCGTTTGATTTGGATTGACTGATAGCGTTCGATTTATCCAGTCGACTGAGATTTTGGACTAAAATTTGACTTTTGAGAACCGACAATAAATGGTCATTCGTTCCATGGTTAAGCGGTTAAGCTACAGTAAGCGGTCAAGTAACGCTAAATGGAACCTATTATTGCTCACCAGAGCTGCGTTTGATTCACATTTCCAGTTGACCTTAAGTTATTAATTTGCCGTTCACCTGACTGCCTGGTCCTGTACTAGTTCGTTCCATGCTTAAAATACTATTTTGGGGCTGTCTCTACACAACTACAGTAAGCGGTCAAGTAACACTCAATGGAACCTATTATTGCTCACCAGAGCTGCGTTTGATTCACATTTCCAGTTGACCTTAAGTTATTAATTTGCCGTTTTATTTGCTATTCTCAGTTGACTGATAGCGTTCAATTTATCCAATCTATTGAGATTGTCCACTAAAAGCTGACTTTGGACGACCGACAACAAATTGTCTTCGTTCCATGGATCACCGGTTAACCAACTGTAAGCGGTCAAGTATTGCTCAATGGAACATTTTATCGCTCACTAGAGCTGCATTTGATTTGCATTTCCAGTTAACTTAAATCGTCATTTTGCAGTTTTATTTCCTATTCTCAGTTGACTGATAGGTTCTATTTATCAAGTTGACTGACATTGTCCACTAAAAGTTGACTTTGGACGACCGACAACAAATGGTCATTCATTCCATGGATAACCGGTTAACCAACAGTAAGTGGTCAAGTATCGCTCAATGGAACATTTTATCACTCACCAGAGCTGTGTTTGATTTGCATTTCCAGTTGACTGAAATAATCTTTTTGCTGTTTTATTTGCTATTCTCAGTTAGCATTCAATTTATCCAGTCGACTCAGATTCTCTTTCTTGGGATTTTCTAACTTTATAACCAGTTTTGGTAGATTTAAGCATGGACTTTCCACAGATATGTGTATCTCTGATATTGGCTTAGTCAGTTTCTTGCTCATGGTGTCCTTTGATAAACTCATTAGCTGTGTTTTTTTAACTGACCTGCTAGACCCTGTTGAATCTTTTGTTGTCTCACTGTTCAGTTCACCTGACTGCCTGGTCCGGTACTAGTTCGTTCCATGCTTAAAATACTATTTTGGGGCTGTCTCTACACAACTACAGTAAGCGGTCAAGTAACACTCAATGGAACCTATTATTGCTCACCAGAGCTGCGTTTGATTCACATTTCCAGTTGACCTTAAGTTATTAATTTGCCGTTTTATTTGCTATTCTCAGTTGACTGATAGCGTTCAATTTATCCAATCTATTGAGATTGTCCACTAAAAGTTGACTTTGGACGACCGACAACAAATTGTCTTCGTTCCATGGATCACCGGTTAACCAACTGTAAGCGGTCAAGTATTGCTCAATGGAACATTTTATCGCTCACTAGAGCTGCATTTGATTTGCATTTCCAGTTAACTTAAATCGTCATTTTGCAGTTTTATTTCCTATTCTCAGTTGACTGATAGGTTCTATTTATCCAGTCGACTGACATTGTCCACTAAAAGTTGACTTTGGACGACCGACAACAAATGGTCATTCATTCCATGGATAACCGGTTAACCAACAGTAAGTGGTCAAGTATCGCTCAAAGGAACATTTTATCACTCACCAGAGCTGTGTTTGATTTGCATTTCCAGTTGACTGAAATAATCTTTTTGCTGTTTTATTTGCTATTCTCAGTTAGCATTCAATTTATCCAGTCGACTCAGATTCTCTTTCTTGGGATTTTCTAACTTTATAACCAGTTTTGGTAGATTTAAGCATGGACTTTCCACAGATATGTGTATCTCTGATATTGGCTTAGTCAGTTTCTTGCTCATGGTGTCCTTTGATAAACTCATTAGCTGTGTTTTTTTAACTGACCTGCTAGACCCTGTTGAATCTTTTGTTGTCTTACTATTCAGTTCACCTGACTGCCTGGTCCGGTACTAGTTCGTTCCATGCTTAAAATACTATTTTGGGGCTGTCTCTACACAACTACAGTAAGCGGTCAAGTAACACTCAATGGAACCTATTATTGCTCACCAGAGCTGCGTTTGATTCACATTTCCAGTTGACCTTAAGTTATTAATTTGCCATTTTATTTGCTATTCTCAGTTGACTGATAGCGTTCAATTTATCCAATCTATTGAGATTGTCCACTAAAAGTTGACTTTGGACGACCGACAACAAATGGTCATTCGTTCCATGGATCACCGGTTAACCAACTGTAAGCGGTCAAGTATTGCTCAACGGAACATTTTATCGCTCACTAGAGCTGCATTTGATTTGCATTTCCAGTTAACTTAAATCGTCATTTTGCAGTTTTATTTCCTATTCTCAGTTGACTGATAGGTTCTATTTATCCAGTCGACTGACATTGTCCACTAAAAGTTGACTTTGGACGACCGACAACAAATGGTCATTCATTCCATGGATAACCGGTTAACCAACAGTAAGTGGTCAAGTATCGCTCAATGGAACATTTTATCACTCACCAGAGCTGTGTTTGATTTGCATTTCCAGTTGACTGAAATAATCTTTTTGCTGTTTTATTTGCTATGCTCAGTTAGCATTCAATTTATCCAGTCGACTCAGATTCTCTTTCTTGGGATTTTCTAACTTTACAACCAGTTTTGGTAGATTTAAGCATGGACTTTCCACAGATATGTGTACTCAATGGAACCTATTATCGCTCACCAGAGCTGCGTTTGATTTGCATTTCCTGAAACTCTGTTATTTGCTGTTCTCAGTTGATTCATATTGTTCGATTTCGCTCTTGGCAAGGGTGTGGAAACTCAAGAAGGTAAGGGAACATCACTAAAACAATATGACAAAGCGACCTAATCATGTTCTATAACATTTAGACAATTACTAAAATTACCCTTTGCTTGTCTCCTTGATGATGCTGTACGTAGCAGCTTCAATTTGAGGGTCTCATGAAGAGACCTCGTACGCGCACCAATCTATAGTACTTGAACATACAAACAATAGTATGTCTGTAACAAACAATAGTATGTTCCTACAACAAGAGCAACATCTGCAGAGGAGATAGTACTTCAACAATTAAAAAAAGAGTGAGAGGAATATTCATGGAGGACTAGTAAAGCACGTATGGTATGTGAAAAAAGAATCACCAAAACCAACAAAACAAAATTACCAGAGTGGGTGCGTTAGTTCATGTAGGTTAACTTGAACACTTTTAGCTAGGACTTCCATAGCCAGTGTAAAACATTAAGAATAAGCTTATTTTTTTATTTTTTTTCCATCATTGGATAGGTAGCGTACTCTGTAGCACCAGATTTGTTAGAACATGAAAAAATGTCGGCCTCATGGCCGCAATTTGAAATGACCAGTAAAAGGTGACCGGTTGGTTGGATTCCGCAATCTTTTTCTCAACCTACGCTTACATTCTCGGTTAACCATGGAATGAATGACCATTTGTTCTCAGTTGTCAAAAGTCAACTTTTAGTCGACAATCTCAGTCAACTGGATAAGTTGAATGCTATCAGTCAACTGATAATAGCAAATAAAACAGCAAAAAGATGATTTAATTCAACTGGAAATGCAAATCGAACCCAGCTCTGGTGAGCGATAATAAGTTCCATTGAGCATTACTTGACCGCTTACTGTAGCTTAACCGGTTAACCATGGAATGAATTACCATTTTATCTCGACCGGCAAAAGTCAACTTTTTGTCGACAACCTGAGTCTACTGGATAAATTGAATGCTAACTGTGAATAGCAAATAAAACCGCAAAAAGATTATTTCAGTCAACTGGAAATGCAAATCAAACGCAGCTCTGGTGAGCGATAAAATGTTCCACTGTTGGTTAACCGGTGATCCATGGAACGAATGACCATTTGTTGTCGGTCGTCCTAAGTCAACTTTTAGTGGACAATCTCAATAGCACATTCTGTGGTTCCTGCCGGGGCTTCAGTGGGGGTGCCGGAAATTTCGCGGAAATACTCATGAGCGAAATTTGATGGGTGGTGATAGAAGACGTCACTTTGCGAGTCTCTAGTGAATAATCGTAGAGCATTGGTTTCTGCTGAGGGGATCGATATAAACTGTCCTTTTGTCTTTTCTCGTTTCATTTCCTGTTATTTTAAGCGTTTACTCCGCGATGCCTTTGGCCGTTTATAGGTTAGAAATAAAGTGACTATTATTATTATCATATCTTGGATCGTTACAAGGCAGCGAAGGTGGGTGGGTCATCAGCTTCGCTATTTATACTAGCCTGCTTTATCTGTTTTTTATTTATTTATTTATTCAACTTTATTTCAGCTTTCGCCATATACTACACTACAAACACAAAAACACTAATTAATCATCACTTGACAGATGTCGCCAAATAGGAAGACAGTAGAATAGCGGGTGTGAAGCCATCGTCACAAGGCAATTCTTCGACTGCCTTAGCCTCAAAAGAAGCGATGCTCGAGATTTCCTCACTATCTCTTCGAAGGTGTGACAATGGTTGAGCGCAAACGCCTGACTCAGGGTGGGGAATGTGGTCCACCAGTCTCATTCGCGGAACACACCAGTCTCACTGTTTTGAACCATCAGTCTCAGAAAAATGGCGCCGGGAACCACCAGTCTCGGAAACGAGACCAACAGTCTCAAATTCAGACCAACAGTCTCATCTAATTTCCAATTTCTTTAAAGTAAAAAAGTGTTTTCTTTGTTTTTCTCTGTCAGTCCCTTGAATTACGCGCTTGTGTCAGCACTACAGGTAGAGTGAAGCTTGGGCTTTCAATACATGTATTCATCTCTGCTATTGGCTTGGTACTTCTCAGTGAGTAGGGCTCTGAAAAAGCAAACAAATTTATTTTTTTGTTTTCTGTGTTGTTTAATAGACTTCTGCTACTCTGCCAACTACAACAGGTAAAGTGAAGCCTGGGCTTTCAAACGATATATGATTCACTGTTACTGGATTACCAAGTGTCACATTGGGTGGCTCTGAAAAAACTGTTTTCGTAAACAAATGTAATTTCTAGGCTGTCTATGAGATTTCTTGGAATTTTCTAACTTTGCGACCAGTTTTGGTAGATAGACATCCATGTATCTCTGATACTGGCTTAGTCAGTTTGTTGCTGGGTTCCTATGGTAAACTCATTAGCTGTTTTTTTTTAACTGCCTGCTTGATACTGTTGAATGTTTTGTCGCCTCTGTTCAGTTCACCTGACTGACTGGTCCGGTATTAGTTTGTTCCATTCTTTTTCCATGCATTTTCCATGCTTAAAATACTATTCTGAGGCTGTCTCTACACAACTACAGTAAGCGGTCAAGTAACACTCAATGGAACCTATTATCGCTCACCAGAGCTGCGTTTTATTCGCATTTCTAGTTGACTTAAGTTATTATTTTGCCGTTTTATTTGCTATTCTCAGTTGACTGATAGCGTTCAATTTATCCAATCTCAATAGATTGGATAAATTGAACGCTATCAGTCAACTGAGAATAGCAAATAAAACGGCAAAATAATAACTTAAGTCAACTAGAAATGCGAATAAAACGCAGCTCTGGTGAGCGATAATAGGTTCCATTGAGTGTTACTTGACCGCTTACTGTAGTTGTGTAGAGACAGCCTCAGAATAGTATTTTAAGCATGGAAAATGCATGGAAAAAGAATGGAACAAACTAATACCGGACCAGTCAGTCAGGTGAACTGAACAGAGGCGACAAAACATTCAACAGTATCAAGCAGGCAGTTAAAAAAAAACAGCTAATGAGTTTACCATAGGAACCCAGCAACAAACTGACTAAGCCAGTATCAGAGATACATGGATGTCTATCTACCAAAACTGGTCGCAAAGTTAGAAAATTCCAAGAAATCTCATAGACAGCCTAGAAATTACATTTGTTTACGAAAACAGTTTTTTCAGAGCCACCCAATGTGACACTTGGTAATCCAGTAACAGTGAATCATATATCGTTTGAAAGCCCAGGCTTCACTTTACCTGTTGTAGTTGGCAGAGTAGCAGAAGTCTATTAAACAACACAGAAAACAAAAAAATAAATTTGTTTGCTTTTTCAGAGCCCTACTCACTGAGAAGTACCAAGCCAATAGCAGAGATGAATACATGTATTGAAAGCCCAAGCTTCACTCTACCTGTAGTGCTGACACAAGCGCGTAATTCAAGGGACTGACAGAGAAAAACAAAGAAAACACTTTTTTACTTTAAAGAAATTGGAAATTAGATGAGACTGTTGGTCTGAATTTGAGACTGTTGGTCTCGTTTCCGAGACTGGTGGTTCCCGGCGCCATTTTTCTGAGACTGATGGTTCAAAACAGTGAGACTGGTGTGTTCCGCGAATGAGACTGGTGGACCACATTCCCCACCCTGAGTCAGGCGTTTGCGCTCAACCATTGTCACACCTTCGAAGAGATAGTGAGGAAATCTCGAGCATCGCTTCTTTTGAGGCTAAGGCAGTCGAAGAATTGCCTTGTGACGATGGCTTCACACCCGCTATTCTACTGTCTTCCTATTTGGCGACATCTGTCAAGTGATGATTAATTAGTGTTTTTGTGTTTGTAGTGTAGTATATGGCGAAAGCTGAAATAAAGTTGAATAAATAAATAAATAAAAAACAGATAAAGCAGGCTAGTATAAATAGCGAAGCTGATGACCCACCCACCTTCGCTGCCTTGTAACGATCCAAGATATGATAATAATAATAGTCACTTTATTTCTAACCTATAAACGGCCAAAGGCATCGCGGAGTAAACGCTTAAAATAACAGGAAATGAAACGAGAAAAGACAAAAGGACAGTTTATATCGATCCCCTCAGCAGAAACCAATGCTCTACGATTATTCACTAGAGACTCGCAAAGTGACGTCTTCTATCACCACCCATCAAATTTCGCTCATGAGTATTTCCGCGAAATTTCCGGCACCCCCACTGAAGCCCCGGCAGGAACCACAGAATGTGTTATCCAGGGCATATGACCTTTGTATCCTGACAGTTTCATCTTAACTGTTCCTCTCGTTTTAGGCCTAGGCGTGACACAACATTTCGGAAGGCCCCCCTCAAATCCTCCCACCGTACAAATTCCTATTCGGGCACACAGATACATCATCTGCAGCACCTGCTCTTACCCCCCATCGGCTCTAAATCGAAACTGAGGAGGAAATTTCTGGTACCTCCCCCCCCCCCCCATTGAGGTCGCACCCGTCGGGGACCCTAAAATGGATTATCTAGACTACATGACCTTTGTACCTTCCAAGCTTCATCTCAATCATTACATGCATTTCACAAAATTTCCGAAATTTGCCCTCCAACTCCCCTACCGTGCTCAATTTCGGCTTAAGTACATGATTTCTCTACATTCCGATTTCCATTCAAATCGCTCCACTCGTTTAATGCGAGCCACACAACTTCCGGAACTCGGCTGGCATCTCTTACATCTCCTGTCGTATTCCGTTCATCAAGTTTGACTCAAACTTCCCGCTTGACCCCCCCCCCCCCCCGACACCAAATAACAAATCTAAAACATATAAACTCGGTATTGTCCAACTTGGATCCCATTCGGTCCATCCATTTGGTTTTTACGCGTGTAGTTTCTGGAAACCCCAATCCCAGTCTCCAATTCCCACAACCGTGGTGTGGTTTGGACAAATGTTTTGCATATTTAGGTCATCAGTTCGTATCACAATATCATCCATAAAGTTTCACTCGAATCGGAACGCCAGTTCGCAACTTTGGAAGTTAGTAGTTTCTAGACTCACAGTCCCTCAACTCCCCCAAAAATGATCGGATCGGGGAGCGAAAAGTTTTCTTAGGTGTGTCAGGTCCTTCCGTCAATTAATATGCCTGCCAAGTTTCATCCTCCTAGCACAGCTGGAAGTAAGATATTCGAACTCGCGATCATCGGAATTCTGGTAAACCCCCTCTAACTCCCCCCACAGAGCCCCGATACGATCTGTTTTTGTCAATAAGTATCTAGGGCTTTTGTTTCTTCTTCCCACCCAGTTCAATCGCGTTCATTCAACTTTAAGCGTTTCACGAGATTCCCGGTGCCCCCCTCAATATCACCCCCACAGGTTTCGTATCCGGTCCGTACCTGGAATGGAAAATCTGAGACGGTAGCCCTTCCACTTGCAAATTTTCATTCACATCCGATCACCCGTCAAAAGTTATGCATGTCACTACATTTCGGATTCCCCATCCCCCCACTCCCCACACGATGGTCGGACTAGAGAAATTACTATTCTCAAGTCAGTCTCGCCGGATCCATTATATGCCTGCCAAGTTTCTTTTCCTAGCAAATCAGGAAGTATCAAGCTCGGGATCTCGGCGTCTCTATCCAATTTCCCCACAGTTCCCGGATCTGGTCCGGTCTTCTCAACGATGGATATAGGACTTGTGCTTGTTCTTCCCACCAAGTTTCCTCCCGATCCCTCTACTATAAGGGTGTCCCAAGATTTCCGTCCTCCTAACTCCCCCCAAAGTCACCGGATCTGGTCCAGATTTGTACTGGGAGGTCTTCCCATATTTCAAGTTTCCGATCACCTGTTCGAAAGTTTTACATAACTCAAGTTTCCAGATTGCTCCCCCCCCTCCCCTTCCCTACCCAGACGGTCGGATCGTGGAAGTAGCTATTTCCAAGTTTATCCGGTCGAGTCCCCTGATACGCTTGCCAAGTTTCATCGTCCTAGCTTATGTAATACCCTTTCAAGAAATGTCGGAGTGAAGATGTTCTGTTGTCCCCAGACAAGTCTATTCCCCCCCTCCCCCACCCCCTCACGTCGCCCGGGCGTCGGTCCGAGAGGAACACTGGCAAGTAGTTAAGTTAAATTTATAACTTTACACTGTAAAAAGTTTCTCCGCGTAAGGATTAAAGTTGACTGCAGTATTCGCTACTGGGACTAATCTTATCTCTACTGAGATAAGATTAACTCGAGTTAGATATAGATTATCTTTTTATAGAAAAAATTAATCCCAGTAGCAAACACTGCAAGATTTTTTGTTTACAGTGTATTTGTGACTGTTGTATATGCGTGGGTCTATTATGATACTGTGTGTGCTCACGGATCGTGTCTATGGCGATACCAAACAAATTTGGCGTAAGCCAAGACAAGTTTTTGGCGAATAAAAAGATTTATCTATCTATCTATCATAGCCACTTTAGGTCGTTTCCTGCCTACTCGTCAACCGAATTTTGACTAAAGTTTTATTCCAGCATTTATTTCAGGTCATATCTTGCAAAGTGAATAAGTTAATTGGTTGTCATTTTTATGTATTTCGTAAATATTTCAATATCACCCTCTTCTAGGTTTAAGCTACTTGGAAGTAAATTTGATTGATTGACTGATGTGGAAGTGCCCAAACTAGCAAAATCTGGACCGACGGACGGACAGAAATCGACCGCTATAGGCGTACTCTCGCCGTTCCCCGCGGACTCCACTTGAGGAGTCCCCGCGTTTTTGTTTGTCTCGGGGACTCACTCCCCGTATTCTCGCGAGTCCCCACGGACGGGGAATGCTCTGGTTATCATCACCATCATCAAAAAGGACTCCCTTTCAGATTCGGAGGGGAATCAATTTTTGCTGGTGTTGGTGCA